>JAESUZ010005044.1:0-486624 GCA_017311185.1 Proteles cristata cristata
AAATATTTGAGGATATACTTTAACACATTTTAATAATTATTGAGGGTGCCACTTGATAACACGAAATCTTTTCAGTGCAAGCTTTCGAAATTACATGAAAGTCAAAACAAGGTATTAGTTTTCATCCGTCTTATTAGAGAAGCTGTCCAGTGTTTTCACACACATACTAACTCTCAGTTTTGATTCTAGATAAGTCTTTTACCACTTAATGCACTTTGTAAATCTCTGTTGAATTCTGACCCTTTATGAATGACCAAGGGAATGGACTAGTTTCTTTCTCCTGTGAGCCTTGACCTTCCTTTCTCCCCGCTCTCACGCTCTGTGTAGAAACGCATCGACTTCCAGCAGGGACGACGGGAAGCCCATATTTCATTCTTTCTTTTGCCTCTGCTCCCACTTGTCCCCAAATGGGGTGTCTCAGCATAAAAATTACCAGACTCGCCCTTTGCTTCATTTTGTAACTACTGCACATCTTCCATATCTTCCCAGAACCTACCATGTAGCAATGATGGTCTTTCAAATGATGTCTAGTAAATCATAATCTCTTTCTTTTAAAATTTTTTTAATGTTTTATTTATTTTTAGGAGAGAGAGAGAGAGAGAGAGACAGTGTGAGCGGGGGAGGGTCAGAGAGAGAGGGAGTCACAGACTGAAACAGGCTCCAGGCTCTGAGCTGGCAGTCAGCACAGAGCCTGATGTGGGGCTCGAACCCACGAACCGCGAGATCATGACCTAAGCGAAAGTCGGACGCTTAACCGACTAAAGCACTCAGGTGCCCCAACTTTTAGTACCTCCCTGCAGTTGATGTCATTTATAAAAACTTGGTTTTCAGTCCGATGTGTGAGGCGTTATTGATGGTAAGCCAATCTTCTACATGGTGCAGACCTTTCTTCTGCCAAAACGAAGTGTTTATAAAAAAAATTTCTTTGGACTAAATCTTTCATGGTAAAGATCACAATCTGACAGAGAAGTATCTCCTTTGAAAGGATTAGAGCCTCCAGATAGATACAAATAAGATAAGAAAAAGTAGACACATGTTAAATCATGGAACAGCAAAGGGAATACTTTATGGAAATGAACTCACAAGATAATAATTTGAATTTGACAAGGTGATAATTAAAGTCCCCAGATAGATTTCTTCCACATCTGTATGCCTTTCAGTAAAGTTGGTTAGCATATTAACTACTGCTGGAGAATACTAAAAAATATTCATGGGATGTAAAACTGCAAATTATTATTCATTTCAATTTGTATAATAAGTGTAACAAAATGCAATGCATACAGTATTACACAAGAGGTACTAAACTCTATTGTAGCCATTTTTAGAGCACGGGCAGGACCCTTAGATGACAATTTTTGAATGTTCAAGTTATTTCTATGAATTACCACTTTTCACAGTTTGAAAGAGATTTTGTATATCTTCCGTGTTCTTTGAGACCAGTAACTGCTTATTTCGAATGACTAGATTAAGTTTTTAATATTATGTGTTTGGATGTGTGTACATAAACATACACACATATATCCATATGCATATGGATAATTATTATAACCTATATATTTGTTTTTGTGTTTTTCACCTAGAGGAAACTGGGAATTAGTGACCAGAAAAGAGAATAGAACTGTGATCGAAAAAATCAGTAAGTACCAGAAGTTGTAATTTCCGAAAGCAATCCAACATATTTTCTTCTTCATAGTTGAATTTGATTGTATATGCCTTTTAATTTAGACATTCATTTGAGAAACCATTTTCAATATGATGGTATTAGATGCCATGTTAAATGTGGAAGGAGAACTGTTAAGTGTGGCTGCACACGCTGGATAGTAGATGTCATGCTCAAGAATTTCTTTGGACCTGGGTGATCTATACAAAGAATATTTTATGTCCTACAGAATTTATTTATTTATTTATTTTTTTTGCAAATAGTTTATTGTCAAATTAGTTTCCACATAACACCCAGTGCTCATCCCCACAAGTGCCCTCCTCCATGCCCCCCTCCTCCCCCCCACATCCACCAGTCCTCAGTTTTTGTCAGCATTCAAGAGTCTCTCATGGTTTGTCTCTCCCCCTTTCCCCCACCATTTCTGCCCTTCTTCTCCCCCTTGGTCCTCTGTTAAGCTCCTCCTAATCCTCCTATACGTGCACACATATGATATTTGTCTTTCTCTGCCTGACTTATTTCGCTCAGCATAACACCCTCAAGGTCCATCCATGTTGCCACACATGGCCAGATTTCATTGTTTCTCATTGCCATGTAGTATTCCATGGTATAGATAAACCACATCTTCTTGATCCATTCATCTGCTGATGGACACTTAGGCTCTTTCCAGGTTTTAGCTATTGTGGAGAGTGCTGCTATGAACATTGGGGTACATGTGCTCCCATGCATCAACATTTCTGTATCCCTTGGGTAAATTCCTAGCAGTGCTATTGCTGGGTCCTAGGGGAGTTCTATTGTTAGTTTCCTGAAGAAACTCCACACTGTTTTCCAGAGGGTCTGTACCAGTTTACATTCCCACCAACAGTGTAGGAGGGTGCCCGTTTCTCCACATCCTCGCCAGCATCTAGAGTTCTCTGATTGGCTCATTTTAGCCACTCTGACGGGCGTGAGGTGGTATCTCAGTGTGGTTTTGATTTGTATTTCCCTGATGAGAAGCGATGCTGAGCATCGTTTCATGTGTCTGTTGGCCATCTGGATGTCCTCTTTGGAGAAGTGTCTGTTCATATCTTCTGCCCATTTCTTCACTGGTTGTTTGTTTTTCGGGCATGTAGTTTGGTGAGTTCCTTGTAGATTCTGGATATCAACCCTTTATCTGACATGTCATTTGCAACTATCTTTTCCATTCCGTTGGTTGCCTATTAATTTTCTGGGTTGTTTCCTTGGCTGTGCAGAAGCTTTTAATCTTGATGAGGTCCCAACAGTTTATTTTTGCTCTTGATTCCTTTGCTTTTGGGGATGTGTCAAGTAAGAAGTTGCTGTGGTGGAGGTCAAGGAGATTGTTTCCTGCTTTCTCCTCTAGGGTGTTGATAGTTTCCTGTCTCACGTTCAGGTCCTTTATCCATTTTGAGTTTATTTTTGTGCATGGTGTGAGAAAATGATCTAGTTTCATTCTTCTGCATGTTGCTGTCCAGTTCTCCCAACACCATCTATTAAAAAGGCTGTCGTTTTTCCATCGGATATTCTTTCCTGCTTTGTCAAAGATTAGTTGGCTGTATACTTTGGGTCCACTTCTGAGTTCTCAATTCTGTTCCATTGGTCTATGTGTCTGTTTTTGTGCCAATACCATACTGTCTTGATGATGACAGCTTTGTAGTAGAGGCTAAAGTCTGGGATGGTGATCCCTCCCGTTTTGGTTTTATTTTTCAGGATTACTTTGGCTATCCGGGGTCTTTTGTAGTTCCATACAAATTTTTGGATAGTTTGTTCTAGTTTTGAGAAGTATGCTGGTGCAATTTTGATTGGAATTGCATTGAATGTGTAGAGTGCCTTAGGTAGTAATGACATCTTAACTATATTTATTCTTCCTATCCATGAACATGGAATGTTTTTCCACTTCTTTGTGTCTTCTTCAATTTCCTTCATAAGTTTTCTATAGTTTTCATCATACAGATCTCTTGTATCCTTGGTTAGGTTTATTCCGAGGTATTTTATGGTTTTTGTGCAATTGTGAATGGGATCAGTTTCTTGATTTCTCTTTCTGTTGCTTCATTGTTGGTGTATAAAAATGCAACCGATTTCTGTACGTTGATTTTGTACCCTGCGACTTGGCTGAATTCTTGGATCAGTTCTAGTAGGTTCTGGTGGAGTCTGTCGGGTTTTCTATGTAGAGTATCATGTCATCTGCGAAGAGTGAAAGTTTGACTTCCTCTTTGCCAATTCTGATGCCTTTGATTTCCTTTTGGTGTCTGATGGCTGATGTTAGGACTTCCAGCACTATGTTAAACAGCAGTGGTGAGAGTGGGCATCCCTGCCGTGTTCCTGATCTCAGGGGAAAGCTCTGAGTTTTTCCCCGTTGAGGATGATGTTAGCTGAAGGCTTCTCATAGATGGCTTTGATGATGTTTAAGTAGGTTCCTTCTATCCCAACTTTCTCGAGAGTCTTTATTAAGAAGGGATGCTGTATTTTGTCAAATGCTTTTTCTGCATCTATTGACAGGATCATATGGTTTTTATCTTTTCTTTTATTAATATGATGTATCACATTGATTGATTTGCGAATGTTGAACCAGCCCTGCAACCCAGGAATGAATCCCACTTGATCTTGGTGGATGATTCTTTTGATATGCTGCTGGATTCGATTTGCAAGGATCTTGTTGAGAATTTTTGCATCCGTATTCATCAAGGATATTGGCCTGTAGTTCACTTTTTTTGCTGGATCTCTGTCTGGCTTGGGAATCAGTGTGATGCTGGCTTCATAAAATGAGTCCTGGAGTTTTCCTTCGCTTTCTATTTTTTGGAATAGCTTGAGAAGAATTGGGATTAATTCTGTTTTAAATGTCTGGTAGAATTCCCCAGGGAAGCCATCAGGTCCAGGGCTCTTATTTGTTGGGAGATTTTTGATCACTGATTCAATTTTTCACTTGTTATGGGTCTGTTCAGGTTTTCTATTTCTTCCCGTGTGAATTTTGGTAGTGAGTGTGTGTTTAGGAATTTGTCCATTTCTTCTAAGTTGTCCAATTTGTTGGCATATAATTTTTCATAGTATTCCTTGATAATTGCTTGTATTTCTGAGGGGTTGGTTGTAATAAGTCCATTTTCATTCATAATTTTGTCTATTTGGGTGCTCTCTTTTCTTTTTGATAAGTCTGGCTAGAGGTTTGTCAATTTTGTTTTTTCAAAAAACCAACTCTTGGTTTCATTGATCTGTTCAATTGTTTCTTTGGTCTCGATGTTGTTTATTTCTGCTCTAATTTTTACTATTTCTCTTCTTCTACTGGGTTTAGGGCGTTTTTGTTGCTCTGCCTCTAGTTCCTTTAGGTGAGCTGTTAGATTTTGGACTTGCGCTTTTTCTAATCTCTTGAAATAGGCCTGGAGAGCAATGTACTTTCCTCTTAGGAGGACTGCCTTTGCCGCATCCCATAGACTTTGAATTGTTGTGTTTTCATTTTCATTTGTTTCATATATTTTTTAATTTCATCTCTAATTGCCTGATTGGCCCATTCATTCTTTAGAAGGCTGTTCTTTAACCTCCATGTTTTTGGAAGTTTTCCAGACTTCTTCCTGTAACTGATTTCAAGTTTCAAAGCATTGTGATCTGACAGTGTGCATGGTATGATCTCTATTCTTTTATATTTATTGAGGGCTGCTTTATGTCCCAGTATGTGATCTATCTTGAAGAATGTGCCATGCGCACTTGAGAAGAAAGTAAATTCCCTGGCCTCAGGATGTGAAGTTCTAAATAATCTGTCAGATCCATCTGGTCCAATGTGTCTTCAAGTCCATTATTTCTTTAGTGATTTTCTGTCTGCTTGACCTATCTATTGCTGTAAGCGGAGTATTAAAGTCCCCTGCTATTAGCACATTCTTATCTATAAGCTTGTTTCTGTTTGTGATTAACTGTTTTATATATTTAGGTGCTCCCATATTCGGTGCGTAGACATTTATGATTGTTAGTTCTTCCTGATGGATGGACCCTGTAATTATTATGTAGTGCCCTTCTTCATCTCTTGTGATTGTCTTTACCAGTTTGTCTGATATACCTAGCTACCTGGCTTTCTTTTGATTTCCTGTAGCATGATGTATATTTCTCCATCCCCTTACTTTTAATCTGAAGGTATCTTCCCGTCTAAAATGAGTTTCTTGTAGACAGCATATAGATGGATTTTGTTTTTTAATCCATTCTGCTACCCTATTCTTTTGATTGGAGCATTCAGCCCATTTACATTCAGTGTTATTATTGAAATATGTGGGTTTAGAGTCTTTGTATCTTTTGTAGGGTTCATGTTTGTGGTGGTGTCTCTGGAATCTTTGTTCCTTGCAACCTTTTCTTCAGAGCATCCCCCTCAGGATTTCTTGTAGGGCTGGCTTCGTGGTGACAAATTCTTTCAATTTCTGTTTATTTGGAAAGGTTTTTATCTCTCCTTCTATTTTGAATGACAGGCTTGCTGGATAGAGGATTCTTGGCTGCATATTTTTTCTGTTCATCACATTGAAGATCTCCTGCCATTCCTTTCTGGCCTGCCAAGTTTCAGTAGATAGGTCTGTCACCACTCTGATAGGTTTCCCTTTGTATGTGAGGGCCCTTTTCTCCCTAGCTGCTTTCAAAATTCTCTCTTTGTCCTTGTATTTTGCCATTTTTACGATGATATGTCGTGCAGAAGATCGATTCAAGTTACGTCTGAGGGGAGTCCTCTGAGCCTCTTGTATTTCCACATTACTTCCTTCCCCAGGTCAGGGAAGTTCTCTGCTATAATTTGTTCCAGGACTCCTTCAGCACCTTTCCCTCTCTCTTCATCTTCTGGGATTCCTATGATACGGATATTGTTGCGTTTGACCATATCGCTGAGCTCTCGAATTCTTCTTTCCTGTTCCTGGATCAGTTTGTCTTTTTTTGTCAGCTTCTTGTTTTTCTAGAATGGTGTCTTCTAAATCACTTATTCTCCTTTCTGCCTCTTCAATCCGTGCATTGGAGGCCTCTAATTTATTATGTATCTCATTTATCGCATTTTTTAATTCTTCATGCCTATTTTTATTTTCCATTCTGTCTGTAGCCATAGTTTCTTTGATGTCCCCTATGTTTTTTTCAAGCCCTGCTATTAATTTCACCATTATTATTCTAAAATCTTGTTCACTTATGCTGCTGATATCTGTTTTGAGCAGTTCATTAGCTGTCATTTCTTCTTGGAGTTTCTTTGGAGGAGAGCTCTTTCGTTTCGTCATTTTAGTTAGCTTTCCGGCTCTTGTTGGTTTTAAAGACCTGTTATGCTCTCTGTTTCTATGAGCACTGCTATATCCAAGAAACTCTTTGACTTTCCAGGGCCTATCCTTTCAGAGATTGTTTTTTGAATGGTATCCCTCGGTCACTCTTGTTGGGACCTTAGTTATTTTATTTTCCTATTCGTAGTGATATTTGGGACTCTTCACCTTGTGTACTCTAGCTTGTTTCTTGAGGTAGCCCTGGAAAAGAAAACAGACAGACAGACACACAGGGAGCAGGAGCACACAAACGCACAGGCTGATTCAACTAACATGCAAAGTGAGAGGGAAAACGAAAAAGTTAATAGAAAAGACGGAGGAGGGAGGGCGAATAGGGAGCATAAAATACATAAAAGGGTCAAAAAGGGGAAAAGAAAAGGAAAAAAGAAGAAAACCGATGGACAAAGAACGGTTTAAAGCATATACCTGGATTTCCCAGCTACAGTTAAATAGCCGTGTGTATGCAGTGCTGGTTGAAGAGCATAGAGAAAAAGAGAGAATGCAGGGTGAGACAAGGCAGATTTGGAAATAGAATGAACAGGCAGAAGGGATAAGAAACTTTTTTCAAAGAGGTAAAGGGTAGAATGTGGTTGGATAGGTGAGAGAAGGATGCTGGAATTATCCAGAGAAACTATATAGTCTAATTACTCCTGAGAGAAATAGCTGAAAAAGTCGGTAGGTGTAGAATTTACATTTACAGAATGGACTTGTTGTGATTGTTTAAGCAAGCTGGCGACCAGAGTTAATCAGGTCAGTGTTTTGGGGAAAAAAGCGAGAAAAGAGAAAAAAGAAGAAAAAAAGAGAAAAGAAAGGGGAAAAAAAAAGAAAGAAGAAAAAAAAGAAAAAAGAAAAAAAAGGAAAAAGAAAAAAAAAAGGGAGGAGGGCACCTCTCAGGCAGGGATGGGCGTGGCGTGATCCGATGCCTCAGGCGGGGGTTCTGCCTTGGCGATTGTGGGAAGGAGAGTGACGGTGCTCCAGTCCCTTCTTGAACCCCGCGCTGCAGCTCGCTTTTTTTTTTTGGCGTGTCAACTCCCCGTTCCGGGGACGCAGCCGAAGTTGGTTGCACTCTTCAACCCAGGCCAGTTCCAATCTCCAAATCCCAGTCCGTGCGCCCCGTGAAGTTGCCTTAGACACAGCTTCCCAGACAACCCCCTCGGGCTATTCCAGGCTCCCTGCTGAGCTCTGGGGGTGGAGTCAGGATCGCTGCTTCCTTCTCTGGGTCGGGCTGGCGCGCATGCGCGGGGGCTTGCCTGCCGGGTCCGCGTAGCCCGAGCCAGCTGGAGTGAGGAAAACCGGGTCCCTCTATGGCTCGTCACCCGAAACACGAACTCACAGGCAAATTTCCAGTTTTTAGCTTTTTGCCTTCCCTCTCGAGTTCCAGCCAGCCAGGAGTGCGGACGCCCGGTGTCAGCGCGTCTCCCTCAGGGGTCCCAGCCGCCCTGGAGCTACAATGGCGGCAGGCGCACCCGCTCCGCTTTAAAACCCCACCTCCAGGAGCGGCACAAAGAAGCAGTTTGTGTGCTCAGCCTCCCCCAGGACCAGTTGTCGCGAGGGGACCCGGTGTGCAGGTATTTGGCAAGTACGGTCTTTCTATGCACCGAGCGGAGATTTTTCTGTCTCGGACTCTCTCCTTTTCCCCTCTCACTCCCCGTAGAGGGTAGAGGGGGATCGCCTCCCACCCTGGAGGCTCCGATCCCGGGCTGATTTTACCTTCCCCGGTTCGCACTCACGTTAGAAGGCTTTCTCAGTGGATTCTGCGTCCTTTTTTCTCCCAGTCTCTCAGGTTTTGTATGGTTTCCAATGGCTTCAGATCTTTTCTGTGTGATGTATGGGCGCGAGTGCAAGTACGGAGCTCCTTACTTCTCCGCCATCTTGCCTCCCTCTCTGTCCTACAGAATTTAAATAGAAGACATGCATCACTATGCAGTGAGATGTGTTATCATTTCCCACCTACGAAAAACTGTACAAAGAACCATGAAAAAGACTTTCTGAAATGCGTATTCACTTACATTGATGCCATTTTTATGTAAATAAAATATTCTCATGGCTTGGAATAAAATGACCAGTTTCAAGTATTCCAGGGGACAGAGCAGGGGCCCTTTGGCCCACAGTCAATGGCAATCACCTATGAGACCCGATGTTCTCCATCAGCAATGGTAGCTACAATAGAAGAGAAAAGAGATGTAATTGCAAAAAGAAGATCGTTTGAGAAACCGACTTCAAGGTGATATTAGAATGGGGAAAAAGGATTCTGGAAATTCTTGACAAGTCCATGCCAGGAAATATAAGTTCCACTTGCAGAAACGAAATGAAAGAGAGAAAACAATCAGAAGCGAGAGTGTGGGGAAGGAAATGAAAGTGACCGAAAGACGTGTCTGTCAAACAGGCGTACTTTGACAAATTAGGGAGAACAAGAATAGAAGGTACAATGACACAATTTAGAAGAGACTGCCCTTGTGTGTTACGTGATATCTCCAGGCACCCTCAGCAGCACACATTAGATGTGCATCTGTGTAGACTCACCGGATCACACATAGTCAGCCGTGCCTCTGGGATGGAGCGGAATATAGCATGGAGTCTGCAGGTGACTGGAAAAATCCCACCAGCCTGCTAGACTCCAGGCTGTGTTTAGGAATCTGGCATATGGAAATACACTTTGCTTATCCCCTTGGTGAATTAATGGGGAAGCAGCCTCTTCGCTTCTGGGTGTTGCAGTTCATACTTTATGTCTTTTCATTTTTCTATGCAGTGTTACTATTTTTCATGATGCCAGACATGACTAATTGTTGGTTTCCACTAAGTGACCCCCATCCACTGGCCAGCTTCTCCAAGCAGCCAGCCCAATACGGTTTCCCCAGAAGAAGGGAGGGAAAATCCTTACCATTGTCATGGCCTCCATGAGTGTTCTGTTGGTACAGCCAAACTGAGGCCTAAGGTCTATTCTATAAATGAGTATTATTTTTTTTAATTTTTTAAACGTTTATTTACTTTTGAGAGAGAGAGACAGAGCCTGAGCAGGGGAGGGGCAGAAAGAAAGGGAGACACAGAATCCAAAGCAAGCGCCAGGCTCCGAGCTGTCAGCACAGAGCCCGAAGCAGGGCTCAAACTCACGAACCACGAGATCATGACCCGAGCCGAAGTCTGACATTTAACTGACTGAGCCACGCAGGTGCCCCTGAATCAGTATTATATTTGAAGAACATATGTTGTTGGAGAAAAACACAATGAAGCAAAACATAGATTTTTTTCTTTCCTACTTAATAACTTCATTTTTCTTCACCTCCATTGCCACGTTTTTCTGCTGAAAACATCATTTCCCTCAACTACCCTGTTATGGGAAACTGCAGTCTCTTCCTTTGTAAAACAAAACCTGAGGCTATTTCTTTGCCACAGTCCTGCACTCCCTCCTCAGTGGCACTTGAAGAATCTTTTCAGAGCCCAGACTTATTCCCTGGTCAGCCTCCCTCTGCCCTTGACACTCCAGGCTGGTTCACCCAGAGCAGTGTATCTGGCAGATCTGAACCACATGGCGGGAGAAACTTTTAGGCCCGAATTTTGTAAGGGTTCCTGTGTTCCAGAGCCAAAAACAATTTCCCTATTTCCCCAGAAGTATGGCTGACTCGAGGGAGATCATTGGGGGGGTTACTCGTACCGAATGATCTCCAGATCAACTTTCTCTGCTTTTGTTGCTCTGTGGTGAGTAGGAAAAGACAATAGAAATATAACTCTATGGGTAATGTGAGTACTTTTTCTCAGAATCATTTCCATTAAGCTTCGCTGAAAGTATTTTGTTACTAATTTCAGTTGTATGGAGTGTTCAGCTTTCGTGTGTCACATTTCTAATTTTTAGTCCGTTGATATTTTCAAATCTTAAATATCGTACTTATTTACTCCTGACTTTGTCTCCAGTGCATATGTGTATAAACATACATCTTTTCACCTTTATCTGTCTATCGAAATGAAAATAAAGCTCTCTTGTTTTATTCCAACCTTTGGATATTTCATATCCGTTTGCTCTTGTTTGTGTTTTGCTTTTTGTTTTGGTATTTTTCTGTTTTCTCATCTACAAAGGCAAGAGAAATGTAGCTTAAATCTCCTTACAGCTTGCAGCCCATGGATAGACACCTGAAAGATGCAGAATGTGACCTTCCTCAAGCAACTCATAGCTGCCTTACTTCCTTCATGCTTTTGTTTTACTAAAGACTAAAAGTAGCCTCATCTTAACAGCAGCTAGTCTCTCAAGCTCCTGAAAGCCTGGCTTCCCAATTCCTTATAGACATTTGCTCTCCGTAACCCCCACTAACTTAAAAGTACATAACCAGCCACTCCTCGCAACCCCAGTGCAGCTCTTTCTACCCACAGGTCCTGTTCCTGTGCTTTAATAAAATCCCCCTTTTTTTCACCAAAGACGTCTCAAGAATTCTCTCTTAGCCATTTGCTCAAGAAACCCAGCAAAACTAACTATCGTGCTCTACTGTAAACGTGGGTGTGGCTCAGTGCAATCCTGCTAGAGGCTGCCCAGGGATCATCCAAAGGATTCTCATAGTGTTGAGAGTATAGAGAGAGACAAACTCCCAGGCAGCAGGAATTGGCTAATCCGGGAACCCATAAACTGCCGCGAACACAACTTGGTAATTTTGAACATGGTCTCGGGAAATGGATTCACCTTTGGCTTTCTGTGTTTCACTTAGAATACCTCTCTGTCTCCTCTTGAAATAACCTCTTCTAATCTTTGCAGGATTGTCCATTCTTTGCTCATTGACCTGTGTCTCTGTTTATATGTCTTCGTGCAGACAACCCAGCCATGAATGTAACTTCGCTATGGATGGACTCATTTCCTAAATCTAGAAAAGCAAAGACCCTCCCTGCCACTGGAGGAGAGTCTGCAATTACTGTCCATAGAGCAGGTAGGTTATTTCCACCCACTTTGCCGGCTTCCATCAGCATATTTGCCTCTGAAGTTTCTTAAACCTCAGATCTATTACCTGAAGCATTTTGCAGTGGAGAATCCTGGCAGAGACTAGATCTCTCAAATACTTCTCAGACACGTAAGTGAATGGAAGGAAAGAAAGATGGCCAATTTAGGCAGCCAACAAAGTGCCTCTTCCTGTAGACTGAGCTAGAATTCGCCATTGTGTGTTCACTGTTTCTTTGTTAGAGAGGGAAAGGGAAAAAAAAAAAAAAGATGAGTTATTTGGTTCTACAAAACAAAGCAAACAGATTTTCAGAGACGTCATTTTTTAAGAAAAATAAGGCCGAAACATATGCCATGATCTGTAACACTGTGAAAGTTTTCCTTTATTGTCAGAGCAATTCCACCTTGGTACACAGTTTCTTCCGGGAAACTATATACCCAGAAACCCATATACCCTTCTCTGGACACTCCCAATAGCTTTCTGGTAAGAAATCTGCCAAAGGCATTTCCACTGGTAATTTGGCCTATATAATATGCCGAAAAGGTTGGGGTAAGGAGAGAGAATGACCGCTATTAAAACCTCTGTGGAGAGGGCTTACCCCAGTAAATCTTAGAGCAGCCGTATGTGATGTCTGGTGTACTGTTCTCAATTCCTCATTGCTTCTTTAGTAGGATGCCACTTCGACCTCCTTTGCGCGTGCCTATGCAGAACCTCCAGGGAGGTATGTTGAGTGCATGTCCCTCCATCGTTGCTTCTGGTCTTGATGATTGTCTTGCTTTGGCCAACGGAAATTTAGTGGACAAGATGTGAGCAGAGGCTTGAAGGAATTCCCTTGATATGTACCAGCCTCCTGTTCTTCTGCCATTTGTCAGGAGAAGAGCATACTCCAAGCCACTGTAGTCCCAGAATGAGATGCAGGCAATTGAGCCAGACCTAACTCGTATCCTAGAGCCACGTTTAGCCAATCCCAGCAACCTCTGGCCAAGCCACCCCTGACCAGCAGGGCCAGGCGCAGAGATGGACTGTTGGGAGCCTGTGTGTTTTGTGGTGGTTTATCCAGCAATGTTATACAGGAGGAACTTGACTAATGCAGTGCTTTCTGCACAGACGTCTAGTCCTGGAAGCAGCTAGTAAAGTCATGCTCTGTGAAAGCCTGGTTTTAGCTGTGTTGTTGGGGACTAAAGGATGAGGCCCACACTTGAATCGATGCTGTACAGTGGGAAGGAAGCAGTATCGGCCCGAGAAAGGCAGAGCCAAGAAAACAAAGGAGGAATGTAGAGGAGCGATGCAGGCTTCTGGAATCGGATGGTTCGCTGAGGAGCAAGAAGCAAGTGTGACACAGAAAGTTATAGGATATGTAAGCATTATCTAAGGATTCTCAGAAATACTTGGGGGAGAGAAACCCCATAAAAGATTTGGTTTTTCTGCCATAATACACAAAGGGACATGGGCTATTGCTATTTAGGCATTAAAGGCAAGCATGACCCACCCCTGAAGGCTGAATAAGTGTGAGACACCTGGTTTGCATTTATATAAATCTTTGCACAAGACAATTCAACTTTCCAAGCACAATGCAAAGTAGCATGTCTAATCTATTAAGCATAGTGCCTCTTAACTCATAACATGTAGTGCATAGAAGTCCCCCTATGGCTGCTGACATTTACTGAGCTTTCTCTATGAACCGGGCAGGGTCAGAAGATTTTTCAGGTTTTACCTCATTTACAGACTTGTGAAATAAACCACTTATCATCTCTATCTCATAACTGAGTACACTGTGGCTTAGAAAAGTTGAGGAACTAGTGTCAAATCCAGCGGCAAAAAAATGACTGGGGAGTTTAAATGTTTTGTGTATAACACAAATGAGTTACATGACTTTGTATATAAAATGCCTTTGCTCCTTTTTCTTTTATCCTTGGTCCTTACATCGGTGACTCCTTACACATTGTCCTCTGTCTTGGAACACAAGAAAACCTAATATTTGTAAAATCTTTATGATATAATATAGTGTATGTATTAACTATGGTTACGTATATAAACATTATATGTATTATAAACATATAAAATTATATATGTATATAAATTTCAGTAAAAACTGGTATACTGTTAGAAATGACAGACAATAAGGCTTCCCATCTCTGTGGTGAAATCTGCAGTTGATAATTTTGTCTGAGGACCAAGTATGCGATCTAGAAGGTATGATCCCAAGAGGGCAGAAGACTGCCTTTACAGCTCTTTGGTAGATGCGTCATTCTTTTGTTTTTCTTTCTTTCTTTCTTTCTTTCTTTCTTTCTTTCTTTCTTTCTTTCTTTCTTTCTTTCTCTCTCTTTCTCTTCTCTCTCTGTCTTTCTTTCTTTCTTTCTTTCTTTCTTTCTTTCTTTCTTTCTTCCTTCCTTCCTTCCTTCCTTCCTTCCTTCCTTCCTTCCTTCCTTCCTTCCTCCCTCCCTCCCTCCCTCCCTCCCTCCTTCCCTCTTTCTTTCTTTCTTTCTTTCTTTCTTTCTTTCTTTCTTTCTTTCTTTCTTTCTAAGTATTTACCCAAGATCAACTCAAGAGGAAGCAGCTTTGCTGAGGTGAGATATGCAAATTGTCTGTTTTGCCAGACACAGACAGATCAATCATATCATTAACAAAAGTCAGTTGTTAACCTTGAGGGCACATTAAAAAAAAAAAAAAGAAAGAAAGAAAATCCACAGGCCAGGTGGGTGCATAGAAATGGCATTTTATCACTTACTGACCGGATAGGTGCAATATAGTCTTATCATCTTAATTTTTTTTAGTAATAAATCCATTTGAATCTGAATAGGCATTTACAAATTAATTCTTTCTACTTTTTTGGCTTGATTAATCAGGTGCTGAATTACTGTTCTTTTGGAGGAAAGTGAATCATAATTCAGAAGTAATTTTTTCATTTTACTAACTGTCTTATAAAAGAAATAGGAAACATAAAAAATTAAAAAAAATAAATAAAAAATAAAAAAATTAAAAAGTTAAAAAAAAAAGGGGGGGGGCGCCTGGGTGGCTTAGTCGGTTAAGCATCCGACTTTCGCTTAGGTCATGATCTCGCAGTTCGTGGGTTCGAGCCCGCGTCGGGCTCTGTGCTGACTGCCAGCTCAGAGCCTGGAGCCTGTTTCAGTCTGTGACTCCCTCTCTCTCTGACCCTCCCCTGCTCACGCTGTCTCTCTCTCTCTCCTAGAAATAAATAAAAAAACATTAAAAAAAAATTAAAAAAAAAAAGAAATAGGAAACAAATATTTCCAGAGTAATTTATAAAATCAATAAGTAATATTTGAATCATTAACACTCTCCCTAAAACAATAGCTTGAATTCATACAAGAGGGAAAGGTCAATCAGTAATATAAATAGAACATGTAGCGTTCAATGTACCACATCGACGAGCCATAACAATAGTGAAGGGAGATGTTCTTTACAATTGAAGATAAATTAATCTTTGAATTTTTCTCCACATATGTTCACTGACAATTCAAACATTTCACAAGATTCTTGCATTTCTATTGTTGGTATATTTCACTGATGAAAATAGTTTATAAGTAGTATGTGTGTGACCATGTAACTTTGAACAGTAATTTAGAGATGAAATGTTACCAAGCAAAAGGAAACATTTTGATTACCTACTGTATTAATTTCTGTTGGGATATAACAAAACTGTAAGGAGACTTAATGGCTTAAATTAAAATGCATTTATTAGCTCATAACATCCATGGGTCAGGAGTGCTGGCCGTGGCTTTTTAGGATGCTGTCACCAGGTTCTCATAGGCTACATTTGAGATGTTGGCTGGACTGTGTTCTCATCTGGAAGTTTGACTGGGGAAGAATTTGCTTCCCAACTCTGTTGTCATTGGCAGAACTCATTTCCTTGTGGCTATATGATCAACCCTTTCACTAGTTGGAGGTTGTCATTAGGTTCCGAGTAGACAGTCCCTAGAGGCTGCCCAGAGTTCATTGCCATGAGAACTTTTCCACCATGGCCATTTGCTTCATCAAACCTGCAAGGAAGTCTTGCCTCAGTTGGCCAGGATAGAGTCTTCATGAAAAGGTAACTCTAGGTAAACTTGTTCTGGGGAAATCTGACCTTGAGCTGATAGACAGAGACAAAGGTTTATAAGAATAATGGGTATGGCCTGAGAATTTTGTATACTTAATTGTAATGTCTTGAAGCTTTTATCAGAAAAGTCTAGCTTACTTGAAAGTGTGTGTGTGTGGCGGGGGGTCGGGGGGGGGTTGGAGTCTGATCTGTTTATATGACTTTACTCAGTAGAAAAACCTATATGACTTGTTTTTAGGGAAAAAAGGATTTTTAAAAAAATTTTTAGAAATAGTGTGAGCAGGGGAGAGGGGAACAGGGAGAGAGAATCTTAAGCTGGCTCTATGTTTAGTGTGGAGCCTGATATGGAGGGCTTGATCCCATGATCCTGGGATCATGACCTAAGCCAAAATCAAGAGCCAGATGCTCAACCTACTGAGCCACTCAGGTACCCGTAGGTAAATAAAACATTTTTTAAAACATTGCAGATAGTAAAGATTCTCTCTCCAAAATAATATTCAGAATATTATCCAGTGGAAGAAGTCCAGAAGACCTGATTCAAAGCTAATGCAAGCACCTGGTATTTTAAAAGACTTGAAAAATCAATTATTAATCTTTGTTTTTCAGATGTGAAAACTGAGGTATTGGGTTTAAATATCTTTCCCAGAGTCACATAGTTACCAAACATTGGAGCAGAGATTCAAATTCAGGCAGCTGACATCAGAACTTTTGGTATTAAACTTGACTTTAAACTGTACCTATTTATACGTAAATCTTGCTTTCTCAATGTGGAAACATATCAAATTTTTAACAATGAACTCAATATTCCCTTCCGTCAAAAAAGTCCTCGGCACACCAAGTATATAGTTAGAGGCATGGTCCTGTGGTCCTGCCCACCATACCTAGGTCCAGTCATGTTCTAGTGCAAGTGACTTTACACTGTAAGGTTCTCTTGGTGAACCGTTAATTCATTAGAGCATGACTGTATCTTAAGTGTTGCATTATCCCTTGCAAACAACATTGTGCATCGATGCGATGCAGAGGAGGAAATTAATCCCGATGCCTTTTAAGTGCTACCAGAAAAGGTTGAGCTGTGTTAATGGAAAAGTACCCTCAGTTTGAGAGAGGACCATTGCGGTGTTTGAATCAAGCTTGTAGCCTTGGGGGTTACATCTGAGGACTTTTTTTTTTTTTTCATAATATTCTAAGGGCTGATGACTTGGCCCCTCCTAATCCTTTAGAGAATAAAATTAAATGTTTTCCACTTTTCCAGTGGAGTAAGCTGGGTTTTATTGTGCTTTCTCAATCATTGTCACACTAGTGATCCCTTCTAAAATGAATTTGTTCTGGAAAAGAATGGGCCAGGCACCTCTGCGGAGGAATACAATAGTAGAGTATTTTGAAATAATTGTAAAGCAAAACAGATAATTGTGTTTTCAAGCTCTTTGAAATATATATGTAAAATGTTATGTGCCTGAGGTTGAATAAAACGATAGTTATAGTCATTACCCAGTAATGTGCCAATTATAGATAGCATTGTGTGTGTAAGTTCTCTATTATACAATTGGAAAGGGAAGAAAATGGATTATCATCATTTAAATAATTTGATTTGCTTCGTTCATCTTTTGAGTTATCTTTTCATAAAATTAGATGCTGTGTTATTCCTTTCTGGAGAGTGGAATGGTATGAGTGAAGAGAATGTTTTCAGGTTAATCAATGCTGACAAGGATATAATACTGAATAAAAAAAAAAAAAACAGTGGGCAGGGTGGGGGCTGAGGGGTAGACAACTGAAGACCTGATTGAAATTATTAGTTGCCAGAAAAATACCTATTGACTTTTTATGTTTTTAGAAGTCCTTCTATTAGTTTCCAAAAATACAGCTGTTTACAGTGATTGATAAGTTCTCTTGCTTTTAAGCTTATTCTCATCCATTAGTTGTGCCTTTTTCCCCTGTTAAAAATCTGAAGCTGTCAGACTGAAGTAGTGTGATCAGCTAATGTTCTTGCCAGATTCAAAGCGTGTCCCCAGGGGTGGCAAAAGTATTCTAAATCGCAAAGAAATGGCTTTTTAAATGCTGCCTGTTGACACTGGTCATTCTGCTTACTTTATTGGAAATGTTGAAATAGATCTCGGGCAATTATAGAAACTGTGTTTAACCAGGCTTTGATGATCAATTTCCTCTTAGTAGTTCATTTTTAGACCAAACTCAGAGATCTGAAATCCACTGTATTTTGCAAGGACTTTTATTTAAAATAGTACATGGCTTTATTTTCAAGATTGGTTAAATCGTTTTCTGGTTTTCACTTCAAATTGATTGATGATCCTGGACTTTGTTCCCTCTAGTATTTGATTATTACCTTTCAAACTGTTTGTTCCCCATATAATAGTTCCACAGTTTCTGTTGATCACATGAGATATGTTTTGTTTGAACAAAGGGCAAAGGTTGGAGGGGAAGTGAATGGTTTCTAAAATGTAAATTTCAAGAAAACTGAACGTTAAAAGTGATTGCCAGTATATCTCGTACAGGGTGCAGAACTCAGATGCTCTTATAAAAACAATAGAACAAATCATATCATCCCCCCGTCTTCATTGAAATATTTTTACACAAATTACATCAGGTTAAAAGACACACAGACAGACAAACAAGCAAGATAAGCTTAATAAGAACAATGACAACAGAAGTCCCAAGGAGAGAAGAAGTGTGATGTGAGTATAGATACAAAGATACTGAGATCACGGAAGCTGGGAGTGCAGTCATACAGCTGGTAGGGTCTCCAAAGGAGATTTTGCACTACATCTTATTCATTATACAAATTAAATTAGTAAGCACATTGGGAATGGAAGACAATTAAATACACAGTTTTGTTACCTGTTGCCTCAGAGAGATTTCTCTGAGGAAGGGGCATCTCTGTAACGCCGTCAAGAACATGTCCAAGTTCAGCAGGGAAAAATAGTGTTGCAAACAGAAGGGATGACATTTGTGACAGCTCAGAAGCAAGAAGAGCATGACTTGAAAAGGAAAAGAAAAGGCTCAAAGTAGAGAAGAGAGCATTTCCAGAAATAAGGCTGGAAAGGTGACTTTGAGGTACATTTACGCCATATTGTAAATCCCCAACTGTAGTGGCTCAGTTAAGCAGCCCACTTTGACTCAGTCCATGATCTCGCAGCTCATGAGTTCAAGCCCTGTGTCATGCTCTAGGCTGACAGCTCAAAACTTGGAGCCTTCTTTGGATTCTGTGTCTTCCTCTCTCTCGGCCCTCCCTTGCTCACACTCAGTCTCTCTGTCTCTCAAAAATAAATGAATGTTAAAAAAAAGTTAAAAAAAAAAAGAAAATCTCCAACTGTGTTCTTAAAGTAATAAGAAGACACTGCAAGTTTTTCTTTAAATGTTTATTTAATTTGAGAGAGAGAGAGAGACAATGAGGCAGAGAGAAAGGGAGAGAGAGAATTCCAAGCAGGCTCCAACATGTCCCAAGCACGCCACAGCGCTCGATCTTCCGACTGCGAGATCAGAACCTGAGAGGATATCAAGAGTTGGATGCTCAACCGACTGAGGTACCCAGGTGCCCCAAAGCTACTGTAAGAATTAAGAAGAACAGTGATGTGATCACATTTGCCTTTTTAAAAGCCCATTCTGGCTTCTGTGTGGAGACTAGCATTTATTAAGGTTAAGAATGATTATGGGTGACACATAAGGAGACTTAAGTGGCCTTTGTTGAAATGATGTGCTGGAGAGTTTATTAGTTTCCTTGGAATGTCATTACAAGGTGCTGCAAACTAGGTGGCTTAAACAACAGGATGTTGTTCAGGAGTCTAGAAATCTGAAATCAAGATGTCAGCAGGGTGGTGCTCTCTCAGGAGTTTCTAGAGGTGAACCTATTCTGTGACTTCCTCTTCACTTGGAGGGTTGCTGGCCATCCTTGGCATTCTGTGGCTTAGAGGTGTATCACTCCTACCTGTCTCCATCATCACATAGTGTTTTACTCATGTGTCTTCACATTATCTTCCTCATGCATGGCTGCCTCTGCATCTCCTCTCTTCCTATAAGGACACCAGTCATATTGGTTTGGGGCCCGTCCAAATGACCTCATCTTAACTAGTTATATCTGTAGAATTCCTCTTCCAAATAAGGTCGCATTCACAGGTATCAGGGTTTAGGATTTGCACATATCTTGGGGGGGGATCATTTACCCATAATAGAGGGCTTTGCAAGGAAATGAGATGATAGGTAGTTGAAAGGAACCATGAACAGATTTTCAAATAGATGTTTGGAGATAGACTCAACAGGACTTGGTGATTGAGTGGGATTTGAAAGATTGGGTAGAGTTACAGTTGACTTCCAAGTTTCCGACATGCGTAATAGATGATGATGCCGTTTGTTGAGACAGGAAATTCAATGAATCAAATGAGTATTGGGGTGAGCACGGGTTCATTTTTGACATGCCACGTTTGACCCATCTGTGAAATTTTCTTATGAAACTGTATGTAGACTTGGTGACTAAAAAAGTGCCTTTTGTTATTTAAAATGAGAGATCTGGGCCCGAGACATAAACATGAGAGTCATGTGTATATAAATGCTAATTAAAGCTTTGAAAGTAGATAACATTCTCCATCAAGACAATAATTTAGTCAGAAGGAAAGAAACCCTAATATCAACATTAAACATTTAAAAGGCCAAAACAAACTAGTATTTCTGGTCAAGATGGACAAATGAGAATCAGTTTACCCTGACATATGAAATAATGAACAAGCAGAAAATAGAATATTTGAAATGATGGTTTGTAAGACATGGAACACCAGGTAGTCAAGGACAGTAAGGTCCAGACGGAGCAGTAAGGTAAGAAAAATAATGAAAAGCCTTACAGGTTAGACAGAAAGATGTAAATTGAGACAAGCTTCAGACAATATAATGATCTACATGAACAGCTTAATGGCATGGAGTCTTAAAGAGCTACTAGAGCTAATAGGGGATTTTAGCAAGGTTGCACGATAAAAACTTAGTATACAAAAATCCATTATATTTTTAAACAAATGTTATGAATAACCTGAGATTCTGAAAAAAGGATACTATTTATAATAGCATAAAATATGAAATACTTAGGAATAAATCTGACAAAATATGTGATAGATGTGTACAGTTTAAATTATAAAACACAACAGAAAAACTAAAAGTAGTAAAAAACTTGCAGAGAGATACAACCTTTTGGGTCAGAAGACTCTCTCTCTCTCTCAAAATGAATTAATAAACTTAAAAACATATATATATGTTTATCTATATCTATCTATCTATCTATCTATCTATCTATCTATCTATCTATCTATAGAGAGAGAGAGAGAGAGAAGAGAAGAAGGAGAGGCAGAGAGGGAGGGAATGAGAGAGAATTCCAAGCAGGCTCTGGGCCCTGGGCTCTCAGCACAGAGCCTGACCCAGAGCTCAGACTTACTAACTGAGCCATAACACCATGACCTGAGCCAAAACCAAGAGTCAGCCCTCAATCAACTGAGCCCTCAGGCACCCCAGAAGACTCAATATTTTTAAGATAAAAACTACTGCCAGAGTGCCCGTGTGGCTCCGTCGGTTAACTATCTGTCTGACTTTGGCTCAGGTCATGATCTCACAGTTTGTGAATATGGGACCCACACAGGGCTCTGTGCTGACAGCTCAGAGCCTGGAGCTGCTTCAGATTCTATGTCTCCCTCTCTCTCTCTCTCCCTCCCCAGCTTGTACTCTGTCTCTCTGTGTCTCTCAAAAATGAGTAAATGTTAAAAAATATTTTTAACAAGATAGAAAAATAGATCAATGGACCAAAATAAAGAGTTGAAAAACAGACCCATGCATATACGCACAACTGATTTTAGATAAAGAGGTCAAGAGAATTTGGTTGGAAAGTGTCATCCTTTCAATGAATGGTGCTGGAACAATTTGAGTATTTGTCACAAAATAATTGAGTATGGATCCATATCAATGCCTATCCATACCAATAACTATCAATGAACTCAAGGTAGATCATAAACCTAAATGAAAGATCACAAACTGTAAAATGTTTAGAAGAAATAAGAAACCATATTAAAAATCTCCAACTTTATCCATAAAATAATAAGGAGCCACTAAATGTTTTAAGAAGAGCAATAATGGGCCATCTGGGTGGCTCAGTCAGTTAAGCATTTGACTTCGGCCCAGGTCATGATCTCACATTTCATGGGTTTGAGCCCTTCATCAGGCTCTGTGCTGACAGCACAGAGTCTGGAGCCAACTTCAGATTCTGTGTCTCTCTCTCTCTGCCCCTCCTCTGCTCACAGTCTCTCTGTCTCTTTCAAAAATAAATAAAAACATTAACACTATTTAAAAAAAAAAGAAAGAAGAGTAATAATGTGATCAGGTTTGCCTACTCTGCTGGAAAGATACTTAACTCCAGTACCTCAGTTTCCTTATCAGAAAAATAAATTTTAATAATTGATTTTAATTTTTTCAAAACACACAGCATTCACCTGAGGCTTAAATCAGGTCTGCCTGTCTTTTTTTTACTGGGTGATTTTTCAATAATTGTTTTGGGAGAGTATCTTTAATATCTGTAATTCCTTTAAAAATGCTTATTCAGTTGTGGTAACATAGGATATAACACTCAGTGCCAATTTATTATTGAACATTTACAAAAGGAATGTAGCAGCGTTCTTGCATAGAGGGTCATGACACCGAGGATTTTCTTTCCAGGAAGCAACTTAATTCCAGCTGGCATCACTTAGTAGGGTTCGTACTCGAAGAACTGAGCCCCAAACACCATGTGGCATGGTTTTTTAATATAATTTTTTACTTCTTTGTCTCCCGTATATGGTAACACACAAACATGCAGTCTGATTAATATGGTCTCATGTTATAGGGTTGTGAGGGATGTCATCACATACAAGAACAGCAAGATTGCCTTGAGATGTTCTTTTTTTCTTTCTTTCGTAGGGAGGGGACCCTACCACAGTAAAGCCTCCATAGAGGGGATGAAGCTACAAAACAATGAAACCCTGTAGAAATTCTGTAATGGAGGCTGCCCACTGTGATCTCCTACTGAATATGAAGGAAAGATCTATTTGAAAAATGCATTTGTATAAGATACATTTGTGTCAAAAATCAGTCCTAAGTCCTTACAAATAGAAGTGTGACTGTATGGTTAGATGTTATTCTGAGATAGTTCAACTTAGAGCTGAACTTTTTTTATAAAGCTTATTGATTTTTGAAAGACAGAGAAAGAGCGAGTGTGAGTTGGGAAGGGGCAGAGAGAGAGGGGGAGACACAGAATCCGAAGCAGGCTCTGGATTCTGAGCTGTCAGCACAGAGCCCGATGTAGGGCTTAAACCCACGAACTGTGAGATCATGACCTGAGCTGAAGTTGGATGTTTATCCGACTGAGCCACCCAGGCGCCCTAAGAGCTGAACTTTCAATCAGCTGCATTTGGCTTAATTGGTCAGAAGTGGCCACAAAACCAAATATGTAATGTGGTATGAACTAACATTACAGACTATTAAGTAATACCGAACAGTAGGGTTCTTGTGAAAATTATTGTGAATTATAGATTTTATTTCAGTTTGGGGCAAAGGCTGAAATAGAAGCAGTTGCATCGATTTTTAGTGAAATTTAACAGATAAAGGAACTAATATCCAAGGCACAGAATGATTAATTCTGGAAATGATTTTCATAGTTCTCTATTGCTTTAAGATCCACCTGCCTATTTTAGAAATTAAACCTGTTCTGGTATTGCCATGTATTTATTCAAAAACTGGTACTCTGTCAAATTTCATTTGTTACTAAAATATTTATGGCACTTCTTTTAAAAACAGTTTCTTTTCTTTAAAAAATTGTTATTTATTTTTGCGAGAGAGAGAGAGACAGAGTGTGAGCAGGGGAGGGTCAGAGAGAGAGGGAGACACAGAATCCGAAGCAGGATCCAGGCTCTGAGCTGTCAGCACAGAGCCCGAAGAGGGGCTCGAAATCACAAACCGTGAGATCATGCATGACCCGAGCCAGAGTCGGACACTTAACTGACTGAGCCACTCAGTGCCCCAGTCTATTTTCTTTCAAATGCTCAATGAGTCGATTTTATAATTTTTATAGTTACATTAGTTCATTTTTATGTGAACCTTTTAAACATTTTTATTTTTATCTTCATTTGAGTAGAATTATTTGTATAACCAAAATATTTTAAGTATGCAACCCTGAAGTAAATTGCTTGTCTGGACTGGAGGAATTATAGTTGAGGAAAATAGTAGAAATCATACTTGATGGAGTATCTCAGTTTTGATGGGACACCATGACCTTGGAGGAATAACAGACACAAGATGAACACTTGCTAGATCCCAGGTCTGGGAGGAAGGTGGTTTTAAAGTCCTACCAGTTGGAAGTCTGAGCTTCTAATGTAAATGGCTGCTTTGTACAAAATACGCCTGACCGGGTGGAGCAAAGGTCTGAGGTGCGAAAGGAGAATCAGGGCAGGTAGAAAACAGTAAGGAAGGTCAGTGGAGCTGTGGGGCTATCTTGAAAGCACGAATGAATTTCATCAGAAAGTTGCTGATGGCTTCTCATGGGAATTTGTAGATAAAATCATAAGCCATGGAGAGATAGGAAAACATTCAGAGTGCTTACCTGGCAGTTTGGAATATTGGAAGAGTGCCATGAGATCAGAGCATTGGGTACCTAGAGGTACGGAGGCCGTGATGGCTAAAAATGTGCTAAGGCTCTGATGTCTTCGGGCCCACCAGATGGTATAGGTGAATAAAAAGAGTGAGCAAATTTGGAATAACTGAGATTCAAGCCGGCAGGTAAAATTCATGCTCCCTCTACAGCCATTCACCAGATTCAGAAGGAAGAAAAAAAAAGGAAAACAAAATCTGTGATTTTGGGACAAGTGAATTTTTGATGTGAGGGGAAGGCATCATTTTTACTTTTGTTAAAATACTGCGATGAAAATTATTATGAGTTTGAAAAGATAGGTAGCATTGGAATCATTAAGCAAACTAATTATGATACTCTCCCATAGTGTTAAATCTGGTCTGCAAGTTCAGAATACAGACATTTGGAAATGGCTTTATCCTTTCAGCATTTAACACTGGGAATGGGGAAGAAAGTGAGAAATTCCAGTGCCTGGGTATTCCCAGGCTAATTTCTAGACAAGTGAGTTTTGATAAGTTCGAGTTTCAGATAAGAACATTTTTCCTCGTCTAGTTGGTTTCTTTAAATGGGCCTGAAATGGAAGGGCCTGAACAAATTAATACTAGCTTGCTTCATGTGGAGAATCATGGAGATAAGATTTTAGCAAATTGGCATTAAGATTGAGGATGTCCAAGGATTGTTACTTAGAGTTGACTTAAAATGTGTGTGTATATGTGTGTGTATTTCTAAAAGATTAGTTCAGAGTTCTTAGTTTTTCTTTATGGCAAATACACAAAATAAATATGAGTAATTGAAGGCATTATATCGACACTTTTCCACTCAAATTTTGTTAAGTAGATATTCCAATAGAAACAAGCTGACATCCTCCGTTCTGCCTTAAACTTAATAGACAGTATCTACATATTTAACGTTTTAAAAGGGAAAACATTTGGATTTCATGTCTTGAAGGTACATGAAGTAATATTTCTCAGCCTAAATCACCCAGATAATTTCTAAACCAATCCCTCCCTTTACTTTGCTTCCACAAGTGCAGCTTTTGAGTAATATAATTTAGTTGCCGGTCTCTGAGAACTTTAACCTTCCCGCATTAGAGCGTGCCATGGAATGAAAATTTACTTTTTCATTCTCAAATGTTCTAAACACGGTTTCTGTGGTCAATTTCCTCTCTTCTTCTAAATTTGTTTGGAAGACCTCCTAGGACATAAGTCCTTTGACAAGGGGACCATTTTACCACCAACATTACAAAAGCCCTACTGTTCATAAGGGAAATATCTCCCCCTGAATTCAATCTAACCTCCTTAGTACTCCCATTTAGCCACCTGATAAACCCACTTGAGATATCTCTTGGGGAGAGAGAGGTGCATGGGAACAATAACACTTCCTTTTTGAACAGTTTAATAAAGCTTTGTGAGATTTCAAGATGAAAGATAATGTGTAATGCTGATAGCGCCCTTCCAAAGCTCTGTATTCATGGATCCAATTACTTTTTTGTCATGGTAAAAGCCACAGTGGATATATTAAATGGGAGTGTGGCTTAAGAAGTAAGGCCCAAGAGTCTGGGTATCTGGTTTCTGAGGTTGACTCAACCTCTGCTTTCTTATCTAGCGATGGGTATGCAGCTTAACTTCTTTGCCTCAGTGTCTCTTTCCATAAAATGCCTCACTAATATCCCAGAAACCCTTTTAAAATGACACTGCAAATTGCCACTTAGAATCACATTGTAATTGTCCAGAAAAAAAAAAAATGAAGTGAGTGTTAGCGAAGGGAAATACTACCTTCTGCTTAATTTTAGACTTATCCGGAGTTTTACCTTTTAAAAGTCATGAGATTTCCAGAAGAAGGATGACATTTTCAAAGCCTTGAAGACACTTGTAAAAGGATGCTCTTTCAACTGCTCTGTGTTTCTCAGAAAAGTTTTGACTCTGGCATTCCTCCAGCTTCACTGCCTCCCCCTCCCTCCCCCCTACACTTCTATTCCAAGTTGAAAAGAATAATTGCAATGTTGGCCTTTCAGATTTTGGAATACTGTCTTGGAGCTGATTTGTTTCATATCATCATTATCAATTGATGCAGATCAGATTTCATTACATCGTATTTGCTTATGTGGTTACTGACTGGAGGTATTCGATCCCCAAACACTCAAAATGAGTCATGTAACTGTGAAATAATTGATTAGGAATCTGTGGAAGTATTTCATTTTATTTGACGGAATTCTAAGGGATAGAACACTGTCATTTATTTATTGATTCCCAGTGTCCTGAGAAAATGTCGATGCCTGAAAGGTGACCTGTGATTGATACCATACTTATAAGCTGTTAAAAGAGGAACTGAGTCATATTTAAACATTTTACGAGTCTATTTGAGCAAAGATTAATTCAAATCAGGCAGAACTAACCCCGAAGTGGTTGGGAACACTCCACAGAAAAGAGCCAGGAGAGACGTTTAGAAAGAAGGGGCAGAAGTAAAGCAAAGAAATTATTCGATTGGTTATAGCTTAGGTGGCTGCCCTATTTGGGAAAGCCCAGTTGGTTTTCAGGATTGACTGTCCTTAGGTTTCAATTTCATAATCCGGAGGCATTTTAGGCTAAGGTTTGAGTTGGCTGACATAGCTACTTGAGCATTTGAGTCACCCCAGTCTAATAACTCTTTAATTAATTTAAGAGCAATGAATGGTCATAGTCCTAAGATATGCATCCCCATATTTGTATTTTTCTAGTAATGAGCAGTGTTCTGAGGATACATGTTTTGAAAGATTCTAGCAAACCAAAACACGTTCTTCCTTCCACAGGAGGCTTTGACTGTATTTTGGGAGGCGCTGTTATGAAACATCATAACCTCACTGATGTCTTTGTGACCAAATCAAAGATACAGACAGCAAGTGTTTGGCTATGACACATGCATTCAGTCTGATAAATAATTTTTATTACTTATAATAAATTAAAGAAGTTTGAGAACTACTCAGTAAAGGTAAATTAAATATAGATATTTTAAAGTTAGACTATCTGTTCCCAAACTGAGAATCCTAAATTGAATTCTCTCAACAAGTACATTTCTAGCATATCAATGATTTTCACAGGATTGTACCTGCAGTGTGCCCTTACGTAACTTCATATTCCAAGGGAAACTTTGGTAAGAAAATTAAAGACTTTAGCTTCCTTTTGGAGATATGAGAATTTATTTAAGTAGCTTTCCTGTAGTCCGAAGATTAGGTAGCTCTGATTAGAACTCTAGATTGAAAATTAGTGGCAATAACCTCTTAACAGAACTTGTCTAAATTTAACTTGGCTTCAAACCAGTAAACTATAGCCTCTACAACTTTGTAGACAGATTATAGCTCATCAGTATGACGGAAAAATCACTGTGGAATTGCTCTGTAATAGTTCTGTTGCTATGCCTATAAATATCATTTTACTGAGAGACTTCCATTTTCTAGCTGCTCAGTTATACTTTCCTGTGTCAAACGAAAGGGCCTCAGGAATATTTTAAGTGACAAATTAAAAGAGTCCCAGAAAAACACAGTAAGTCAACACTAAATTATCAGTGGTTCATAAAAGAAAAAAGATATCATTGGATTTCAGGAATATTTTTAAAAATCATGTCTTGCAATTGATTTTAGCTTAATCTCTTTTTATACAAGTCTAAACAGATGAAATGAAATACTTTGAATTCCACTATGTCTAACCTATAGGAAATTAAATATGGATATAATTTATATATTTACATTTACTTATATTACTTATATAAAATATACATATATGTACAATATACTTATATATATTCTTTATTTATACATATAATAAAAATAAAAACATTATTTAGGCAAAATAGATACTGTTACCTAAATAAAAAATTAAAAGGTTGCTAAAAGGGCAGGAAAAGAATGGAATCAGATGTTGTAGCTGGGCAGAGTTTGAGTTTTAGGGGAAAAAGAACAGAAAAGAAAGGAATCTGGAAAACTGTCTTAATTATTTCATATCAAAATGAAGCAAACAGGACTAGATCAGGCAGTGTGACCTCTGCACGTTTCCTTCTGCTTAGTGTCTCTGTGTAAATACAGCTCATTTCCTATTTACTTTCCTCTTTCTCTGTGGCTTTGTTGTTCTTCAGGTGTGGCCCCGCGTCAGAATATTCAGATGCTTGATGAAGACAGATATTTTACAGATGATCTGGGTGTACCACAGGTGTAGGACCTGGAAGTCTACACATTTAATAAAGTTTCCAAGTAATTCATGGAAAAAATGCAAGGTAAGAACAACCACTAGAAAGCATGTGAGGAGAGACTGTAAGGAACCCAATGACCACCTTCATCCTGTGTCTATTAAGACTTTACTCTTTTTGTTATTTTTAAATGTTTATTCATTTTTGAGAGAGAGAAAAAGAGAGAGAGCATGAGCGGAGGAGGAGCAGAGAAAGAAGGAGACTCAGAACCAAAGCAGGCTCCAAGCTATGAGCTGAGAGCACAGAGCTGATGCAGGGCTTGAACCCATGACTGCAAGTTGGACACCTAGCTGACTGAGCCACCAAGGTGCCCCACCTGAAAAATTATCTGTCAATCTGTGCCTTATCTCTCATTTTCTTGACATTGTCTTTCACTGAGCAGACTTTTTTTTTTTTAATTTTAATGGAATCTAGATGATCAATTATTTATTTCATGGATCCTGCTTTTGGTGTTGTGTCTAAAAAAGTCCATCAACATACTCAAGGTGATCTGGGTTTACATCTGTGTTGTCTTCTAGGAGTTTTGTAATGTTGTATTTTATGTTCAGGTGTGTGATATTTTTGAGTTAATTTTTCTGGAGGGTGTAAGGTGTATGTCTAGATGATGATGAGTGTTATTTGGCATATGGATGTCCAGTGGTTCGAACACCTTTGTTGAGAGACTGACTTTTCTTCATTATATGGCCTATACTCCTTTATCAACAATCAGCTGACTATATCTATGTGGCTCTATTTCTGGGCTTTGTATTCTGTTCCATTGATTTATTTGTCTTATTTCATCAATATCACGCTGTCTTGATTACTGTAGTTTTATATCAGCCCTCCAACTTTATCCTTTATTTTCAGTATTATATTGTTTATTCTGAGTCTTTTGCCTCTTCATATAAAATTTAGGATCAAATTTTTTCAATATTCACAAAATAAGTTACTGAGATTTTGATTGGGATTGAATCTGTAGATTCAATGTCAAGTTAGGAGAACTGATATCTTAATAAGATGCAATCTTTGTATCCATGGTTATCCTCTCCACATACTTTGTTCTTTTATTTTATTCATAATAGTTCTGTAAATACTTAATTTAAAAGCATTTTCAGATGTTTTTATTTATTTCTGAAAGAGAGAGAGAGAGATAGCGTGAGCAGGGGAGGGTCAGAGAGAGAGGGAGACACAGAATCTTAAGCAGGCTCCAGGCTCTGGGCTGTCAGCACAGAGCCTGACACGGGGCTCAAACCCGAACCGTGAGATCATGACCTAAGCCGAACTCAGACACTTAACCAACTAAGCCACCTAGGTACCCCCTTTTAAAGCATTTTAAAAATAGATGGTGTGTTATAGGGTAATAAAGATTCTTCTTATCTAGAATAAAATTAAAAGTAGGATTTTGTCTGATATAAAAATCCTGAAAGGTTGTTTCCTTAAGTTCAGCATAAGCACTTAGGTTTCTTATGCTTCAAAGTTTAAAATGAAATAGATTTATTTCCTGGTTAAATAAATGGGCTGGTGTGAGGAGTAAGTGATTCAAATACACACTCATCTCTATAAATGTCTCTGTGGCAGTTGACAATAAACATCTCAATATGTTTCCTTCCTTCCTTCATCCCTTTCTCCCCTCCTTCCTCCCTCCCCTCCTTCCTCCCTCCCCTCCTTCCTTCCTCCCTCCCTTCCCCCTCCCCTCCTTCCTTTCTTCTTTCATTTTCCTTTCTCTTTCCTCCCTGTCTCCTTTCCAGAAGCCGCACTTAACTTGACATCTATGAAGATTTACTATATCACATCTTGTAATGTACATGCTATTTTAATGGTTGTGCAAAGATTATAAGGATTCTCCAGTTTACCTAATTTTATGTAAGTTGTTGGTTGGGACCAAATTTCTGTTTTAAAAGACTATAGTAACTACAGTGTTTTGCTTGAAATTCATACAGAACGCTTTGAGATCTACACCAAATTAAGAGTGACTCCTTTGTCTGGATAAGACTACACTTGAAATCATTTAATTACAGCAAAACAAAATATTAAGATGCCAAGAAAAAAAATTAATGTGTCACCTCACCCTTTGTTTTACATGAAGTGCATAGCACCCCCCAAATACTTCAGTAACACATGCATAGCCTTTTTAAAATTCAATATCTTAGGCTTGAATGGTCCATCGTCCCTTCCCTGTGTGAGTCCTATAAGGTTACTCTTCCCTATGACATGACTGTAAGGCCGTTTTTGGAAAAGATCTTAGGTTATCTAGGCACAAACTGTTCCTTTAATTTTGATGTATAAAGGAAATGGACTGTGAAGGTGGGTGTCAGGGAAATATGAAAGAATTGAAATAGAGTAAATGATTAGTAAGTGAACTGTCCAGCATAACCACCCAGGATGGCTCTGCCTTTCATTGTTTTTTAGCTATTTTACAACTTTAAGAATTGTAAGACAATGATATTAATGAAAATGAGTTTCTTTAAAAATTATGCAATTGTGTGCAGTGAAAGGCAAGTTACCCTGTTAAAAGATGGATTTTGCCTGTATGTGGCTTTAAATCTTCCTTTGAAATGGTTGTAACATCTTTCTGTTTCTCTCATGAATTAATGATTTAGGTATAATGTTTGAAATGCATTCATTTTATATCTATATGAACATAATGAAACAGTTTTAATACATTATTCGTTATCATTACTATTTAACACCATTTAATTTACCTTCTAGTTCATAAGTATTCCCCTCTTTACTTTCTCATAAATCATAAAAACTTTGAAATTCTTAGCCCATTGACTTAGATTAAGTACTAAAGCATGGACTCTTCCTGAAAGTCCCCTTGAAAATATCATATTCTAGGTAATTTTTGTCACCTCAAATCTATACTAGTAGTCTTTGTTCTGGAACTGGCATCTACTTCAGATTCTGTACCATTTTCTAGTCTCCTATTCTTCATCTTGGTAGATATGAAATACATTTGCTGCATATTTGATATGACCACTATTATTTTGCTATAATTGCTCTAATTCCCATATCACACAGTATTTTTGTAGCACAAGGGTTTTTGGCTGAACTTACAGGTATGTGCTGCTATATATATCCATATCAGTAGGATTTCTTATAACAAATCTAGCCTCTGTAACCCATAAATATCGAGTATATAATAGACAGTCCATATTAATGAATGTGTCAGCTGTTATTTTGCTGTGGTTGAGTTAAAAATGAGGAAAGGGTGCCTGGGTGGCTCAGTTAGTTAAACATTCAGCTTCAGCTCAGGTCATGATCTCACAGTTCATGGGTTCGAGCCCCACGTCGGGCTCTGTGCTGACAGCTCAGAGCCTGGAGCTGCTTCTGATTCTGTGTCTCCTTGTCTCTCTGCCCCTCCCCCATTTGTGCTCTATCTCTCTCTCAAAAATAAATGTAAACATTTAAAAAATGAGGGAAAAACCCAGGCATAAAATCAAAAACATAATTTACTTATTAATCATGGTGATAAATAAAAAAAGGGAGTTAAAAATGATTCCAGAAATGTTACATGTAGAAATGTTAAATCCCTAAAAACTGGGAAGTAAAAGCATTATACTCTTTTTATTAAGTAACAAAGATACCTTCTTTGTATGAAAAATCATTTTTGGTAATCCTTAAGAGATTATTTTTCCTGTCGATAGTTTGTTGCAATTATAGACAAACCCAGCCTCTCTCCCCCCACAGAAAATTATAAATGAACAAGAGGATTAATTCAGTAAAGAAAGATGTCAAGCCTACAGACACGAAGAAAGATCGAATTATGGTCGGGCAGATGAACCAGGTAAAAATCTAGCAGTTGGAATTTATTATAAAAGCAAATAATAAGAGATCATTCAAGAAATAGAAAACTTAAAAATGTTTTGCAGTACGGGATAAAAGGGTTATGGAGAGATACTCTTTGCATCAATAGGAATTGGGAAAACAACTGTCAGATTAAATGTTACTTGTGAGTGTTTAGAAATATGATGGAAATAAATTAGGTAATTCCAGAAAATGTCCCTCACGTGCTTCCCCTGTAAACCACAAAAATCAGTTTGATTCCCCCCCCCCTTTTCTTTTTCCAAATTTTACAAATTCAGGGCCTTCTTTTATCAGAGCTATGGTGGCCAAAGAAGGGATGCTATCCAAAAGTCAATGTGAATCTACTTTAATTACTTTGGGGTAGTAAAAGCTTAATTGGAAAACGATGTATAACCTTGAGTTTGTAAATCTGTTACTTTTTACTCATTGTCATCATCAGAACATAAGGCCCTCATAAACCTAGAAGAATTCATTTTAAAGCAGGAAGTTTTGTAAGATGAAGCAGAGACAGGTAGCCAGGGCCCAACACAATGCATCTAGGAGGTTAAGACTGGAGGAATCATAAGGTAATTTCAGAGAAAATTCTGCCTTTCAGCTATTTTGCCTTTACAATTCTGTCCAGCAAGAGCATTATTGAGCCATTTGGTATCGTCCTTACATACCTGAACAGAATGATAAATATCTGTTCCGTATAGGAAAATTTAGATACCTTACCAACTTCTTTCTATATGTGCTGAAGCCTGTTGCCTTTTGGTGCCTTTACTCATTTTACACTTGTTTTTAGATTGAGTCTTGATTTGACGGAAATATACACTTGGAAAAACTTTCTCTGCTGTCTCAACATTCCTCATTCATGTATTTGTACAGCTATCAGGATTAGCATGAAAGAGATATTTATTCCAAGATCCCTCTCCTTTTGATGTTGTTTCATTCTGTTTATCCACAATTATTTTCATAACAGTTTATTGTGTAGCCACAAACTAGGAACAAGTCTCTGGAAGAAATACTATTCCAAGGCATGGCCATCATTAGGAGACAATAAACTTGTTTTCGTTCCAGCATTCTTAGCTTTGTTAAAGGCTAAGTGGAAGAAATTAACATACTGCACGCCTTACAAAGAAAATTGTTTCTAATTATTTTGCTTCTCGAATTATTCTGTGAGGCACTGATTGGACTTTAAATCTGTTTCATATCAGTAACCCTCAGCTAACATAATTTTTCAGTGTTGTGAAAGATAGTCTATTAATTGAAATAACATTATTCTACTAAACAAAAGTAAATAAAATTACTCAAGTAGCCAGAATATTCAAGTAACCATTAGTTTTGGTCAGAAATTAAAAGTAGGATGAGCCAAATATCCAAACATCTACCACTTAGCATTCGAATTCTGATTGTCTGCGCCTTTTGGGTAACCTACAATTCAATTTAGAAAAATGTTAAGAAAAGTGAGTGTTTATTATACTATCATGGGCTGTGGAGGGCACAATAACATCCCAAAGATGTCTAAGTCTTAATACCTGTGCATATTTCACCTTATGTGGCAAAAGGGAATTGGCACATGTGTTGAATGTTAAGGATCCTGAAATGGGGAGAGTAAGCTGGATTATTATTCTGGTGGGGCCCATCTAATCACATGAGTCCTTAAAAGCAGAGGATTTTCCCAGCTGTTGTCAGAGGAGGCATAAAGATGGAATGCTGGTTAGAGAGAGAAAACGTTACTGGCTTTCAAGACAAGACGGAGGAAGGAACTCAAAATTCCAAGGAGCATGAGCGGCTTCTAGAAGCTGTGCTCTCTCCTGGAGCCTCCACCAGGAATACCTCCCTGTTGACACCTTCATTTTAATTAGGTGAGACCTGTGTTGAACTTGTGATGTATGGAATTATAAGATAATGAATAAGTGTGCTTTTTAACCACTAATTTGCTGTGGCAGCGATAGTAAATTAACATAAGGCCGTATCTTGACGTGTGATATTTTAAGTTAATTATGATAGTTTAGGAAAGCTCTATGAAATAGCTATAATTAACTTATTCCTTTTTTAAAAAAAAAAAACCTCAACTCTCTAGAGATTTAACAAAATCAACATTGACAGATAATTAAGTCAGGAGCGATAGACCCAGATTGGGTTGTGCATGTAGGTATTGACAAGGTGCCATTTTCCAGATTTTCATGTGAAAGCACAAACACGACCTCATATTCTTGCTTCACACAAATAGAGCATGAAATTAAAGGAAGGGATTTAATTTTTAGCTTCTCATGGAAAGATATCTCTGTTTATAAACTTTAAAAAATCTATATGTTTCACATGGTTGCATTTTCTGAACTATAAGTGTGACTGTTTATTGGCACTCCAGCAACCAAAAGTTATATTTTAATTGGAAAACTCGGCATCCTATATCTTGCAAATTAATTGAAGTCTCTCTACTCTTGAAAACGTGTCCAAAGCATTATGTGGTTTTACCACAGTTTAATCTAGCTTCCGGAAGAATCTAAAGTAGTAGAAAAAATTAAAAGTCCCATAGCAATAGAGACTAAAGAGTTTCTAGACTTTCTCAGAGGAGGATGGCATTGGACACCTATGAAGTATTTAACCCAATTTCCATTTGAATTGAAGACGAAAGAAATGATTGGTAGTGTTTGGATTACTAGATGACCCCCGTACGCTCAATCTGATATTCATTCAAATGTCTATCGTCTCAATACGTAGAATCTGTTGAGCCAAACGTGGGTCACTTAGGAATTGCCCAGCATTAATTGTTTTCATTTTCATCCCAGTGACTTGCAGTCTGTGACACTGGTTTTAGGATGAATGCAGGCAGACCAGCTGTCACTTTGGCAGGCACAATGATGGGTCTGATATATCCCAAATCCTTTGAAATTGTGAAACTGAGTCAGGTTCCATGCTGCTGCGGTTAATCCATTTGCACATGCTAAGCTATTAAATAAATGCCCATGATTCTCATTTGAAGTAGTCGGGTTATTTTGCCTAGGCCCTGCATGTAGCCCTTCGAGACAATTGTGATTCACCTTGCCCAGAATCCCCTATTTTTTAAATGAGAGTTTGCCACACCTGATGCCAATTTGTAGGGTGTGATTGTGAGAAATACGGAAGACATCAGGGATGAATAAGGCTATAGACTTGGGTGGGAGAGGTTGTTTGATTAGGGGACTGTTTGTATTGTTCACACGTTAAGAGTTTGCGGTTCCCAAGTGAACGGTGACAGGCGGAGCCCGTGGGTATCTGTGTGGAGTTCCGTTTCCGGTGTGGTCTGATGACAAACCTCTGACTTAAGTGCCTTGCCAGACTCAACAGGGCAGAGGTAGCATCAGTTAGCAAGTGGCTCCAGGCCAGAAATAAGAGCAACTGTGTTCTCCTAGAAGGCCCGCTACCTGGACACTCAGGAGGATGAGGGTGATTTGGGACTCCTGGGTCTCACTTCCTTAGATGGAGCTCGTTCCAGCTCTAGAGACTTCCCACATTTGGCTTCATGCACAAGGCTCTGTGCAAACGTCACGGGGCTGGCTGGGGAGACAGACTCTAAACTAAGGGAGGTGGGTTCGCCAAAAACCCAGGTAACCTCATGGACTGGAACCTTATTCAGTGAAAGGAGGATTTTGCTCTAAGTATCATAAAATGGGAAAATGGCTCGTAGAATATCTTTTATAGGATATGGCTGTCATATTCGTAGTAGGAGCCATGACCAGATCTGAGGAGAAAGAGAAACTCTAGAACAACACTGTCCAAAATGGTAGCCCCTAGCAGTATGTGGCTACTTAATATTAAAAATATTAGTGCCTGAGTGGCACTAGCCATATCTTGGTGGCCAAATACACCTGCTACCATATTGGATGGTATGACTATAGACCACTTCCATTGCTGCAGAAGGTTGTTTCACAGGCTCCTCAAGAACCAGCCCAGGCTCTTTTGTGAGCTTGGGGGGCTGAAATGCTGGCTCTCAGTGGGACACTCTGCTTGCTGCTCTTAGTTACAAGGCTTGCCAATCCTTGCAGTGGAGCCGGAGAAGTCCATAAGCCGTGAGTTCCTAGAGATGTTGCCGGACCTTCAGACTGGATGGCAGAAACTTTGAAAGCATTCTTGCGGTACTCGCTTATTCATCCACTTTGTTCACACTACTTCTAGGATTCATTTAAGCATTCAGCAAATATTTTCTGAGACCCTACTCTTTACCAAGTGCTACTGCAGATACCAAGACTCTGGTGAAAAATAAAAACAAGGGTTCTGCACTTATGCACCTTATATTCTATGTTGTCGATATGAGGGTTAGAAAAAAAGAGTCAAACATGTCAGACAATTTCACACTGTATTCAGTTCTGTGAAGAGTATTTTAAAAGGTGGTGGAGTAGGGGAGGTTGATGTATCAGTGATCAAAAAAGGCTTCCTTGGGAATAAGCTAGTCGTACAATGAATCAATAATCCATAATAATCCATTATTAATCCAACGAATTAATAATCCATAGAAGATAGAAGAATCCATTCTATAAATATATATTTAACACCTGTGGTTATCCAGCTATTGGTTTATGTGACCAGAGTAGTATTATAACACTAAAATTCCATAAATGGTGAGAGCAATTCAAGATCAATGTCATTCCCAGTATAGTGAATTTGAATCTCATGCATGTGATCCTGAGATTAGTATCTTTAAAAATAACTAAAAGTCACTTTTAGGGATAGCCAGGCTAATCATAAGGACCCCTGAATGCTCCATTGAACTCGATTCACTAGAAAATGAGAAACAATTAAAAGGAAGCAAATTTTATGACCAAGGTTGACCTGATATCAAAATGAACGCTAGATGGGAAAGAAAAAGGAATTGTGAAAAACAATTAGAAACGCTTACATTGATTTAGGTTAAAGGCTAGAGAGGGACAATATTGAGTTGCATCTATAAGAGTAGAAATAATAAAAAGAGGCAAAATGACTCGAAGAGTCAAAAGTAACCCTGAGATTTTAAATTTCTTGTCTGAGAGAAGGGTGATGGTATTTTGAGGTAAAACCAAACCAAAAATATTAGGAGAAAGAGTTGGCTTCCATTCTACACATTATAAATGTGTTATTACTTGTTCTTTGGTTGTGGATGCATACTTTTCCCTTTTCTCAAGTTCTGAGACAAGCAAAAATCATAAAGGAAAACATGATTTCATGCCAGATACTGAGCTAGAAACAATTTATCATGCCCAACATAATTTTAAGCCTCCCACATTATCCAAAATATATACGCTGCAAATGAGAATTTCCAAATTAGATCCACCTTCTTATTACAGTTAAGTATGGAAAAAACAACAGCAAGGCTTTATCTTCTCTAGAATCATTTTGAGAACGTACAACATGGATAATATTTTTCCAAAATAAGTCCGTTAACATCAAAGTCTAATAAAAAAGTAAACTGGACTACATGTATTCATATATTATCTTGACCTATGTCTGGGATCTGGGCCAAAATTTTCAAATTATGCTATCATTATTTACTGAAAAAAAGGAAATGTTAACTAACATTATTAAATGAGAGCACGTATACTTATGCATAACAGGAACTAAAATAAATGCTAATGTTAATGAATGTTGAAGATGTATATTTATACACACAGTGAAGAAAAAATATCCTCTTGAGTAGTGTTGGAAATGGTGGCAGTGCCAGGGGAAAATTTACGCGGTCTCCTTGGCTGTAGGATATACATTTATTGTGTTAGAGAAATATCTGCAAAAGCCACTTTCGCAGTTGCCTAAAGCAAAATCGAAATTGAAGATTTTGCATTTCAAGTACTTTCCACCGCTTCGTTTCTTGATGAATGGCAGATAATGAGACGTAGGTGTCTGCAAAATAAATGCAGTATATGAGGTGCCTTGATCTTCTATGAAGTACATGTCTTATGTATTTAAAGAAAGAAATTGTATCTGTTCAGAGAGTTCTCTTTCGCATTCATGACGGACTCCGTTTTGAGTCATATTTCATTTGCTACATTCCATTTGGTTCAGGGTGGATGCTTTCATATTTTGTTAGGATTCCTTATCAAGGAAGGTTGTATTTTGTGCTTAAAAGAGTGTCCCTAATCAGACTAGACACGTAGGCCACCTATGGAGACAAACATCCCAGTTTTCTATCCGAAATATTTGATCTCTCGGCCCGTGCCGTTTTGTGTGTTTGGGAGACGATCATCTTGGTGTGGGGTCCTGATTTTCCCAATGATTTTGCAGTACAGAAACTTGGCTGAAATGTTGGTGATCCCAGACAAGAAGAAGGTGACGATGACAGGAAAGGATAATTAGGAAATAGTGCCCTGGGGAAGAAATAGTTTGGCAGGGAGAGAAGTGCTTGACCACTTTTTCTCAAAGGGCATTTATTTTTGAAAGACAGAGTTAAGAGTGTGCAATTTCAGGGGCAACTTGATTGAAATACACACCCCGGCAGGCTTAAACTCGTTTGCTTTAAAGGTTAAAAAAAAAAAAAAGAAAGAAAAGCAGAAAAATGTGCATCTCTTTTCAGTGATTTCCAAACTGTCTTTGTGAAGAGTAATCCAATATTTCAGTTTAGGAATTGAGAGGGTTTTAAATAAGAAGCAAATATCAATGCCAGGAGTCAAAACTCCTGCGAAAAGATAGGATTCAAACTGAGATTTTAAATATTTAATTGCAATTCTTAACTTTTAAAGTCCATAGACACGTTCCCTCAAGAAAATAAAAAATATGAAAATATTAAAGAAAGGCATAAGAAATACTCTTAAAAGAAACAAATTAAGACAGTGTTAGTATTCTTACGAACTCTAGACCTGAACAGAAAATACTTCTCAATATGATAAGATATTAGTTTGAGGCAAAAGAAAGCTATTATGAAAGTAATTTTTTACTAGTATCAACTATTTTTATTCTTTCTTTGGCATTGTTACTTGCCAATCAATTACTATGGTAGTAGACGTTGCCTTTTTCTTATTCCATAAGAAAGGTTTTATGCTCTCACTTTAGGGAAAAGTTTTAACTAAATTGTCTAATTGAACATCATAAATGCTTTGGGACCAGTTCAGCCCAGGCTTCATTGAAAACATCTCTCTATTATTCCAGGATCTTTTGCTTTCCGTCTACTACTCTGATTTTTCAGACTCTGTCTTCCTGGCCTCTGCTCAGAGCTTTTTCCTGATAGTTGAGAAATATTTAAAACAAACAAAGAAACAAATTCACACGTTGCTGATCCAAATATCACCTGACTCTCTGACATAGTGGTACATATTTTGTTAAACTTTTTTTCTTTTTGTACTTATGGGTACAATGTCTCCATGCCTACATGGTTTTATATCATATCAGTATGCACAGATTTGCTCACTCCTTTTCATGGCCGTATAGTATTTCCGTGTGTTAGTCACTATGCATGGTTATCTGATTTGTGTATATTTCCTCCCAAGAGGAGCAATGCCTTCGAGAGCATCTTGCCATTTTTTTTTTTTTCTGTCCGTTGGTCCATTCATCTATCGCCTCTATTCTCCAACCAGGATATACCACACACTACTGAAGATTAGAGTTTTAAAAATCAGACCACTGAATCATATGCCGTATATAAAAAAATAAGATAGCATTGCCAAAGGGCTGTCAAAGGCTTTGTATCAATTTGTATTCTTACCGCTTCTTTATTGCAGCTTTTTCCACAAGAACTCAACAGCACTGGATGCTACAATTCCTTTATTTTTCAATCAAGTGTATTGTCAAAAATAGTGTCTTAACTGCTTTTTAAAAAATTTTTACATCGCTAGTGTGTTTTGTGGTATATAGTTAGTACTTAAATATTTTAATAAACATTGGCTATTCCTTTAGTTTTTACGAGAAGAAAACACATTGATAAAAAATATTTGGGTATTTGTGCAGTATAAACAGACATTTTAATGGGGATTGTTCTTGGTAAGTATTTGTGATGTTTTTAATTTTTATAATCATTATTTAAAAGGACTGTATTGGGGCGCCTGGGTGGCTTAGTCGATTAAGCGTCCGACTTTCGCTTGGGTCATGATCTCGCGGTTCGTGGGTTCGAGCCCCGCGTCGGGCTCTGTGCTGACTGCCAGCTCAGAGCCTGGAGCCTGTTTCAGTCTGTGACTCCCTCTCTCTCTGACCCTCCCCTGCTCACGCTGTCTCTCTCTCCTAGAAATAAATAAAACATTAAAAAAAAATTAAAAAAAAAATAAAAGGACTGTATTGAAATGGACAAATTGATTCCTCCCAATTATACTGTTCAAATTTTTCTCAGTGTAATTATAGATGTTCTTTATAATAAAAGGATTTGGACTGAACTATGGGAAGCTCTAAAGAGATTAGATAGTAACCGTCACATTCATAGATAAAATGTATCCCATCTTAAATTAATGTAATACATAGTCTAAGATTATATCAGCCAGCAGTTCATTAAATTTACTCTGTTTCCTGCCAACTTCTTTTAATAATGAAGGCTCCCTAAATATCATTGGCTCTTTTCCATATGCTAATTTGTATACTTATCACCAATAGTTGATCATTTGATCTTAAAATTTCAAATATCCTTTAATTTAAGTAAGCTTACAATGCCTTTTTTAGTCATCTCTTCATGAACAGCCATTCGAATGGGAATGATGTCTAGAGTTAGAGGTCAATATGATTGGTTAATACCATTCTCTTCATGAGTGTCTATAGGAAAATTTTATAAATAGCCTTTTTAATGCAAGAGTTCTCTTAAACTCACACCCATAATAATTCTGCACAGAAATACGTCGGCCAAACGTGTGGACATAAATTCCATTTGTGTATTAAATATCTAAGAAAGGAAAAAGTATGCATATAAAATTTAAAGCTAGCTAAGGATTCATTGAAAAATTTTTTTTGTGTACCTTCTCTCCAAATCTAGTTTTAAAGAGACTGTAACATAATTCCAGGACTAAAGACCTTCTGGAATTGGGATTTATGGAAAAGAGATTATAGCTCCATACGGTTCTAGAAATGCAAAGGATCTGAATGATCCTCTAGGCAGAAGGCACTTTTTTTTTCCATCCTAAAGATTAAATGTGGGTTCTAAAAATACTGCTTTAAGCAAGCACGCATTTCTTCCACTGTCATTAAATTTTGTATTGATTAATAGTTACCATTTCTTCCCCCTTTGGAGAGAAAACTTGTAGGGACAGAAAGCACTGTTCTGCTTACATTAAAATCCCTACTGACGATGAGAGGTAAGCATTGATCTTGGATAGGAGGGTGCCCCTTAGTGAAGAAATAATTTGAACCCTGGATGAGGTAATGCATCTGTGATATCATTATCTAAACTGGATGCCTCTAACGTCAGTCCAAAGAATTGTATTCCTTTAAATTTCCATATTGATCATTTCCAAACATTTTGAGATGGAGACTTTTCTTTCAACTTTGGAAAAGTAACTCTTTTTTTTAAACATGACTCTTTATGATAACTCTTTTGAAAACTTATCTGAGTACAGGGAAAATAACTGAACAGCAAGGAGTGGTAACCACAGGGGGTTGACCACTTTAGAATATCAAATAGTGTCTCAAAATGTATCAGGCTCTGGAAAATCTATCGATGGTAGAAAGTAATCAAGTAATGGTTGGGGCTGCATAAACCTGAATCCTCTAATGTGGTGTTCAATCGCTTTTGTAGAGGCAAAGTCATAGCTGAAGGTGACAGGGACTTTGTGGTCTGGACTTTTAATGCTCTCAACATTTTCCAACTCATGTCAGGCCAAAATCGTAATAAGAAAGCGCACAGCAGCTGCCTACACTGTATTTGGTTCTAACTCAGATGAGGACATTTATCATTTCCTTGCCCTTCATGAATGCACATGCATGCACATTTTCAAATGAAAAGTCAAAAGATATTTCTAGGTTTGGATAGAATCCTCATACTTAACCCAAAAGAGCAATAGCTTTGAAACTTTACTAAGTGTTAAGCAGATAGCAAAGAGTATGTCTTCAGATCTGTCAGATCTTTGGAAATTGTACTTCTGATATGAAAACAACAGGTTAAATTTAACCGACACAAGGCCATGCAGACCCTGACTGTTTTACTTAATTTTCCTAAACTGTAAAGTAAGATTAATTTTGAAATCACACTGATAATATTTCAATAATAAAAAACCAGTGTTTCTTTATGTTTTTTTCTACAGACCTTTGTACATATTCAATATCTAATTTAATATTTATAACAATATTGTTAATTGTTATTTTTATGGTTTTGGTGATTTGTTTAGGGATCCATTAAGGATTCAGAGGGAGAAAAACCCATTCTTTCATAATATCATTATACTATCCAATATCCAATATCCATTACACTATTCCAATAACATTTAATAGATGGTTGACACTCTCTAACATTAAGTTTGTAGTATAGGAGCTTGGAAAACATTACATACACCTGGATTGAGGAGTAGTACTTTAGAATGCTCATTGCCATAATTTAAAATTAGTTTTGAAAACAACTTGTAGGGGAACCTGGAAGGCTCAGTTGGTTAAGCATTTGACCCTTGATGTTGGCTCAGATAGTGATCTTATGGTTCGTAGGTTCAGGCCCCACATGGGGCTATGTGCTGACAGGGTGGAGCCTGCTTGGGATTCCCTCTACCGCTCTCTGCCCCTCCCCTACTTGCTCTCTCTCTCTCTCTCTCAAAATAAAAGAAAAAGAAAAAAAACTTATAAATTCTAGAAAATTTTCTTTCTTTTTTTTTTTGTGGGAGGGATATTTTTTTGGTATGTTCTGGTAATCTTTATGACTCACTTGTTATTTATCAATCCATTCACTATATTGCTGAATTTAAATAAATTTCAGAGTTAATATGCTTATTTTTAAAATTTTTTAACATTTATTTCTTTTTGAGAGACAAAGAGAGATAAAGCACAAGCAGGGCAGAGGCAGAGAAAGAAGGAGACACAGAATCCAAAGCAGGCTCCAGGCTCGGAGCTGTCAGCACAGAGCCCACCACGGGGCTCAAATCCATGAACCATGAGATCATGACTTGAGCTGAAGTCGGTTGCTTAACCCATTAAGCCACGAGGAGCCCCCAGAGTTAATATATTTAAATGGAACAAATAAACCAGCAGTGTCACAACAGAAATTTGTTTGTTAAGGTAGTTCCTATGTGGAAAAATATAATTAATAAAGATGCTACAAAACTCTGCTTCCCCGTAAGGCAAATATGTGTTCTTTGATACACCGTATCATTATTGAATATCCATTCCAGACAGTCACATTGTTCCAGGCTCTGAGTTTATAGTCATGATCAAAACAGTGCATAGGTGTAGCGCTCTCTGGCTCAGTTTACAGTCCTGCTTGGGAAAACAGTATTAATGAGATAAGCAATTAATCATTGATTCTAATTTAGATGATTATTCCGAAGGAGAGAGATTAAGGCATCAAAACAGGCTCAAAGTGGGCGATCAGGGAAGCCTTCCAGAAGAATTCCTGACTGAGCTGCACAATTACTATAGCTCAGGTGACACAGGAGGCCGGATTGGGGTGGTGGGGGGTATTTCAGAATGTGGGCTGAGGGTGGGAAAGGCCAGGCCAGCGGGGAGCTTAAACTATTGAAGGAAGGGGAAAAAAGTTCCCAGTTGACAGAAAGCAGAAGGCTGTGACGCCAGAGAACCCAGGGGCTCAAGTAGGCAAGAAGCCTGAAATTTATCCAAAAAACTGAGAAGCCATCAGAGGGATTTGGTGCGGACCAGATCAGATTTGCACTTGAAGCTGTTTCTCAGCTTGCAACATGAGGGTTGATGGGACGGGTGCAGAGTGGGTGGGGGAGGGAAGGCAAGCTAGGAGAGCAGGGGAAGACAGTGACAGGAATCCGGGCAAGAGAGGACAGTGACCTCTTGGTAGTTGTGTTTGTACAAGGAGACACACATTTCAAAGCATTTTCTCTCTCATAGAGGGATGAGCGCGTGCCCCCTGTCCCCCTCCCCCAGACAGCAGGGGAGACCTCCCCAATCAGAACCCTGCTCCCTTACCTGGAGGCTGAACATCACCTCTGCATGGTGATGTGATTCTAAACCGTTCTCTCAAATCTGTATAAATAAGGCAAAAATGTTGAAAGATCCTTTTATGCTTTTGCTTGTCAGAGATTTAGACTTCTAGTAGCCTACGTTCACTGCAATTTGATGAGATCTGCTTTTAAGTGTAGCTCCCTACCCCGGCTCCCCTAAAACATGACAAATGATACTTGTCTTTGTTAAGAAGCAAAGCGGGGTTAGGGTTACCACAGAGTCCATACTTATGCCAAAGAGAATATTGCAACCAAACCCAGAAAATACAGCATGTTTCGCTAAGTGAAAGGCATCTCGCTGAGTATCTGGAAACCTCATTGTCTTCCCATTCTGGCTCTTTTATGGGTTACCATAACTCAGCTATAGCCATAATATAACTGACCAGCACTGATGATGAAATCAATAGCCACTAAAACAAAAATAAATGATGTTTGGGGTGCAAGAAACACTTAGCAGTTTTATCTTCAGGGAAACACTCCTGACTTAAATAGATTTCACCTCCTGATATTTCATATGTATTAATACAACTTCAATTTTACTAAAATTTCTGAGATGTCAAATCAATATACATACTGGTGTACTCTCTTTGTGCTCACGTAGAGCCAGTGCATGTTTTAGATGGGAAATACAATGTCGTTTAATTTCCCTAGAAATCATTTACTGGTGGGAATTTGTTTTAAGTTCAGCCTACTATTGAGTTTAAAAGCCTACAGACAAGTCACTTCAGGAGAATAGAATTGGAAAGCTTAGTTTCAAGTCCCCAAATGTGGGAGATAAAGGGGCATCCCTTAACACATATGTGATTCTGCACATATTAGTTTTAAATATATATATATAATAATATATATAAATTTTTAACATTTTTTTATTTTTGAAAGGCAAAGAGAGGGAGACACAGAATCTTAAGCAGGCTCCAGGCTCTGAACTGTTTGTCAGCACACAGCCTGAAGCTGGTCTCAAACTCACAAACCATGGGATCATGACCTGAGCTGAAGTCGGACGCTCAACCAACTGAGCCACCTAGGTACACTAATATTAGTTTTATGGGTGCAAATATTTTACTGTGACATTCAAATGAAGAATGAGGTCACCTGGCTTTTAGAGCATTAATGTTATCAATTCATTGTTTTCTAAAGGTTGCTGATTCAGAAAAGTTTGAACGTATTGACGGACTGACTCACCTGTTACAGTGAGTACATTAGTTGAGGCTGTCATGATATGCGAAAGTTGCCCCTTTGAGAGGGACACAGTGAGCCCTCCTGTTGCCTTTTTTTTTCTCTATTTCTTGAACATAGCTGACTATATAAATTGCAGTGAGGTTTGTGTCTGAGCTAGAAACGATGTTAGAATAGGCCAAAATGTAAGGAAGAGGAATGACAGAGTCCCCAGTCACAGAGGGCACAAAGCACCAAGGAACTTTCCGAGGAGAAGCCTCGTGACCTTGATACAGGCCAGAGTAAGTTTCTGATAATGGATGAAAAGGAAAATAAAGAAACATAAGTCCTGGGCTCTGGGTGTGTGTGTCTATAGTTTATATTATCTATATACATATGTACAGATTGTTCTATCAGCATCTGTTTACCTTAATCTCTGTATATTATTTGCTTAAAATATAGAGAGTTGACAGACAGTAGGCTACATCTCACATTGTCTATTCTGGCTAAAATGTAGAAGTGTGAAGAGATTGTGATTATCACCATTTATGATTCAATCAAGCAGTAAGTACTGTCAAGATGATATACCCAATCAGATATTATGAGGAGCATGTGATTGTCGTAGATTATTCTATCTTAAGAGAGAGGCTGTGGGTATGTAGGTTGTGATTTTTGAGTTTATGAGGACAAAGCAAATTGCCTGCTGAACTCACAGTCAAATGTGGAAGGAACTAACAGACAAAAGTAAAAATGCTCTATCGTCTACAAGTGACTTGATTGGATCTGATGGAGCCACGGCAGGAGACAGCTGAGTCTCATACCTGGAAATAGGTTCACTGACTCACTGGGCACACAAGCTTTCAGGGACATATGCTGTGAATTTGGAAAGGAGATGAATATGTAAAGTCATATGAATATTTATAACTCCCTCGTGCTTCTCGTAGCCTATTTATTAACACAAAACAATTTTAGAGAGGCTATCAACAAAAATACTTTAAAATAAACCGCAGTCTATTTAGTTAACACACATTGATTTTCCTGCCCCAGGTGATGGGCTATGATAACACAAGTTATGCATCCATCAAAGAATCCGTAGTTTAATAGGTTTTACTGCACTGATTATTAACAAACAAGTTTGAAATGCTATATCAACAGTTTCAAATACAAATGCTCAGTGACCAAGCTCTAATACAAATGGATGGATTTGACCTTCCGGAAGACAGTAGATAGACCATGGGGATACTGAGCAGACCACAATGAACTGAGGAGTCCGCCCCATGTAAATGGTTGCCATGACTCAGCTTTTCTTGACCAATGCCTACTGAAAACACTATTCCTATTTACAGATTTTTTTTAGAACTCTCTACATCAAATTTCCAACGTTATAAAATCAGCAGCTGATTCTGATATTCAACACTCAACTGCCAGACAAAAATGAATGGAAATGGCCAGGGGGTTCCCCAGCATGTGAACTTGCCTGTCCCGGCATTGAAAAAATTTACTCCAGTATAAAAAGTCCATGTAAATGTTGCCAGCTATCCATATAGAAGGGAACCCTACCAGAGGAGTGTTTCAGAATCTCTGCTTATAGAATGACCCAAAGCAAAAAACCCCAGAATTTGTATTTTTACGAATGTGAAATGTAAACGTAAACACATGCAGTGTACACTCTAAACACCGAGGAAATGTCCTTGTCAAATGACAGCTTGACCAGATTGTTCATTTGAAACTTACACTTCCCTTCAGAAGTAAAAGACTCATTTCTGTTGCTTCCCTTCCTCATTTTATTTTGTTTGTTTCTTGTTTGAGTGTGCAACTCTGCTTCAGGCCACACGGGACTTTCCTGTTCCTGGCTGTTTCCCTGTGGAGACCATGGTGAAGGAGGGAAGGAGAGTGTGGGTAGGAATCATTTGTAGTGTGGTGTGTCCTGAGACAAAAAGGCCACAAAGCAGAGCCGGTGAAAACAATAGAGCCTTCGGAACCATTTCCTGGATTCAAAATTCTCTTCCTTCCTTAAGAATATTATTGAAATGGATTCAGTCACCTTGATTTTAGCTTCTTGCTCTCTGACTCCATCTGATTTACAGAGGAATTAAGTTCTCACACAAGATGTAAATAGTAGGGTCCTCTTCCCTCACCTTCCTAATGCAGAGTAAGACCATCGATCATATAGAGATGGAATAAGCAAAGTGGGCTTTTTTTTTTTTCTTTAAACACAAGCATCTCTACCATCTTGGCTGCTAACTTTGATTGGAGATGATTTCCAACTCCTGCAGTTTACAATCCAAAGGACTGGGCCCATTCTGTACAATTTATTTGAGGGCACATGTTTCCTTTGTTGTATTTGTATTCTTTGTTGTCTATCCATTTTGCCAAATTCTCTGCAGGTGGAAGTATCAAAATAGCATCTTTAACAACTTCCTTTGGATGCTAGTTTTCTTTTGAAGGGCAATTCCTAAACTCCTAAGACTGCTCATTTTCTTTTCTTTTCTTTTCTTTTTTTAACTTTTTCTCCTAAAGCAATGTCATCACTTTTTCCCAGTATTCTCTTTCTCCTCAATAATTGATATGTAAAATTGAAGGAACACAAAATGGTCTCAATTATGCAATGATGATCAAGGCAAAGAGTATTTCCTGGAACTGATGGTTTCCCCGAGAGGACGAGATGGCTTGAGGTCCAGCTGGTTAATAAGCCGCAGGAAACGCTGCAGGCCAAGATTTGTATTATTTCCCTGAGATGAAAATGAGCCCCCCAAAAAAAGGCAAAATGGATTTTTTACCCACTAATGGGCAAAATGGCCTCATTTTGGATGCAAAAGACATTTGAATAGAAGAGATGTGTTCCATAACAGCTAAATCAAAATTTTCAGTGATCTCTGCTTTTGTTTTTAGTAGAGCACAGGGCAAACCATAATCACAGGGACGGCCTGAGCTTGCCTTTTGAACTTCCCTGCTCTTAAACATTTCTTCTTCTTCATTAAAAGAAGTAGAAAAGGAAGAGAGACATCCAAATACAATTATGCTGCAAGCCAGTGACCTTATCGGCCTTTTCTTAGAAAAGCACCCTTCAACCTCATTCATTTTGGTCATTTATTTCTCTACCATCCATTTAGATTTAGCCAGAGATAGGTTTTAACAGCTGGCACTGTACACATATTTTCATAAAATATTGGAATTACTGTTAACATATTGGTATAGTAATTAGATGGATTCTATCCTTGTTAATTAACATATATTCGTGGATCATCCGTGTGAACTAGGGAGAAGGTGGTAGAGAGGGGTTAAACTGTGTCTGTCATATTTCAAGCTTTCAAAGACCTTTCATTCCAGCATAGGATCAAGGCAAGGATATATAGTCATAATACAGTATAGTACCTAAAATTTGTACAGTAGCCTTCCATATTTCAAAGGAAGAGTGACCAGGTCTGGCTCAGTCCATCTGTGGGGATTTTGTCAGAAGAGGTGACATTTGAACAACTTGCTCACACATTGAGCTGACCTGGGTATTCCCGTTGTCAGAAGCAGTGCATGCAGAAATGCAGGTTTCCTTAAGGGTTCTAAGAGCTTTATGTTTTTCGGAAGAATGAAACCTAGTTTGAATAAATAGAACAAGTTTAGAGTGGACACCCATACCTGTAAATGGGGTAGGGTGTGCCTTCGAGGCCACACTCACTGGGGACCAAGCTGCTCCCTGGCACAGGACAGAGTCCAAAAATCCAGACATCTCCACTGTACAGTGGAGACATTTTCTTCTGCCTCCCTGAGGAAATTCTTCCAGGTACAAATGCATTGGGGTCTACAGGTGTTCTCTTTAAAGTGAAACCAAACCCCTTGGCATATTTTGAGCCTTACAGAAAAGTCACCTTCATGTTAGCATGAGATGGCTTAAAAAATCAGATGAATTTTCTCCAAATACCAGGTATCATTTCCATTAAAGAGATAGACATTTTGATAGCAGCTGGTGGGGGGAAGTGATCTTGAAGAGAAGTGTGCCTGGGTGGTATTCAGAGCAGAGGGCTGTGAGTAGTCAGAAAAGCACTGGGGACGTAGAGGAGGGGGTTCTCAAAAGCCAGGAGAGGGACGCTGTGTGGTCAGTGTAGGGCAAGGACATTTCAACCTTTTCTGAATTATACTAACTGCTCGCTGGTCCTAAAGAGTTACTACAAGAAGATGAATCTTAATAATAGGTTTTGACCTAGTTTGAGTTTTTAGTATATCTTAGCTTGTATTTTTCGCCCTCAATCACATAGCTATATAGATTGAGTGCACTGTCTGTCAAATCAAGTGCTCCTATTCAAGTAGGCTCTAAAAATGCCACTGAAGAATGTTTGAATCTCCGTCTGCATGTAGATACTGCCCTCAGTGTGCTCAAGATGGTGTCTGAGAGCTTATATTATCTACGGAAGACTTAGAACATGGTAGGGTAAAAGATGGCTGTGTCTCCCTTGATATGGAATATCTCAGATGGAGATGGCAAGCCCCACACGTAGAATCCAGACTGTGTCCAGTACCCCTGTGCTTGGGTCAGTGACCCACGTATTCACTCCTGGGTGAACTGCAACACTTTTGAGGCATACACCTTCATTCTTTACTATCTCTCTCCACTGGTGGCTGACATAAACAATATGGAATGCCTAAATGAACGCATTCTTAGTACATCATGACTAGCCTATATGTTATTTTTCCAGTGCCTTTAGATACCATTTTGTCATAGGAATCGCAAATTTTCAAAACAATCTTGTGGTTTTGTTGTGCTTCCTTTTTCATCTATAGGGAAGTAGGGCTTTGAACAGGCACACTAAGCTATCACTTGTACATCTGAACATTCTTGAACGTGTGTGGATACATAAAGGTAGAGAGTGTGACCTGAGAGTAATGGTGGATTGGAGATTAAATACATTGGAAATTAAATAGAATACCTAATACTTACTGACATTTTTCAGAGTTTCTGTAGACTCTAGCCAGTATTTATTCCCTAAGACCTGATCCTTCAAAGATAAATGAAAGATACAATCTTGTTCTGTCTGTGGGGAGAACTAGCTCGGGTTTTTGCATGGAATTAGGTGAAAGCCTACTGCATGCCTATCATTCTTCTGTAGTGACCTAAAAGTAATATATTCTGTATACGGGTCATAATTAAAAATTATTTATGATCAGCTCTTGGTAGGAGTTCAGGATATTCAACATGACTCAATGTTTCTTTCTTAAACCTGTGCAACTAAATTATATACCACTAAGACTTGTGATTCCTATTTCTACCCAACACATGCATATCCATTAAGATATCATTGGGAAAAGGGCTAATTAACAACATTTTCTGGAGTGAGCATAGATGGAGAGTGATATGGTATGACAGATTTTTTTTTTCTTCGCAACATCCATTTCCTGTGTCCTCTACCATGTGGCATCATAACTCCATGGTTTCTGTGATGGATACAGAAAGCCTTACACACTATTTTTCTGCAAAGAAGTCTGATCAATAGTGAGAGGGGAAAGTCAACTGTGTAAAAGATTTCGAGAGGAATGTGAACACATGGGAGAGTGTTGAATTGAGTGAAACAAGAAAAAGAGTGCTTTCTGCCTTTTAAAAAATTAGAGGCAGTGATTTTGGAAAGCACCACAGCATCAGGACTTAAAAGAGAAACTCCATGAATGGATACAATTTGTACCTACAGTGAGGAGAGAGCGGAGTTTCCACACATTGGGTATTTTCATTTAATTTGGTATTCTTTCTTTGCTAGTTAAGATGACCTTAAGCTTTCTATTCAAGAGTAAACCAGATGAGGCCACTTCTTATAGTTGTTAAATTCTTTCTGTCATTAATTTTGTTCATTGGAGTCATTAGTTGGTAGATCCCAACTCAGGTGTTTGTCTTCCTTAATTTCATGCTAAGGTTCCCTGGGCTAACGATGCTATATTCCTTAAATGAATCTATAAGTTTCATTTATGCCAGAATTTCTATCATAAAAGCGTAGTTGAGAGTGTTGATGGAAAATTAAGATGATATAAATATGTAAGAGCTGGGAAATATATAATCTTAAACATTCCACATTATTTTTATTATCTCTTTCCCACAGCCTTATGAGGCCTTGGATAGTAACATAAAATCCAAAATTAGAAACCTCTCCTCTGTGGCTGTTTATTGCTCAGTCTACAGTGCATACCGTCTTGATTTTAAAGCACTAACACACACACACACACACACACATACACACACACACACACGTACACACACACACAAATGATACTCTTTTACCTTCTGACATGTCAACACCAGTGCCTAATGGTTGCCATGGTTGAGAATTATGAGCAAAACTGACTTTTCTAAGAAGAAGTATTTTTCTTGTAATTTTCATTCTTAGCCTCGCAACATACATGTGTGTAGAGGTGGCTTGTGATTGTAATGGGCTCATACCCTCACAGGTACACACACTTTCAAACATAAACACACAAATATGCAAACATATATATGAAGATTTGCCATGACACAGCTTACTCCCATCTCTCTCTCTCTTTCTCTCTCTCTCGTTTCGCTGACTTCTGGAGCTATGTAACTTGTCAGGGTTGCTTTCCTCTCCTCCACCCCAACCCCCAACACAAGATTGAGCTGAGCTAACATTGTTACTAAAATAAGAAGTTTCTCAAAAGATTTCAGGATTTGATGCCTTATACTAAAAATGTCCCCTATTGAAATTATAAATATAAATAAAGAAGCCATTACATAGGTCAAGGTAGAAATCGTTGTTAGCTTTCAAAATGACTTCTCACTAGATATATATTCGGAGCCGGGTTACTTTCTGGATGCATGCATGCTAGAAAATATTATCCACACATCCTAGATGATGGAACCATTACACAGGAAAAGTGATTTCTCACAGATTGTCATGGGTAAGTGAGTGGGAGAGCAGGGCTCGGTTCTCTATCACCTTCCTTCCTTCCTTCCTTCCTTCCTTCCTTCCTTCCTTCCTCTCTCTCTCTCTCTCTTTCTTTCTTATTTAAATGTTTATTACTGACAGAGAAAGACAGAGTGCAAGCACGGGAGGGACAGAGAGAGAGGGAGACACAGAATCTGAAGACAAGCTCCAGGCTCCGAGATGTCAGCACAGAGCCCCACGTGGGGCTCGAACTTGTGAACCTCGAGATCATGACCTGACCCAAAGCCGGACACTTTACTGACTGAGCCACCCAAGCACCCCTCAATCGCTTTTTCCCTCAAGCCAAAACATCTTCCATATAAGTAGAAATAGCCCCACTTTCTTCACCTGCTAACTCCTGCTCATTTAATGTTATACATATTTTGTATGGATTCATTCTTGACATCAAACTCGCAGAATTTTACAACTAGAATGCACCTTATCATCATATTTCAGTAGCTGGCTGCGGAGCTGTACTTTTCTGTGTTTGAATTCTCTTCACTTTGAACAAATCTATAAAAATCAGGAGAACTATCAGGTGACTTTCAGGTGGGTTTTGGCTTTCATAAGCCTTTAACATGTAGCCTCCCCCATTCACTTTCCAGTTTTGATTTAAGGAGCAGCGGCTACCATCTAAAGACTTGGGTGAGTTAAAACACACGGGAAAGTGGGTTTTGCTGCTCTCACAATGAAAGTCCTTCATCTGATATGCAGGCACCTGATATGAAGAGGCAAGTTTTTATCTGTGTCCACTTCCACTTTGCTATGGGCTGATATAAACAATGTTTCGTCTCATACATGTGATACAGTGCAGTTTGCAACCCTCATAATTTTCCGGGTTTAACCAAAACCTTGACTAGTCTCTCTCTAGCTCCATGATGAATCCACTAACAGATGGGTGTCATAGCAATGCCAAATTTCTATGAAAGATTCCAAAATCTTTTTTTTTAATGCTTATTTATTTTTGAGAGAGACAGAGAGAGAGACAGAGAGAGAGAGAGGGGAGAGGCAGAGTAAGCAGGAGACACAGAATCAAAACCAGGCTCCAGACCCTGAGCTGTCAGCACAGAGCTCAATAAGGGGCTCAAACTCAAACCGTGAGATCATGACCTGAGCTTAAGTCAGAAGCTTAACTTACTGAGCCACCCAGGTGCCCCAAAGATTCCAAAATCTTAATTGCAATTTCTGAATGCATGTCATCACTGTCTGATAATTTTTTGGGCTTTGATTGGCTCTAAGACCACACTTTGAGAGGAACTAAGGGAAACTACTCAGTAAAGTATAACATCTAAGCTACCAAGCCAATGAGAAAACTTTCTGTTTGGCTGGGAATTTATATTATGATCTGTATACACTGTGCTAATCTGTGTTAAACACTTAGAGAATAGAATTACATGGTATTTGGAAAAAAATGTCTTACTTCCCCTGCCCTTGAAAGGACTTACAGTAGTACAGTGACCAGAACACATCAGAGAAGTAAACACCACCGGTTACCTGGCCCAGTGAGTGGTGTCCTATTCTGCCCGTCAGCTCTGACACTCAAATAAACTGAGAAGTGAAACGATTCATCAGCAGTGGCCAGAGAGGGGGCTGAGCACACACCCAATCAGTCAAGGTGATTGACAGCCTGTGAAAATATTACAATGAAACATGATGTTTTGCTCTGGAGGTCACCAGAAGTGGCCAAGCCTGGATGTTACCAGGTCAAGTTTCACAGCTGTGGGGCATCAGTCTTCAACTCTTGATAGTGTACTTGCTTCAAGGAAACCACATGCAGTCCGGAAGCCAGACAGATTTTGAGATGCCGCAAGGAGCTGAAAAGTGGTCTGCATCCGTCTCTGGCAGTCTAGCGGGACTTTTGATGGAATGTAGTACCGTTCAGTTGAAACACTGAGTATGTGCGGATCTAACTGCTTTATCGTACTCCTCTGAACCATACCCTTTCCACTTCTGCTGAAATACCTAGGATCCCCGCGTCTCCACGGCCACAGTCCAGGCTAAGATGACCAGTTTAATACAGTTCTTTTTTTTTTTTTAATTAATGTTTATTTATTCTTGAGAGAGAGAGAGAGAAAGCATGAGCGGGGCAGTGCAGAGAAAGAGGGAGACACAGAATCTGAAGCAAGCTCCAGGCTCTGAACTGTCAGCACGTAGCCCAACGCGGGGCTCAATCACAGAAACTGCAAAATCATTGACCTGACCCAAAGTCAGGTGCATAACCGACTGAGCCACCCAGGCTCCCCTAAGAGGACCAGTTTAGAAGAAACTTCACAACCCTCTGGTTGTGCCTTCACTGCCTATGAATGAATGATATGACTGCTCATTTGTAAAGATTCCGCATGGAATTGGGGGTCACTCTCTTATTTCTGATAGTTAAATAACGTATTGAACTATATCTATATCAGACAAACATATAATACCATGTATATTATTATTATTAACTGCTAGGAAAGCTGATAGCATTTAAATACAAGATAGAATAGTCTTAGTTTGGTAAACACACTTTATGATGCAAAAGAGAATAAATCATAAAAACAAGTGCCTTTGCAATCAGTATAAAGAGGAGTCAGTCTGCATTTGAGCTTGTGGCAAGGTTTTTAAATACCTTGCTTTGTTTTTAGCCCTCTGGCTGGACAACTCCTAGCACATCAAGCAGAGGAAGGAAGCACTGGGAAGTCCTACTGAAACATACACCTGGGGTTCAACTCCCTTCAGAGTTGCTGACCCCGTAGGCCTGGGGTAGGCTCAGACTTGTGTTACTAACTTTCCAGGTGATGTTCGCTTGGTTCTCAGGTTGATCTTCTGATGAAAAATGAGTGTAATGCTCTACTATTAACACGACAAAGCCAAAAACTCCATTGCAAAGTAGGGTAGGAATGTGAACATCTGGCCCAATCACCTTGTCCCTTCTCAGATCCCCACGTGACTCTAGCTTGCTTGTGCACTGGCCATTGTCACATGCAATATTGGCCATTGTCTGAATATATCTTTCTCTTTGATACTTTGGTATTTGATTTCATCACACCCCTGCCCCAGGTGTCCCTCTACCTGTAGAGCCTGAAAAATGGTCACTTACACTTCAAGGCCAAGTTCCAGTCAAATCTCTTCTAAAGAGAATCTTGCCTACTAAATTTAAGTACATAGAGGGTGCCTGGGTGGCTCAGTGGGTTAAGTGTCCGACTCTTGGTTTTGGCCCAGATGGTGATCTCATGGTTCATGAGTTCAAGCCCTGCGTCGGGCTCTGTGCTGACAGAGCAGAGCTGCTTGGGATTCTCTCTCTCTCTGTCTCCCTGCCCCTCCCGGGTTCATGCTCTCTCTCTCTCAAAATAAATAATTAAACCTCATGAAAGTATATTTTTAAAATTTTTTTACATTTATTTATTTTTGAGAGACAGAGTAAGACAGAGCATGAGGGAGGGAGGGGCAGAGAGAGATGGAGACACAGAATCCGAAGCAAGCTCCAGGCTCTGAGCAAGCATTCAGCACAGAGCCTGACGCAGGGCTCAAACCCACGAACCATGAGATTATGACCTGAGCCGAAGTCGAATGCTCAACCAACTGAGCCACTCAGGCGCCCCAAAAATATTTTTTTAAAAAACTGAATTTAGTTACTAGAGGACCTCTCAAAATTTGATTATAGTGGATAGTTTCATCACGTAAGCTGCAGATAGCCTCATGATCCTATAATGTGCTTTAGTCCATTCCACCAGGTGGTACAAGATACAGTTTGAATGTTGGATCATAGAACTGTTTTCATTGTTCACTCAATAGCTTTTTATTTTATACCATGATTTTTATTAAAATGTTTGTGTCTCTAAGAATATTTGACATGAATTTTAATGATGCGCCAAACCACACACACACAAAAGAAACATTGATCGTAACACTTTAAAACATCATTCATTTATATATACTTAAAATTCATATAGCCTAAGCATGAGGAAAAGTCATTATAAAAGATACATTTATTTTTAAAACTTGGCTTTTCTTAGAGATTTACTTACGCATTTCAGGTACAGGTCTTAGAAAGACATATCGATTTAAGCTGACGTAAATGTATCAGATACTGATTTTGTGTCTGTGAGATATACACTTACAAGTATACCAAAGTTTGCAGGATTTAGATCTTTGCATATATACATAGATAGTTCTGCAGAGCCTGGCGTTATTATTAGGTTTTACTAAAGCTTGAAACCTAAGTTTCTGCCAGAAAGTTTCCTGGTTAATCTGCTTTGAATAGTGGTGAATGCTTTATCATTAGCCAAATGGGGAAGGCATGGCTGATTGTAGTCCTTTCTTAAAGGTTAAGGAATGATATATAGGTGCTAAGTAAAGGCTTATCAGGTTACTGTACATCAGAACACTGATAAAACTTCCTTAGGAAAGCACCAAATGGAATGAAGACCTTTTCAGAAAATGTTGGTTTGTAGATATGACATTACAATGGAACTCATCTAAATGACAGCATGGCTTAAGTATGGAATTTTTACTCCCAGGTCAGGAAATTCTACAGCAGGAACCCAAGTCTGGCTTAGCTCTTGAGATGTGGCCAGAATCCAGGTTGTTTTTTCTGCCATGTGCTAGTTTTCTGAGACATGTGAGTTGTGGAAGATAAGAACAGAATAGCATGTTAGCTCCAACATGTGGCACTTGTCAGGTTCACAAAAGAGCATAGGCCTCACGCAAGTCTCCATTTTCCCTGAAGTTATTAGAGTTGAGCGTGGCGTTCATACTTTCAATCCTGATGGGAAAATGGGAGACAGAGAAGCGATAGAAGCCGTATAAGCAGAGTCTCAGGGCTCACATCAAGATCGTAATACTACTTTTCCGTTTTGTTTTCCATTTCATCTTGTGCTTTTTTTTTTTTAATGTTTTATTTATTTCTAGGAGAGAGAGAGAGACAGCGTGAGCAGGGGAGGGACAGAGAGAGGGAGTCACAGACTGAAACAGGCTCCAGGCTCCGAGCTGGCAGTCAGCACAGAGCCCGACGCGGGGCTCGAACCCACGAACCGCGAGATCATGACCTAAGCGAAAGTCGGACGCTTAACCGACTAAGCCACCCAGGCGCCCTGTCATCTTGTGCTTTTAAAATACATAGTTTGTGCCATCATTTATTGGCAAGCCTTCTTTAAGATGTAGCTGGGCCTTTTGTGGAAGTAGAAAAACTAAGACACACGCTTTTCTGAGAATAATCCCAGAGAAGGGACCGTCTTAAGTTAATTGTGCCTCACTCCATTCCCATCAAGGGCATGAAAGCCACCACTTAAGTGATCTTTCAGTTGATTAGCTTAAGCATCCAGGAAGTCCTTTTTGTTATCTAATTGAAGTCACTTTAGCTAAAATTCTCCCTGTTTTGTTTTTGATAGAGAAAGGGAGCCTATGTCCACATTATACACAGTGGAAGTGGAGCTGCAGTATGTTCTATAAACACCTAGAGCCTGTGTATGTATACATAGAGCAAGAAAGTAATTTATTGTAACACACTTGGTAAGTTGTGATCGGTAGGGATGGATAAATGGTGGAATTGAGAGTCAGATGCAGGTCTGACTAGTCCTAAAGTTCATTTTTTCTATATTAAAATTTTTTCTAAATTAAATTTTCTATATTAAAAAAATCATTTTTTCTCTATTATATATTTTTGAAGAAGCATGAAGAAAGAAAACCATGGTTCATATAACCCAAGAAGGTATTATGATATTTAAATGATACTCAAGGAGAGAACATTTAAAGTCTGTTTTTGAAAAAAAAAAAGAAAATAGGCTTCACAAATTCACTGCTCATATTTGTACTGGGAAACAGTACAGGTTTGTTTATTTGGAAGGGTCAAGAACTGCTGGGTTAGCCGAATAGACCAGTTCAATATATCGTATCATTGTGGTCATCTTGAGGTATATTAGCACGCTAATTAGGTTTGTCACAATTTTGTACGTAATTGCAGTTATCACAAAAGTTATATTAGAACCCGAGCTGAATAGTGTAATCTGTATCAACAAATCCACATTTAACCTATGAAAGGGTTAGTTACCCAGATGCCACAGCCACAACAGCTGTGTACAGTGGTAGGTGGTAGATCAATCCGATGTTAGCCACTCGAGTCAAATCATCACAGCCGCCCAGGACGACGGTGGCCTCTGTCAAGGTGGTTCTTCTGGTTGTGGAGCCAGCATTTATGGGTTTAAGCAAGAGAAAAGTGGCACCCCATTCAGCTGCACATGAGGTGGGAGGGAGGAACGAAGTTAGCGCCAGACCAAACGGAGGTGGGGGTCAGAACCCAGTCTGCACTCCCACAGAGCATGGATATGTGAACCCTCTATGGAAACAGATTCATTCTCTGTCTCTGACCAAGTGTCAGTGCTGCTTCAGTTTGGGGCAAAGTCATAAGAATCGTTCAGCTTTTTAAAGTTTAGAAAACATTTTTTAGCTCCTTGCATTTGGTGTTGTCATAAAATGGCTAGGAGAAGCCTAAAGTATACTTCCTGTCTTTCTGGAGTTTTAAATATTGTTGACAAGGAATGATGAATGAAGAAATAATTATAAGCAGGATTTGAGTTTTTCTTTATCTTCAACTAGTGTTAGATAAGTCAGTTCTTGCGTCTGGACCACTAGCCAGTGAAAGGGCCAGGGTACATGGTATCCAAGTTCTGACTTAATTTACTACTTCTATCATTCCATTAAATGTCAAATGAATATGATACAAAAAGTAAAGCCAAAGGAATTCCAAGAAGGGAGAGAGAAAGAGAGAATCAGATGTGGTCAGAGAATCCTGAATTAGCCAAGCTTTTGGCTGATATTAAAATCAACTGTAAGAATTAGCTGAATGGAGGGGTCAGAGGGCAGAGGGTTATTATGGGGAAATGGAAATAAGAAGGAAACCAGAAGTGAAAAATGTATGAGGTAGTCATCTGGCATCGAGAAGGTTGTCTCAATTGCTGGAAACGGAAAATGGCTTTGTCTCAGACAGCATCGGCCTGCCTACAGAAATCCATGCACACCAGACCAGCAGAGCTGGGTTGGAGCCCAGAGACCAAGAAGAAGCATCAATCAGGGATCCTTTTCTATCAGACAAAGAGAAAGGAGGACATGTTCATCTTGAGCAGTTTGAGCAAGATTAAACTGGTAGCCATCATTTCCAGATATGACATGGCCCATAAAATGTTAAAGGGGAAAAAAAAAAGAATCAAAGGCCAAGACTTACTTAAAAATACCTGGAGATTCACAACAAACAAGTTTGCAAAGACCCTCGGAGAACAGACTCTTCCTTCTGTTCCACATCGTTAACAGTTAGCAGAAGCTGAGTCTCTGCCACACCTTCACCAAGGCCTGTGAGCTCCCAGAAGTCACATGTGAGGCTGGCCCTTCTTCTTACCCTCTTCCTGAGATGGAAGGGTTTTTGGATCTGAGACCATTGGTGAAGGGACGGACCTAGGTGGATCTTTAGAAAACTCCAGCAGAACTCTCATGCTCAGTGGAGAAGGCCCTCGTTCAGAAAGGACATGGAAGAGAAGAATTATAGAGGAGTTTGGTTTTGAAAGCGCCATCAACTTTGTGACTAAGTGAATTACCATGGGAAGGAGAGACTGCTCATGCAAGGAAGATTATAAGTGCCTAGTGTGCATGTTAGTAATCGCTAATACTTTTGAAAATCCTTATATAACAGACACTTAATTGTATAACTTTAGCATTCTATTATGTATCACATTGAAATGTTCACTTGGAGCTGCTTCCAAATTTGGGCGTACCAGAATAGGTACAAACGCTGAAGAAAAGGATGTTGTCCTACTTCGTGCCTAAATTATTTTTGAGTTGCCAGATTTCTTGTCTAGCACCTTGTGAGTTTTTAAAATATGATATATGTTCTTAATAACCTGTATTGAACATCTTGATGGGAAAGATGAGTAAGTTATTATAATGTATTCACCGTGGGCTGGTCAAGTGTTTCCTTTTTCATAAAGTAGGTTGCAATTCTCACGCCAGCGTTGCCAAATTGAAAATAAATATGCCTGGCTGCAAGGGAAAACGAATGAGATTTTATAAATGAAATAATATGCCTTGAGGCCAGGTACCAAAGATGGATAAGGAACACCATATTTGGGCATGAATTGCTGCTAAATACAACTACACTTAGGCCAGGAGAGTAGTGATCTACCAGTGATCCAACTAGGTCCTGATTTATGTATGTTTGTGACCCAGCTATTTAGTCAGTAGAGAGAAGTGATGCTAGCTAAAAGATGAATCACATGCTGTTTACTGTAGTTATACTTTGTGTTCATTTGGACTCATTTTTTTTTTCTTTTAAGTTTATTTATTTGTTTTGAAAAAGGAGACAGAGCGTGAGCTGGGGAGGGACACAGAGAAGGGGAGACCGAGAATCCCAAGCAGGCTCCATGCTGTCAGCACAGAGCCTAACATAGGGCTTGAACACACAAACCATGAGATCATGACCTGAGCCGAAATCAAGAGTTGGATGCTTAACATAGTGGGCTACCCAGGTGCCCTCCATTTTGACTCTTAAGTGAATTCTAAGGCCTGTGATGTCAGAAAAATATTTACTAACTTTTGTTTGTACCACTCTCCTTAATCTGAAACTAAGTGCATGGTGAGCACTTATTGAAATCAGTCCAATTAATACACTATTGATAGTTGTCATTTTCTTTTTATCCGCTTGCATTTTTTTCTTAGTTTTTTTATCTATAGTCCCTAAATCTGAAGATAGTTTGGAAAACTAGAATAGATTTCTGCAACTGAGAAATTTTGAGTCTGTCGGCTATTCAAAGCCTTGAAGGCAACATCGAAATAGGTAAAGTGGGGCTCAGAATCACATTGCTTCTCAGGTTCCCATAAATTTTGTGTTTGCAGTAAATTTATGTAGACAAAACAAGCCAACGATAGTTTCCCCAGACATTCACAGCAGGTGATTCCAAGACCAGAGCAGGATTTGGTTTGAGTTTATTTTCTGTATTGTCTTGGATGCTCTCCTTGCGGGTATGTCTTCTCTTCTTGTCTCATGTGTCATGTCTTATTTCAGCTCTTCTGACAGCAGACCAGGCATTAGAGCAGAATAATCTGCATGCACAGTGGGAGAAAGAGGCAGGCCAAATACACACTGACTAGGGAACAAGAAGTTTCCAGCAGTGGATACATTATTCTCCCTGGTAAAGAAGTAGATACGCTAAGCATATGGAGACACGCTCATAGATCAATAAGGAGAACTTCTAAATATATGGCTATCCTGTGAAAATTTATATCTTGACTGCGGATATGTTTTGATAGCATAAGTAATATTCTCATAAAATTTTTGGAGTGACACATGAGGAATGAGTGAAACCATAATATAAAAAGCACATGTTATGTCTTTGCCAATGATTGCACCATTCTTCTACCTTATAAAGACATTGGTTTTTATCCTATCCTGGTCTTTTATGGTAGCTCGGTTCTGTATATCTTGAGGATTCCTATGAGAATAAGACACAACTGAAATTAGTGTAATGAGCTTAAGTTAGGGGAAAGCAAGATTCCCTGGATCTTGGATAAATACACCTAGTTTAACAAATTTGTCAAAATGTATCCACTGAGGATATCATTTTCCTTCCAAAAATACGATGCATACCTTTATTTATTTGATATTTTTTCTGAACCTCAGAGCCTTTAGGATAAAACTTGGAAAGGAAATTCTGCTAGACTTCTGTTTTTAATATGGTGCCTTAAATTCTAACTTTTCTTGCAGATAGTCGCCCCTGCGACTCCTTTTAGATCTATTTGCTATGAGAGAAGAATCAGAAAGAGACTGTATGATGAAGTTTCTTCTTCCTTTTCTGAATTTCTTAAAAATAGGAGACATGGATTCCGAATTAGCAAACATTGCGCTTGGAACTCAGCAGGTGACTCCAGATTAAGTTCACGGACTTCTAGGATGACATTTTCCTTAGAAAATCCCAGGATATAGTTTTACCAGCTACATGGGATTCAACGCAAGGCTTTTTGCTAAGCGATAAAATGTAAATCACTGAACTCTAAAATCAAGAATGATAGTGTCGATTACAAGTTAATGGTTAGGAGTGAGTAAATTAGTACCAACATGCGTTGGAGTAGAGAGAAATTAAAAGTCATACACAGCTGAAAAAAAAATTCCTTACAGATCCAAGTTCTACAGCATCAGAAGTTCAGTCTTGTTATACCTTTTGCTAAATCTTAGTTTAAAAAAATAGCTTGTTATTATATTTGGTTGTTCGTATGTTCATAACGATCTTTGGATACATTCTGTACATTCATAGCTATGTTTAGAACCAGTAGAACTGGTTAAAATATCTGCAATATAGACTAGACAATAAAATTTTCCAGTTAGCATATTATGTTGATTTAAAAGTCATTTTGTCCCATGAATTTTAGTTTTGATCAGTTTATAAAGGCGACTTTTAGATGGGGCTCTGTGTGGCTCAGTCGGTTAAGCGTCAGACTCTTGATTTTGCCTTGGGTCATGATTTCATGGTGTTGTGGGTTTGGCCCTGCATTGGGCTCTGTACTAGCAGCAGGGGCCTACTTGGGATTCTCTTTCTCTCCTCCCGCTCTCTCTGCGCCTCCCCTACTCGCACTCTCTCTCAAAATAATAATAATAATAATAGTAATAAAACACTTTTAGAAACAAAGATGATTAATTTTTCAGCAAGTATTATTTAAAGAAATGAGTTTCTCACAAATCTGTTTCTTAAAACCAAATTCTAGGGGCAGCTGGGAGGCTCAGTCGGTTAAGCATCCGACTTCGGCTCAGGTCATGATCTCATGGTTCATGGGTTTGAGCCCCGTGATGGGCTCTGTGCTGACAGCTCAGAGCCTGGAGCCTGTTTCAGATTCTGTGTCTCCCTCTCTCTCTGACCCTCCCCTGTTCATGCTGTGTGTGTGTCTCTCTCTCAGAAGTAAATAAAATATTAAAAAGTTTTTTTAAATAAAAATTAAAAAGAAACAAATTCTGTTGTGAAACCATAATCTTATCGTTGATCTAAAAATGAATGTAATAACTTCAATCTCATAAGTTATTTACTCTCATATGTTTATTATACAGGCATGTGAATAATATAAAATAATTTATTGGATATATTGAAAAAATAGAGATCAGGTATGTTCGGAGGATGGAGTGAATGTAGTTTATTCATTAGATTTCATGGATAACATTTCTGACATTTATGTTTCCTTGAATTGAACCTGGCCCGCTATAAACAACAATAAACAAGAGTTAACAATCTTTGCTGTAGCTTCAAAATATTTGATATAATCTGATGGCTTCTGGATTACACAGTAAAAATTATAAAACATGACACCAAAAGTTAATATTTTGTAATCTTAACATGACAAAACCTTAACAATTATAGTACAGTGTTATTTTGCGTTTGCTTTCTTATGCAAACACGAGAACAACCATGGATGCTGCTGACAGGGCTGACTTTCCAACACTACCAGTCTCTTTCACAGAACATTCTTCGGGAAAGTCCCAATGGCAGAGCTCAAAATTCTAAACATTCTCAAATTCCTGGGTCTAGAAAATAAGATATTAAACCTTCTGGTTGTGATATGCCATGTTTCTATGCTGTAGTATTGTGGTATTTTTCCTTCCCTCTACTTTTATTAAGCACCAACTGCATGCTAGTTATTGGGCTAAGAAAACGTCATGTTGACAATGACATTGAATTTTCAAAATACACTGTACTCATTTAAGGTAGATGATGAAAAGAATGACATAGAAATGGGTACTTTCTTCAAGATCACAGAGTCATTCCAATGACTCTGCTTTTTCGTACCAGCTCAGAAGGTCTCCGACAAATCACTTAGTTCAAACCTCACTTTTCATTACAAGCTTACAGAACTGCCTCAGATTATTCACAAACTTTATAATCTTTCTGGGGCAAACCTTTTCTAAAAGGGCCAGATGTAGACATTTTAGCTTTGTGGGCCATAAGGGTTCTTGCTCGTACTCAGCTCTCTGTTGTAGCATGAAAGAGTACATGGACAATAATGAACCAAAGGGTGGGCTTTGTTTTAGTAAAAGTTTATTTATGGGTCCTGTATTTCATTATCATGTACTTATTTGTAGATATATATTTATTTATAGATATTATATGAAATCAAAATTTCATATAGTGTTCACCTTTCATGATAGTTTCTTTTGTGAGTTTTACCTGTTTTTTTCTCACGTATTTAAAAATGTAAGGGGCACCTGAGTGGCTCAGTTGGTTGAGTGTCTGTCTCTTGATTTTGGCTCAGGTCATGATGTCACAATTTATGGGACTGAGATCCATGTCACGCTCTGCACTGACAGCATGGAGCCTACTTAGGTTTCCCTCTCTCTCTGCCCCTCCCCCACTCTCTCTCTCTCTCTTTATCTCAAAATAAATAAACTTTAATTTTTTCTTTTAATGTATAACCATTCTTACTCACAGGCCTTACAAGAGCAAATGGCATCCACGGACCATAGTGTGCCAGCTTCTATTCCAGAGCAGGGTCTTTTGAAAGCTAAATGTCTCCTGCCACATAGATGTTCTCTCATAACTAAGAAGTAATGAGAGAAAACTCAAACCAAAATAATCTTGTAACACTGACGACACATTATGTACCAGACACTGCGCAAAATGTTTTATACATATCATTTAAGGCAATGTCGGGGCACCTGGGTGTCTCAGTCGGTTGAGCGTCTGACTTCAGCTCAGGTCATTATCTCACGGCTCATGAGTTCGAGCCTCGCATCGGGCTCTGTGCTGACAGCTCAGAGCCTGGAGCTGCTTCAGATTCTGAGTCTCCCTCTCTCTCTGCCCCTCTCTCACGCATGCTCTGTCTCTCTGTCTCCCTAAAAAACAAATAAACATTAAAACAAAACAAGATGAAAACAATGTCATCACAGCCCCATGGAAGGGATATGTTCTACTTACACAGAGAAGGAAAGGGCTTCTGACTGCTGTCATGATATCTCTGGCTGCACACCTTAATGTAGCAGAATCTAAATATTTATCTCTAAACTTTGAAAATCATAATTCTTCTATATTGAATGGCCATGGAAAACTTTTCACATTGCAGGAGGAAGAGATAATCTAGACAAAACGATGCAATACTGATATTTGGGAGCCTCCGTGTTCTAGAGACTGTTGGAGACCATCTGATATCTTAGTAATGAGCTAAAAATAATTGTGCACATGCTACCCATGTTCTAATTATATTATTTCTTGTTCTGCCTGCCAAGTGTTGATTTAATGGGTCCATACATGAAACACAAACAATAGCAAAGGAGTAAATGTACACAGCCACTGTGTTTGGATTACTGCAGTGATTTTTTTTTCTAACTATAATGCATGTCTTAGACCTAACCTTAGAGCTACTTAGTTAACTCTTTGTCAAGAGAATGAAGACAGATGGTATGATGAGCCTCACATGCACATACTATATATTTAACTGCATTGGACTAAACAGATACTCTTTTGGGAGGAAATTGTCTGACCTTCCTTGATTGAACAGTTAGGTTTTACAAGAAACTAAGGCATGCTCCTTGCTTTTACAGCCTTCCCTTTAGGACTAAATGGTGACATTATAGCTATCTGCCACCGACTTGACAAAACTAACTGTGTTTATTGCTTTATCTGTGTTTTATTTAACGCTTGACCTCAAAAACCTTTGTAAAGTGTCTTTCGTTACTACAGAATCGAGAAACATTGAACAAATATATCGTTCTTTGTCCATACTTCGGTGGGGGGAGACTATTTTTCCCTGTCAAAATTTTCAACGTTTGGGGCTTCAAATAATTGAAGCGAAGGAGTATTTGTATTTTTAATATTTCTCTCATCAGTTTTCTAAAAAATTCAACTTAATACATACTTACATCTGCCAATGTCATTAAACCACAAAGCATATATACTACGTGTTATTATAGATTTAGTAGCAGAGGGAGAGAGTAATGAAAAATATTATAAATATACTTAATTTACAACTCTTTCAACATTTTACATACCTCTTAAAAGGGATATATGTATACATACATACACACACACACACCATCTCTACCAACATATGACGTGATGAAAATATAGGGATTGCTTTGCTAAGTAATTTATTCATAAAGTCAATACATTGTTTAACGTGCCAAAGCTTTGGGTGTTTACATTTTTTTAATGTCTATTTATTTTTTAGGAGGGAGAGAGACAGGCAATGAGTAGGGGAGGGGCAGAGAAAGAGGGAGACACAGAATCTGAAGCAGGCATCAGACTCTGAGCTTTCAGCACAGAGAGCCCAGTACAGGGCTGAAATCCATGAAACATGAGATCATGACCTGAGCCGAAGTCAAATGCTTAACAAACTGAGCCACGCAGGTGCCCCATTTAGTGTCTCTTCCATAAAACATGTTGTGCTAGGAAATTTTCATTCTTTATTCTTTTCCATACCAGTGGGTTTGTGATAGTACTACGTAGTAAGCTACATGTAATCATGATTCATCTATTTTGTACTAATGCTTATTACAAAAGTGTGAAATATGTTACTCTATGGCAATGGTAAGCATAACATTTTGAAATATTTTACCAATATTTTATTCTTATATAAAAATATGAAATACCTTACCATGTTAGTAGTACAATTCTTTCCTATTTTTAAGCTTTCCATAATCTACTTTTTTTCAAATTCATTATCTCATGTAAATTATGTGTCATTAAATTTTTGTGACTGAGTACACTATTGAATTTAATTGATGGATAGGAAATTACAATCTGGTCCTTACAGATTCTCAGTAATCCAGTATCAACACTTTTAGGCAGAATTGTAATATTTGTTGACTGTCAACGATGAAAAATTCTACCTTGTCTTAAGTGTCAAGTCCTAATTTTACAAAGAGCAGAACCATTTCTGGGGGCAGTGGAGAGAAAATGGCTGAAGAATGAGACATTGTTGACTCATACCCTGGATTCTTTTAGGTGTGATTTCAAGTCTTCTTACATTTCTTTACAATGACTCTTAAAAATTTCAGAAGGGGGCGCCTGGGTGGCTTAGTCGGTTAAGCGTCCGACTTTCGCTTAGGTCATGATCTCGCGGTTCGTGGGTTCGAGCCCCGCGTCTGGCTCTGTGCTGACTGCCAGCTCAGAGCCTGGAGCCTGTTTCAGAGTCTGTATCTCCCTCTCTCTCTGACCCTCCCCTGCTCACACTGTCTCTCTCTCTCTCTCTCCTAAAAATAAATAAAAATATTTTTAAAAAAAATTTCAGAAGAGACTTCAAGCTTATTTTTCATGATGTTTTTCAAAGTTTCTTCTGCAAAGTGGTCAAATACAGTGCTTTCTTCTGTGGTGTGATTATCTAGTCATGGAGACATAATGCTTTCACTCCCAACATAGAATACAGATACATAACTTTTTCTCATGTGACCCCATCTTTCAAGAATCACTTGATATATTTATTATGCTCACATGGAACTTCTACAACCTTTCTATGTTTCCTTATTTTCCAATTTTATCTTAACATTACAATCGTGTTTAGATAAAATAGTATAATGCAGTATTTGGGGCCAGCCTCTGCCGCATCACATGCTGCCGTAAAGACAAGTTTGTCTTCCGACAATTACATAGTCACAAAAATATTCATTAAAACTCAAAGGATTAAACATAGAAATATGACTTTGCTGTCTCAGCTGATGGCTATTCTCTTTTAAAATTTTGTTAACTCCATAGGGTAGGGTGTAATTTACAATCATGATTTCTATAAGTGCATAACTGACGAAAGGCTATGATTCAACAATGCCTGCCAAGTTCTGAGGCTCGGCTTTTCCTTAGAGAAGTACTGTTTATTTGTGTAGCGTGCAGCATGCCTTAACTAAAGTGTGTCTGCTGATGGTTTTATTTTCAAGCACTTACATTCATAAATTCCTGGCATATGATTGCATTTTACAGTACGAGTATATTCATAATGATTTCATTTGAATCTATTCATAGCTTATAGAAATGCTCAATGAAACTGCTGTAATTTTAATATCAATTACATGAAAATCTCAAAATACCATTGATTATTCTGGTAATTGTTGAGAGATATTCTCACTTTCAGATATCAATTTTCATGTTCTGTCCATAGTAACAATGGATATTTAGAGAACAACCCATTGTTTTATTATGCATATTATCTTATTTAAGTCATGTAACAAACTTATGATTTAATTATTATTACCCATATTTTATAAATGAGAGCTGTGAGGCTCTGAGAGGGTAAGTCATTTATTTAAGATTTCTTAACTACTAAGTGAACAGGACAGGAATTAAATCTTCTGTTTAACATCCAATATAATTTTCTTATGTATTTAATGTCAGCCAAGATGAAGTTTTATTTTATGGACTAGGATAGTGGTAAGATGTTAGACTTAGACTTTAGCTTAAGACTTTAGCTTAGACTTTAGCTTAGACTTTAAGGAATCTGATCTATTCTTACTTATTTCAATTCCAGAGTTATTAATTAACTTTGAGTTAATTATTTAATTCCAAAGATGAAATAAATGAATGCCTTTCTCATGTTATTTCACAACTGATGTCACTTTTTACTTCGGGATATTATAACAAGAAGATGTGGGCTTTGGCTAACGTGGAAAGGCTCTGTATTACATGTAAAACTGTGCTGTGACTGTCAGATAGTGTCCAAGGGGTCCCCTCCTTTAAAGTCTCACAGGATGACCTTCCCAGTGATTAGGAAAGATTCATCTTCTGTACTTGATGATGGAAAATTAACTGAATGATTTTCAGCACAGAGGCCATCAGCTTCTCTAAGGCACTGGAGAATGAGTGTGCAAACACACAATTTGACTACAAAGACTAATCTTTGATGGCCTCCTAATCAGTTTGAATTTAGAAACATATTCATAAACATCATTTCTATTTTACATAGAGTGAAGGAGAAGCAGATGGAAAGTTTCCCGTTCAACCAAGCTTTGGATCCCAGTCATTTTATCCACTCACAGGAATCAGCTAAAAGGAACACTTGGAGGTTTCCTTCCCTGACTCAGATAGGCTTTTGATGAAAATCATATGGTTATTAGTTTTTATTTTCCAGATGGAAAAAATGAAGACCAAAGAGTGTTTATGTGGAAACTGGTTTTCCGATCCTCAGGAGTGTTTTTTTTTTTCACTTCTGAAATTTTAGATATACTACTATTACAGACTAACACATTCTTTATTCATCCACCTAATCTACCTGCTTTTATTCCTTTGAAGATTTTTTGCATTTTATTTAAAAGCATACCAGAAAGAACAGAAGCATTAAAGAAAAAAAAAAAAAGAATGTTTCATAGGTAACTTCTTTCTGTATTCATCAGTGAAGAGCATAGGTCTGTAAAAGGATTTCTCGTCAGCACACCCTCTTTCTCCGCACAAAGTATGTTGGCCCATGCAAAGCATGGCTTAATGGGACTGTATTTCACACTGGCACATCCTGAGAACACTATTGAAGCCATTACAACCATTCCCCCAATAAAGAACATAATTAGACTCATGCTAATGATAGATAGCAAGTCAAAAAATATAAACACAAGTGAAGAACATTAGCTTTCATGAAACTAAATTTTGGGAAGGTTCAGTGAATTGTCCAGCATTCCACAACAAAATTGTGCAAAGACTACCTGGAACTCAGTTGTGCGTACGTTGGTTGCTAGGAAACTGTGTGTATTTCTGCCATGTTGCCCCCATGCTCCATGAAATACACTATTTATGTAGTGTTATATAATGTTATATAGTGTTTTATTAATGTAACATTATGTAATGTTAAATGGTGTTATGTAAATATAACAAAGCAAAATGAAGCTCTTGGTACATTAATTATTACACTAGTTTGTGTCCTTTAGCTACTAATACAAGTACCTGCCTGATATAAGCAAAAAGAGTTAATGTGTTAAGGATGAGGGGTGACTCAGAGAATCTAAGAAACAGCTACAGACTCAATATCAGAAAGGACAGAAGAAAGATTAACCCACACATCTGTTTCAGCTACCTTCACTTTTAAGCCCCTCCCCACAGATGAACCGGGTAAAGTTGTTTTCCTTCCTTGTATTTTTCCATTTAGGGGTCAGATCCTGGGAAGGAGACCCCTAATAACCCTGCTTGTCCAGGACAAGGTGAGTGTCCTGCTTGGCCGTCTCCCCAAACCATCCCAGGATAGAAGAGTGATTTCCCAAGGAAATTGAGGGTCTTGCCAGAAAAGAAGAGAGCAGTTACTAGTCACCAAAGCAAGACCTTCTATTATGTCAAGGCCCAATTTAAATGTCACTCCCTCCAGCAGGCCATTTTCTCATTCCCCTAAACCTTCCTGGGTAAATTCACTGTCTCTAGACAAACATGTGACAGGTACTCAAGAAAATGAGATGTACTGGAAGGTGAGAGAGACCAGTGCTTGCCTTTAGGGAGCATACATTCTAGCAGAAAATAGCGTTTCCAAGTCGGCTTATAGACTGTAAGATTTTGGGGAGGAAGAATTAGTTGTAGATCTCTTTGACTTTTAATGGGGTGATATGCACAGAGTAAGAATTCAATGATTGTTAACTAAATTAAGGAAGATGTAGTTTTGTTCACATAAAATGTGTTTCTGTGTATTATATGCCAAATTATGCTAGCCCTGTAGAAAGAGTTATATGCAATGTATTTGTCTCTCTTAAGGATATCAAGGCATAAAGTAATTGGAGTCAACCATTAGGACAGAAACCTAGAGATATAATAGAGACACAAAGAAGAGAATGACTAGTTTTACATAGGTAGACAAACAAGATATTATAAAATAGATGAATTGAATTTCAAAGGATAAATGGCGGTAGAACCCTTGCAGAGAAGAGGTTAGGCATTTTCCAGAACAAAGAGTCCAGAGCAAAAAGACCAAATACTCAAAGAAGGAAGGATGAGGGATATCCAATTCTACGAGCAAAATAAACTGATATGGAAGAAAGATTATATTTCTACACATTTACATTTATTTTAAATAATTTTTAAAGTCTTTTTGTGGTGGTTGACAATGGAGACACATTGGAAGATTTTGAGATAAACTATGTGTTTGAATACACATTTTAGTCGACTCACTTTGACATCCTATGGGGAATGGATTGCTGAGGAAAGTAGGAAGGCAAAGAGCTTGAACTGATTTTGGCAGCAGCAGTGAATTAAAAAAGAAAATTAATGTTTATTATTTTGAGAGAGAGAGAGAGAGAGAGAGAGCACAAATGGGGAGGGGGCTGAGAGAGAGGGAAGAGAGAATCCCAAGCAGGTTCCCCACTGCCAGCGCAGAGCCCAATGTGGGTCTTGAACTCACAAACCATGAGATGATGACCTGAGCCGAAACCAAGAATCAGACACTTAACCAACCGAGCCACCCAGGCACCCCAGCAGTGAATTTTTTAAAAAAGGGATGAGAACAAGAGATGGCGATGTGCCTGTTAAACGGACTCCAAAGCATGTAGTAACTGACGACAGGCTAAAGTGTTGGGGGTGGGAAAGTCATCAGATTGACTCTGAGGTTTCACAAGAGAGGGAAGGAACCGACAGGTACTCCCTCACTGAGACTGAGGACAGAGGGGAAAGAAGCAGTGTTAGAGAATATGAAGAGCAGGCAAGGAAGAAAGGAAGGTACTAGGACACACAACAGGATAAGGGCACAGGCTGTGGTGAGAAGACAGCCTTTGGGACTTTCACATTTTAAGTGTGGAGAGAAGACCATAATCCGTGAAAAGATTTGCACAGAAGGAAAGAGGAAGGTAGACAATTTTGGAAACCGATGGTGGGATTTTGAGGAAAACATGTTTGACATCAGGATACTAACATTACTGAGAAGATCAAGTCTGATGAATAGAGCTAAAACACTCTAACAAGCACTCAAACGGAACTTAAGAACAGGAAAAATGTATGTAATGGCGGCAGGGGGAATGGGAATGGGTGTGGTTGTGGAGTAATGACCCCAAAAGAAGCATAAGGAAGCCTGGGGTGCCAGACTCTGTCCATTTCTCAGTCTGTGTACCTATCACATGGCTGCATTTATGTGCTTTGTAATAAGTATGTAATGCTCCAATTTAAAACAGATGTTAGGGGTGCCTGGGTGGCTCAGTCAGTTAAGCGTCCAACTTCAGCTCAGGTCATGATCTCATGGTTCGTGGGTTTGAGCCCCGTGTCAGCCTCTGTGCTGACAGCTAGCTCAGAGCCTGGAGCCTGTTTTGGATTCTGTGTCTCCCTCTCTCTCTGACCCTCCCCTGTTCATGCTGTCTCTCTCTCTCAGAAATAAATAAAAATATTATTTTTTTAAAAACATGTTAAAAAAATAAAATATGTGAAAGATAACACCTATAATATAAAGAAAATGTGAAGTGGCTTTTGCAAGTCACCAGGATACTACAAAGTCAGACCAGGATTCAAATCCAGATCTGTTGGACTTCCACGCATTTGCTATTCATCACTGTGTTAACTTTGCCCCCAGATCGGACCTGGAATTCCCCCTTGCCTTCCACTGGCAGCAAAATGGGCTTCCTCCACTACCCCCTTTTAATCTTACCTTATATAGGTACTTGCTATTCTAACCAATAGATTGAATTATTTTCACTTGCGGTTCTTGCCTCAATAATCCTATAAGGTTGGTTAAAATATTTTTCCTGAATCATCCATCAAGGGATATACAGATACATGTGGATTTGCTAAAACCCAAAGGTATCATAGATCTGAAAAAAAAAAGTTTAATCTAGTGTCCATAATGATATGTGATAATGAAACTGATACTATTTCATCTTAATATCTTGAACTGAAAAAAACTCAATATTAAAAACACTTGAATATCATGGAATACAGGGAGATACTCAAAGAAAGGAGACATCTTTTTAAGAGGGACAGATAAGCCTCTTTTCCTTTGTAAAATTTCTTTAAGTTTTTACTTACAATATAGAGCCCTTTACTTTTTTTCTTTCTAGTTGATAACTTTTTGGAAAGACAGCACATATTTCAATATTTCAACACAATTAATCTTATTTTACCTTTACAGAAATATCATGAGTTAGACAGGCAGGCATTTTGACATCTGTTTGACATGTGAATTAATTGTAGACTGCCAAATAATAAATGATGTTTTGCTAGCCCGTAGATCTAGTGGCTCAAATAGATATTTAAATGTGGAGCAGCTGAGCTGACCAGCTGACGCAGACACTTTGCCTGCTTGGCAGACTCACTCCTCATTGTAACCAAACATGTTTACGTTATTGTGTAAACACCATTCTCCTGTGAGCTGTGTTGATGTGTGTCCACCAAGACACCAGTATCTCGGTTTTCCAAAATAAGTAGAGTTTTCAACCTGAGAAGCGGGAAGGCATTGCCTGGAAAAGAAGCCACGACACTCACATGTTTCTAAGGGGCCACATCCGAGTTGGTGACCTGTGCACCAGTCCTCTCAGGCTTCTGCTTTGTCAGTGAGGACATGGCTTCTCCCTCCCACGGAGCATAGCTAAAGTGCTAGTGTCGATTTAAGGTGCATTCACAGTTCATATGTATGTATCATGTATGTATTTATTTATTTTTTACTTACTTATTCTGAAAGAGAGAGAGAGAGAGAGAGATTGAGAGACAGCTCATGCGTGTAAACAGGAAAGGGGCAGAGAGAGAGACAGAAAGAATCCTAAGCAAGAGCACCACGCAAGGCTCGATCCCACAAACCGTGAGATCATGACCTGAACTGAGATCAAGAGTCAGACTCTTAACTAACTGAGCCACCCAGGTGCCCCTCATATGTATTTAAATATGCAAAATGATATGTCAAAAATTAATAGATGTTTCAGTCTATTTGCAATCTATAGAAATGCAATTCTCTCAAATTAAAAATGTGTCAGGATGTGTGTAATTTCATAGCTTGTAGACCAGGTGAACTACAAAATGGGTGTACTCTTGACAATCTATTACATCATTTCAGCAGTTAAATGGTTGTGTTGGCCATCCTTTGTCAGAATTAGTCTTGGCTTATAAATTTAGAATAATTCTGAGGGCGCCTGGGTGGCTCAGTTGGTTAAGCGTCCAACTCTTGATTTTGGCTCAGGTCATGATCCCACAGTTTGTGAGGTTGAGCCCTGCATCAGGCTCTACCCTGAAAGCATGGAACCTTCTTGGGATTCTCTCTCTCCTTCTCCCTCTACCCCTCCCTGCTCACATGCGTGGGCACACACTCAAAATAAACAAACTTTTTTTTAAAGAAGAATTATGGATATGCAGACTTCATGTAAAATGTGACCATTCTATATACCACTAATTTTAGAAAGATACTCTACATATCTGGAAATGTGAGTTAATATCACCCTAAGCTCTATGTTCTAAGCTCTGTTGCTTCTTTAAGCAAAATTATGTAAACTATTAAAAAAATATACTGATTGGGTGTTTTCATTAGCAACAGAAAGCAATGTCTTGAGTAAAAAAGGATATCTATTTTATTATGCGTTATCTTTAAAATGTTATTTTTTATAGTTTTTTAAATTAACCATAAGTTAATGGTCCAAAAAAACCTATTCAATATGTGTGTCATATATCTTATACTCATGACAATTGACAATACCCTCACTGGTCTCTGCTTCGCTTTATTAAACTGAAATGCCTGTTCCCCTCATTATAAAATATTATAAAAATATAAATATGCTCAGATATTAAGCTTCTCCTAAATATTTTTAATGAATAAATGAGCCCAACTGCTTTTGTAAAATCTAAGGAGTTTGGGTATAGAGATTTGATTCCATTCCCTTTAATTTTTTGAAATATTACATGATACAAAAATCATATGCACAATTTAGACTCGTAGCCATTTTTAGAAACTATAATTTTTGATTCAAAAGAAATCTGCAATCTTGCAAAAATGAGACTCAGTTTAACAGTGTGTTTCCAAAGAAATTGTAGCTGCTTTTCCTGCCTTTCTTCTTAGACAAGAGACTTGTGATAAGGAGAAAAATAATCTGAAAACCCTACAGGGACTATAAATATGGCAGTTTTATATTGGACAGCATTTCATCGGGAGATGAGAACAAAACAGATGCTCCATCTTCCCAACTCAGTATTGACATGTCAGTGTCACTCACAAGCCATGCGTCCTTGGACAAGTCACCAGGTGTCCCTGGTCTTCACTTTCTTCATGGGGACTTCAATAAGCTCAAAGACTTCTTCATCACTTAGAATTCACTTGCTCTTTCCGGATAAAAATTTCAGCAGATGTGATTTCCCATCTTTTTTTTTTTTTTTCTTTTCAAATCATGAAAGTGAAAAGACTTGTTAACAACCAAATTGTAGCTGTTTTTTTTTTTCTTCCATATGATGTTCTTAATGCACACTGGATTTTTCTGTACACCTCAAGTGTAAAGCTAAATGTAAGACAATACAGTTCAACAGGACACATCTGTTGCTTTACTCTGGCACTTTTACTTTTTAAAAAAATATAATATGAGCCATTTTTAAGAGGTCTGGTTCTTCAAGTTTTTACAAGTTCAATGAATACCCTACATATTTCTTTGGATCTCATTATTGGTCTGGTTGGCTGTAGGGGCCAGGCAGCAGAATTGTTATAGCTGAAGACTGGGCCGGATGGATACCCTTCTTCTGATTGCCTGAAAGCCGGAAGATATTCAGGTCACACTCATCACAACCAGACACTATATAATGTCATGTTATTCCTCTAAAATCCAGTGTCTTAACAAATGCTATGCTCATTTTTAATGATGGAAAATAGAAGTTTTAACAACCTGTCAATCTTTTGTATAGGCTGTCCCAGTAGAGCCTGACCATAGGAATCCAACAGAGCTTCCTGGGTGACAGACTGGGAAAGAGAGACAGAGTCAATTAGAGGTGAAAAGAAGAAGGTAAGTATGCCTCACAGAGATACAGAGAGCTTCACTGAGATCCTAGGCATCCCATAACAAGATAACAATGATAATTAATCATTAAAATTAAAACACCACAGAAGAAACTGGATATACACATATAAAATAATCATTCAGGATCCTTATCTCAAGTCATGCCATATAGACCAAAGACTTGAATGGGAGAGAGGAAACATAAAAATCTTAGAAGAAAACATAAGTGAAAATCTGTGTGTCTTTCCGATCCGGGCATGGTTTCTTATATACTACACCAAAAGCACACTCCACAAAAGGAAACTAGATGAATTAGTTTCTATCATAATGATAATAATAATAATAATAATAATAATAAATAATAATAAAACTTGGTGCATCAAATAAAACTAAGTGAAAGGCACCAAAATGGAGACACGATCTGTAAATATATATTTTGTAAGGATCTAGTACCCAGAATATATAATGTAAAGAACTCTTAGAACTCAGCAATAGGAAGATAATCCAATTAAAAACTGGGCAAAGTATTTGAGTAGACAGTTCTCCAGAGAAGACATACAAATGGCCACAAGCACATGAAAAGGTGTTCAACATCATTAGTCATTAGGGAATACAAATTAAAACCACAATGACAAAGCGCTTTGGACCTAGTAGGGTGGCTGTAAGAGAACAAACATAACAGAGTTTGGTGGCGATATGGAGAAACGGGAACCCTCATACTTGGCTAGCAGGAATGTAACATGGCGCAGTAACTATGGAAAATAGTTTGGGACTTCCTCAAAAGGCTACACATATGTGACCTGGCAATTCCAGTCCTACATACATGTCTGAGAGAAGTGAAAACAGATTCAAACAAAAACGTGTACATGAATATTCATAGCGCTGTACTCATAATAGTCAAAAGGTAAAAAAAAAATAAGATGTCTACCAGTTGATGAATGGATAAACAAATGTAGCCTACCCATGCAATGAGATATTACTCAGTAATAAAAAGGAATGAACCACTGGTATATATTACAATATAAACTTTGAAAAAATTATGCTAAGCGAAAGAAATCAAACACAAAAGGTCACAAGGTGTCCTGTTTCTTTCATATGGAATGTCTGCAATAGGCCAGTCCACAGGAATAGATTAGCCATTGCCAGACGTTGGAGGAAGAGAAGCATTTGGCCTAACTGCTGATGGGTACTGTTTTTTTGGGGGGGTGGGGGATGGGGGTGGGGTGGTGATGAAAATGTTCTAGATTTTGTTAGTAGGAATGGCTGCACAACACAATGACTCTCCTAAAATAACATTCCAGAGTACACTAGAAAATGATGAATTTTATGTTGTGTGACATATGTCTCCATGAGTGTTAAAAGTGGAGCAGCCAACTATATTTACAGGTATATGCAAGTGTACAATTAGTTATTATCAACCATCTATTGTTAGAAGATTACTAATAGTTGTCACTAGTAAGATGAAACTGAACGTGTGTTTGATTCTTTAGTTTCTTAAATATTAATTAATTAATTAGTTAACTCAATTAATTTATTATTAATTCTTTTTAATGCTTTTATTTGAGAGAAGGGAGAGAGAGGGAGGCATAAAATCTGAAGCAGGCTCTAGGCTCTGAGTTGTCAGCACAGAGCCTGGCATGGGGCTCGAATTCCTGAGCCATGAGATCATGACCTGAGCTGAAGTCAGATGCTTAACCAACTGAGACACCCAGGCACCCCAAGCTTATTAAATATTTATTGAGTGCCTACTATGTGCTAGGCACTGTCCTGGGTTCAAATAAAGATAGATCCTAGATTACATCAGTTGTTCACATTTTTATTTCAGGATCCTTTATGCTCCTAAACATTATTGAAGACCTTAATAGGGTCTTATATAAGTCATGCATAAGACCAATAAAGTTCTATATCAGCAAAAGCAATTGTCTTTTGGATTTTTAACATTATAGTTTCTGTTAGGACTTCAGTAGGTATGCACACCCCAGTTACATATTTTCTTTCTAGAATCTTCTCTAGCACACCATACACCCTCTGTACATCATGACAGTATGCTCCTCACATGTTCCTCTTAGCTCTTGTACTGTTGCTCTGGGGAGCTTTCTCTCCCTGGAGTACAGACCTTGTGAGCCTGGGCGTTCACACTGGAGGAACCCACCTCCGGGCTCACATCTGCATTCATTGTCTTGATGAACTACCTTCAGCTTGCACAGTCATTTCCTCTAAAAGCTCTTCCCTGCTATGTGGAGGAGGTCTGGTGGCCTCTTAGGTTGTCTTCTTAAGTAACTGAATGGTGGAAGGGATAATTTACTTGCTCATAAGAACATACTACCTTTTAAATAGGAAGGACTTGGCTTCCTGACAAAGTGCCATTAGAGTCCTCCCCGGCCTCCAGCGAGTGTATAATGCTTATCAGTTTCTCACCTTTACAGTCCTTAGTGCCTCCTGCCAACATTAGGACCCAATCCCAGGAGTGCTGTGTCCTTCCCAGAAATTTTAAAAGAAATTATGCTTGAAAGTAAAAGCCTGCAATTGAATTGTAGGAGATAAACCACTGGTGTCAGTTGGGATTGTTGGCTCATGTGCTCCGCTCTGGTGACAGTTAATATAAAAAATGGAAAGATAACTATATCTTAATATATAGTATCTCAATTTGGATGAATTGGTCTAGAACTCTAATGATATCATGTCTCTCAAAGTGAAAGTGGTTGTTGCTAACTTGTGGTTCCTGCTGGCCTGGAAGATAAACTCCCTGACAATGTGTGCAAGACCTTGTGTGGAATTTGTTTTCCAACTATCTGTGACTTTCTGGACGAAGATGTCATAACTTCTTCAAGACGACGGCGGTCCAAACGGTGGTAAGAACCACTCAGTACTGACTTTAAGCATCAAAATAATATATAGCTGGGTAGGTAGGGAGAAATGGTATCATAGTTTTTAAATGTGTTCCACATTACTTTGGTACAATGTAGAATTTGAGGTTAATCTGTCTCACTCTTTACCTTTTCTTTTCTTTTAAAAGTACATGAAAACTACAACCAAAAGATGTATTTCCTCAATAGATACTCATCGATTGAGTTATTTGAAACCCAAAAAAGAATTTACTCACTTAATATACATTCTGCAGGTCAAAACTGACCCTAGGAATTATTTCTTAAAGCTATTCTTCTATGTTATTCTACTTAACAAACTTACCCTCCTATTGACAATGGTTTTGGTTTTAACTTAAAAATTATGATTAGAAGCATTTTAGGACTTAAAATATAAATGTATTTTTAAACACATACTTTCATGCCATAGGGGATCCCCAAATACCATAGGTACTAGGGAAAAGTAAGCTCTTGTTGCCTTAAAATATATTCCCTTGTTGAGTTCACACTGCTAACCTTTAGCATATTGACAACCTATTATTTTTTTACATGTGCCATCTTTATCCAGGAAAAAGATAGAACAACTAATTATATCCTTTTGCGAGTGAATGCAGCAGAAGGGCTTTTGTTCAACACAATTTTAATCTGTTAACCAGGACGGCTGAATGACTTAAGGATTTACCAGGGAGCGTGCATATACACGTGTTAATGTACAACCACTGCAGTGTAAGGATATACGGTTGCACACGAGACTTTGTTAAGAGACTGAGCCACTTTCTTGAGACCTTTTTAGAGGGTGTGTCCCTCCATATCTTACCCTGGATATTTTTGGTGTGACGGGACAAGGTGATTACTCTTTCTAAAATTTGTGACGGGAAAGGGCAAAGGAGAGAAAAAGTAAAGTGAAGCTTATGAAGGTAAACCCATTAACAAAAGCATAATGATTTCTGGAATAATCCCTTCAACTCTCCCCTACATCATGATACTTTCTTTTTAAATCATTGTATAAGCAAGTCCAGATATCGGGCAGTTTCGTGGAATTGCACCGCAAAATGCATTGAGCTGCCGTCAGTATCAACAGGGGTCTTAAGTTCCCAAAACTTCTTAAAGTGAAATTCCCAGGAGGAGAGGCAAGCTAATGTGCATCTTCACTGTTAGCAAACTTAAGGAAGCCCGCGCGAGAAGGCTGCGGTGATTGGGATGGGGGAGGTGTCCGGTAAAGAGTGTTTAGACAGATGTTAGAGGAAAGCAGTCTTCTTGCGTAATCCTGTTCTCACTGCTTCAATCCTTTTTAAGCCCAAATACTACGTTGTATTTGTAGCCACTTCAGGAAGACATGATGTACAAACAAGCATCATCTTTCTCCTCCATTTTTATAGCAACTGAAGTCTAAAATTAGCACCATTATCCACAAAAGCTTCCTAATGGGCAGACGGGTTCTTAGACTTTGTCAGAGCCAAGAGTGGGGGACTTTACAGGGCAACTGATGAGGCAGCTACATATTCAGCTTGTGTCCTTTGTCGTACCTCAAGGCGGAACTGATATTACAACTCAGTGTAATACCATTGGGCTAAAGAAAACATTCGATGGTACAGTTACTATTTGTTCTCTTTACCCTATGGGGATTTTATTGCTCATGACGCTATTAAACATAGCTGTTTTCCCCTGGCCAAGGTGTGCATCAATATTCTATTAACAGTAATGTTTATATTTTAATAACAATAATGTTCAAGCTATTTTATGGTCTTACAGTTCACTAGAATTCTAGGAGTTTAGATCTCTAGGTTATATAATTGGATTTACACTAATAATATTTAGATCTGTTTCAGTTGTGAGCCACGAATATTATGTTTAATTAGGAATACGCTTCCTGCTGTGAAATAAAGGGGCTGTTTTGGTGCTGATGTCATTTTTCCACTCAGCATTTCAGGGGTTATATTGATTCACATCCTGAATTACCCTTTTCCACCCCAAACCCCTTGAAGGCAGGGGCTAAGCTGTTGTTTTTATTTTTTTCTTTTTAATGAATTTGTATCTTAGTCCCAACTTATTGTTTTTATCTGTATTATAGCAGTTGATCAAAAACTCTTTGTTGAATGAATACATAATATATGATATCTAGTCAGTTTTGATGTCAGATATGAATGATCATTTTTAGTGAAAAAATGCATTCCAGCATTTTAATTTTCAAAATATGGCCTTGTGTAAAATGGTAGGTAAGATTTTTCTAGAGTAGAATATGAAGTTTGTCTTTAAAACCTTCTACATCCAGTAGCTACTGCAGGCTGCTTTTTATCACATGGGAAATTTTGGAAACATTATGAAATAAACTATTCGTCAGATTTTTAAATAAATATAATATAGGGGCACCTGGGTGAATCAGTCAGTTAAGCATCCGACTTCGGCTCAGGTCATGATCTCACAGTTCATGGGTTCAAGCCCCGCGTCGGGCTCTGTGCTGACAGCCCAGAGCCTGGAGCTGCTTCGGATTCTGTGTCTCCCTCTCTCTGCCCATCCCCCATTGGTGTGAGCATGCATGCCCACGTTCTCTTTCAAATATAAATGAAAGCATTAAAACTTAAAATAAATATAATACGTACTATATAAAATTTATAGAAAATGTTTATATAGGTGAATGGAGTTACACAAAGTATGAATGATGAAGGTAGTATTTTAAAAATACTCATAAAACTAACATTTATTTATTGACTCTTACCTGTGCCAATCATTATATAATTGTGTAAGGCAGGTAATGAATCACCCATTTGTATAGAACCCTGAAGCCTCAAGACAGAAAGTATCAGATTCTTAAAAGTTGTATAACTAATAAGTGGAAAAGTGGGGATTTTAACAAAAGCAATCTTGAATCAGAATGATTTTACTTCTTTTTAGAAAGGAACAATACTTGCACATGACAAGAATTTAAACAGTATAGAATTATAAAAATCACAGAATAAAAAGCCCCCTTCTCCAATCCTCCAATTCCTTTTACCAAGACAACGAATATTTACAGCTTTTTATCTGTTTTCTTTAATAGAAAAACGATCGCATTAGTGTATCCGTTGTGTGTTGTGTGTGTGTGTATATACATATGTATGTATATATTATATATAATGTGTATACTATATAATTATAATGTGTGATATGTAGTGGGTATGCTACATATATACAATAGGCATATGATAGATATATATAAGTATCGATAGATGATAGATACAGATGGATAAGTACAAATAGAGTTGTATAGAGAGAATATATGTACCTATAATATACTTACTATATACTTATATATACATATATATTATATGCCTACTATATATATGTGGCATGCCCACCATATATATTATATATAAAATATTGATATTTTATTTATGTGTATTTTATATTTTATTTTATATATTTTATATTTGTATTTATTTAGTAATATGGCTGCACGCACACACCTGTCACATTTAACTAACAGCTATGTAGAATTCTATCTATGGTTGGACCCGAATTACCTCATTCCTCTCTTATTAATTACTTTCTAGTTTGTTTCTATTACTGTTTTTACATTTTGCTATCCCTGAAAATAGTGGAGTAAACAAGAATTAACTTCATGTTTTCCATGAAATGTGTCACTATTACTGAAGTACAAAGGTCGAGATTACATAAAGGTAAATGAAGGTGGTATGCAAAATGCAGATAATTGGCTTCCCTGGGTGATGAGTATATGGAGGCTTACTGTTACCACTTTTCATGTGTTTCTGAGTGCTTAAAACTTTTACAATGACTTAATGTAAGTTCCTTTATTATACATATATTCTGTATATGGAACTGTATTTGTTTTATCCATTTGTATCTATATTTATAACCACGTCTATAACCATATATTTCTATATCTGTATCTATACCTATACCTGTATCTATATCATCTATATCTATATATCTATATCTCCATGCATGTCTATATCTATATACATATCTATATATATCAATATGCATATCTGTGCCTACATGCTGGTTTTAGCCTACTTGTGGTAACGTGTATCTTATTTATGTAAAGCTGCCATCAGCTCATAAAGCTTAACACGGATTTTTGCTCTGCCATCATGAGTAAGGGAGTGGTGTACCCTTGGACTTTGAGAACTGAGCTCGGTGCGGACCGCTAGTTTTGAGTCTATGGGTTGTGATAACAATGGCACCATCATCGTATCCAAACTCCTACGGCAATCCCACGTGTGTGGTTGAACAGATTATTAGTGCTGCAGAGGAAGTTTCACACTCAGTGGCCAAGAGAAACGTGCAACTGTGAACAGAGAGCATTCACCCTTCTGATTGCATTTACTCAAACATTTTAGCCCTGAAATGTGATTGAAATGTACCTGCAGTACTCTACTGCCTGTTGTGTGTGTGTGTCTGCGCGTGTTTCTGTGTTTGTAATTACACAAAAATGGTAACATATAAAATATCCGTGGATAACAAATTACTGATAAAATACAGTCCCATGTGGGAAAATAACTATGAATGCCGCTAATGCATAGCTAACCCCCACTAGTTTCAATTCAATTTGGATTTTCTTCCTTTTCCAATGAGACATATTATCCTCACCTTTCCAGATTCCCTCCCCACAGCCTTCAGGATAGAAGTTCACTCTGTATGGCCTTGATCTGCGCTTTATGTTTTAAATGGAGTCTTAGGGAAGTGTCCCTTTTGGTGTAAAGTCAATGAGCTGAGATGCTGACTTTGGTCATTCAACTGTGAGGGCTGGTAGCACATATTAATTTCATAATAGAATTCATCATACATGAGGGCCCAAGTTTCTGTACTTTAATTACTTTTCCCCACTGAAAAAGGAACTGATAGAGTACACAATCCCCCAGGAACCTGGGGCTGCCTAGAGTCTGAGGCTGAAGTGGGCTTCAAGTGCCTAAGGATTATCTCCATTCGAATGTTTTTCTGGCTAGAATGTTAGCAGCTGAGTGTATTTTGAGAAAAATACTAAAGGAAATGGCTGATAAAAATATCAATGTCAAATATCTGCTTAACGGAGATACAGATCTGCTCTTTCTCAGAACACGATTAAGCTGCCATCCATATGCTTATCATAGAAACAATTATCTCCCAGTGGCTTTATCTCCAGACGTTTTCCTGACCAGACAGAAAGAATCTGTGGAAGGAGTCATGCCCTGCGTTTGTTTTAATGGGGACCGTGTTAGTTCTCATATGAGGAATCCACTTACACACGACATTAAGATCTACAAACACAATCGCTGAATGTACTTGCTGTATAGACTCCAGCCTCTACGCACAGTGAGTTATAGTTCCAGATTGCTGAAGCCAAATAAACAAAATGGTAAGGAAGTGATGATAAACTTTCCCTTGAATATTGGCTCTTTTTCTTGTTTATGAAACTGTCAACTGATAAACTTCTGGTAAAGTAGTTTTTAAAAAAATATCTTCTAATTACTCAGAGGTTCCCTGAAGGTGTTCGGGGATGAGAGAAGAATGTGTTAAGGGAGCAGAGTGTTGAAAAAGACAGGCCTGAATGGGGTGTAGAAAAGCAATTGTAAGATAAGGAAGCAAATGCGGTGTCAATGGGGGGGGGAGGGGGAGGAATTGTTATATAAAGTAAAAGATGTGCGGATTGTGTTATGTGAATTGCACATTGTGTGTGTGTGTGTATTGAGCTTCCTAGGCCGAGTGAATAATGTCAATCTCTTTTTTGCATATCGTCTGGCTACAAAATTTTAGATATTTTATGGAAATCAAATGAATATTTAAAGTCACAGAGAGGCTTAGGAATTTTTAATATCCTGCTGACTTTTTTTCCTGTTACATTATGGCTTAAATCACAATTCAATTAATTTTCCTTCTTGTTAACAGGGGAAAAAAAGAATTCAGAAGAAATACAATTATAAATAAAGTAAGGCACTTGCATTTTTATAAAGAATCTGTATGAAAGATCCTAGATATTTATGAAATGTATATGTACTTTATTGCGTGTAATTTCCTTCATATAATACAATGAGATATAATTAAGGATTCAAAGTAATCCCTTTAGACACTTGGTTTTCCATAAATACAATTGTATGCCATAAATACAAGGTGAGATGCCACTTTATTTAATCTAAATGTCCATTCTCTGACCCAACAGGAAGACTTTCATAGAACATTTTACCTTGATTTAACTCCATCACCAAAATTAGCAATTTAAAATATTCGCACATAGAAAAATATTGATGTGTGTGTATCATTATCAAGAAGACCACCTTAAGATCCATGTGATGGAGAATCTCTTTGCTAGCAAGGTGAAACACTTCCACACCCTGTCTTATAAGAAACTCATGTTCATATATCACTAAGAGGACATATCCTAACGCATACTGAACTGATAGGGTTGGGTACTGGGCAGGTAAAGCATTGAATGCTCCATCCGATAGTGTCAGCTCTCTATTCTACATGTGCTTGAAACAGCTAAGGTAGAGTCTTGCTCTTCAGTGTAATGGTGAGTTTTCCACTTTTCCTACCTCTGCTAACTAAAATTCCCAAATGGGTATGTCCGTTTCATATCCAGTGCTGCCCAAGGAAAGATGTGTTTATCAGCTTGAGATCCTCTTTCTGAAGACTAGGATTTATCTTGCTTCCAGAAACAAAAGGCACAGAGGAACCAGTCCTGAGCTCCTGCATCGTCATTAAGGAGTAAATGAAGTGATCTCTTTGTCAGTTATTCCCCTCACTCGCTGATAGGATAGCTCTTTCCAGAATCAGTGCCTTGTTGGTTCTCTTCCAAACCTCAGAGCAGCTCTTCTCCAAACTTTGAGAGGTGGTGCCTTGACCACATGAAAAGGTGCTAATGCTCCAAACCAACCCATGCCACTATGATTTGCATAATGCAATTCTCATGGATTCCCACTGTCCTCCGTATCTTCCAGATGGGACTTCTAAAGACATTATCCCTGGAGAGTTCATGCCACGTTCTTTTTTGTGCTAGCACAATTCTTTATACAAGTGCTACTCAAAGGGTGATTAATTAACTGCTCACATCGTTATTATCTAAGATTAGAAAGAAAAAAGTTCAGGGGCGCCTGGGTGGCTTAGTCGGTTGAGCGTCCGACTTTCGCTTAGGTCATGATCTCGCGGTTCGTGGGTTCGAGCCCCGCGTCGGGCTCTGTGCTGACTGCCAGCTCGGAGCCTGGAGCCTGTTTCAGTCTGTGACTCCCTCTCTCTCTGACCCTCCCCTGCTCACGCTCTCTCACTCGCTCCTAGAAATAAATAAAAAATATTAAAAAAAAAAAAGAAAGAAAAAAGTTCAGAGAATGAAGCAGTAGTAGCATATCTCTACTCATGTAGAATTCCTGGCACTATACTGTCCGTGTCTGCTTTTTGCTCACCATCGTTACCTCAGAACTGAACACAGTGTGTGGCAATAAATATTCCTTGATTAAATAAACTGTTGTTCCACCTCACACCACATCACACCCCAAGTACCATCAGACCCCAAAGAAAACTAGACAAAGAAAGACGAGAAAGGTACATAAGAAGGGCATCAAAATATCTCAGGAATTCTTTTTCAAAGGAAAAGTGCCTTGATCATATTTGTATTCATTGAGAATATACTAAATTTGCTGAGATACTTCCTATGGTTCTAGAAATTCCATTGAGGCATTTATATATAAAATAAGTTAGAAGATCTTTATAGCAGAGGTGAATCAGATAATAATATATAACAACAATATTAAGCCAATTATCTTAATGTTCTAGGTGTATTTGATAAGAACCTTATTCTGAGTATGTAAAATTGAAGTTGCAAAGCATGTAGTAGATACAAAGATATATTTTTGATATGCTATCTTAATTGAAAGAGGATACAGATTTTGGGGGAAAAATCTCTTAGTCCACTAAAATGAAAAATCATTATATTTAGAAATATCTATGAATCTCAAGATTTAAAATTAAAAAATAAACCATGGTTATTGTATACTGGTATCATCCACTCATAAAATATATTGCAAAATGTAGCAGCTTAGCATAACACATTTTGTTTTTTCTTCCCCCATGAAAAAAAGCTATTTCTTTATGGAACTAAGTAATGGGCATATTAAGCCAAAACTTTAGAAATGGGCTGACGGTTGTAACGTTATCATGGGTTTTCCTAACTGTGTCCAAGAAGCAAAGTGCGTTTCAGTTGAAATTGCCTGGGTGCAACCTTGACATTTCACTGCGACTTTGCTGTAGGGAGCTCAAGAAACTGTACAAGACTATTCTATTTAATTTGGCTTTAACAATCTCATTGTGTCTGGCAATTTAAGACACAGCATAGTAACTTTTCGCCAGTTAAAAGAAACTTTTGGTGTTTGGTTAGCAAGGTAATGAATACCCAGACAGTCAGTGTGTTATCCTGGGTAGCACACGAGCTTTGGAATTAATAGACCTTGGCTTAGATTTCAGATCTTCCAATTATTAGCTATGTCAGCTAGGGAAAATTACCTTAATTTCCTCAGCTCAATTTATTGATCTGGAAAAAGGGGTCAATAAATCCTATCGTTCATGGTTGTAATGAGTGGGAAAGTATCTAATATGAGTGAAAATGACTAGGCTAGTACCTGACAATGGGACTAGAGTACATATACATGTGCGCGCGCACACACACACACACACCACTGTATAAAGTGGTCATGGGATTCACTTTTAATGAAATGGGATTACAACAGTGGTAGGCAATATAACATAATAAGAACCAAGACTTTACAGACAAACACAAACGAGAGCTTCTGGTTCTACTATTTCCTGCATGAGTTGGGGCAAGCGATTCAACTTTTTCCATCTCATTTTCTTCCTAGGAGAGTCCATACCTCCATCATAGAATTATTGTGTAGAATAAAGACGATGACATGAAAGCACCGTCACAATGATCAATACAAAGAAAGTATTCAATAAGTGGACATGATTATTTTACAGATCTCCCGAAAAAGATACTTAGGTTTAGGAAATCGGCTCAGAGCCCCTTATTTGATGAAATGATAGTAACTGGACACAGTGGGAAAGATCAGTGAGGGACTTTCAGCTTCAATTCCTTGACCTTGAGGTTGAAATTTAAACTTCCTCCCCAAGTTTTTTCAAAAAAAAAAAAAAAAAGAATAATCCTCTGAGTATCAGGATTCCTCCATCCCAATCCAACCTATCTCAAACTTTATCTATGTCAACTCTGGGAAGAATAGGCTTTAAATGAAGTTTAAAGTCTGTGAATAAATAGAAGATATTACTGTTTAATTTACCTTACTGGCTTATATCTTGGTTTTTAAGATAACAAAAATCTTTTCAAATTTTTGAATTGGATAATGTTGTCCAAATAAATGAAGTCACCAAAAGTGACTTGAGCGGAGGAGAATTTTAATAATTAAGCGGATAGGATGACCCATTCTGTAATTACCAGTCAGCCTCTTTACCCAGCCACCTTAATCATAGCCCAGTGGGTTCATAAGCAGAGTGGTTATGGCAGCAGGGAGGAAGGTTAGGCCCGGGTTCAGTAACAGATTTCCGCTTATCAAGGCTGACCTGGCTCTTCCGGTGCCACGTGCCCAATCTGTCCATGGCAGACATGGACACTGAATGCTCAATATGGCACAGTTCCCTGGGGTGGTCAGTCAGCTACCCGATGGCAGGTGAATCACATTGGACCTCTTCTGTCATGGAAGTGGCAGCATTTTGATCTTACTGGTATTGACACTTAACTCTGGATATGGATTTGCCTTCCCTCCAAATATATTTCTGCCAAAACGGCAACCCATTAACTTATACGATTCCTGTGCACTGTCATGATAGTCCACCGAGCATTGCTTCTAACCAAAGAACTTACTGTAGCAGAAGACGTGTGACAATGGACACTTGCTGATGGAATGCACTGGTCTTTCCATGGCACCCCTCCCCTGAAGCAGCTGGCTTGGTAGAATGGTCGAATGACCTTTCCACAGTACAGGTTCTGTGGAAATACCTTGCATGCGTGGGACAAGGTTATCAAGAACTCTGTGTATGCTCTCAACAGCATCCAATAGATACTAATTATTTTGTCAAAATTGATCTTATTCACATATGTATTGGTTTTTTTTTTAATGTTTTATTTATTTCTGAGAGAGAGAGAGACAGTGTGAGCAGGGAGGATCAGAGAGAGAGGGCGTCACAGATCTGAAGGAGGCTCCAGGCTCTAAGCTAGCTGTCAGCACAGAGCCCGACGCAGGGCTTGAATCCACCAACCATGAGATCATGACCTGAGCCAAAGTCGAACACTTTATCGACTGAACCACCCAGACGCCCCTCACGTATGTATTGTTAATAGAAACTAGTAAACCTGTCCATTTTTTCTCACTCAGAATTGAACAGCAAACCCTTTTTTTAGGGGGATAATCACTTACTAATATACACACGTATGTATAAGTGACGTATAAGTAACGTGGTGCTATATTAATTACAGGTGTATAATATATAATGATTCAACAAGTTTATACACTATCAGTACTCATCACAGCAAGGGTACTCTTAATCCCCTTTACCTGTCTCTCCCATCCCCCCCATCCACCTCCCCTCTGGCTTTTTGTCTTTTGTTTGTTTGTTTTGTTCTTAACTTCCACGATTATATGGCATTTGCCTCTCTCTGTGTTACTTCACTTAGCACTACATGCTCTAGGTTTATCTATGTTACTGCAAATGGCAAGGTCTCACTCGTTTTTATGGCTGAGTAGTATTTCCTTGTATGTATACACCACATCTGATTAGGCCACTCAACTGTGGTTGGATACTTGGATTGCTACCATAGTTTGCTTATTGTAAATAATGCTCCAGTAAACATGGGGATGCATATCTTTTTGAGTTGGTGTTTTTGTTCAGTAGTAGAGTTACTGGATTGTATAATAATTCTATCTTTTAATTTTCTTAAGCAAACTCCATGTTCTTTTCCAAAGTGGCTGAACCAGTTTTCTTCCCCACCAACAGTACATGGGGGGCAGGGGGGTTCTCTTTCTTCACATACTCCAACACTTGCTATTTCTTGTCTTTTTTATTCTAACCATTCTGACACATTTAAGGTGATACTTCACTGTGGTTTTGATTTGCATTTCCCTGATGTTTAGTGATGTTAGGCATCTTTTCATTGTCTGTTAACCATTTGTCTGTCTTCTTTGGAAAAAAAAAAAAAACTCTATTCAGGTCCTCTGCCTATTTTTATTGGATTATTTGTTCTTTATTTGGTTTTGATATTGAATTATATAACTTCTTTATACAATTTGGATATTAACTGCTTACTGGATATTTTCCAGTAAGGTTTTTCAATAGGTTTCCTTGTCATTTTTGGTGATAGTTTATCAAACCCTTTTTTTATTAATTTTAGTTTCATACATATATATATGAATTCACATATATATGAATACATAAATATATTCATATACGTATATATGAAACATATAGTAAGGAATATCTTAAACAGATGGCTGTTTGGTACAGTGTCACAAAAATTAAATCATGCAATAAATTCCAGAAACTGCAGTACTGTCAATATTTTAGTTTCTTTGAGGCTGATTCTTCTGGTTTCCAAACGTCCCTTCAGTTAAAACAATTTAATAGAAAAAAATTTAAGTGGCCATATAGAATGACTGAATTAATGTTATTCAAATTCTGTTCCTTCCTCTTTATAATTTTGTGTTATAATTGTTTGTTTCAAATCAGCTGTTCAAATACTTGGAGATAGAGACTGTGCTGAAAGCAAATCTAAATGATACCTAATCTCTATAAACTTTTCTCAAAATGAATGAGTTAGTCAAGTGTTTTTCAAGTACACTTCTAAAACTGAAAGTTTCTAATGTAGCCTCTATGAAGAATATAGTATTTACTAAATAACAAGTATGCTAATTTGATATTTAAACATACATTATTAAATTGAAGAGAAATAATGTAATTGTTTAGAACTTTGACCAATAAAATATTTTGTGGAGGAGGACGTTTTAGTCACGAACGGGGGAAATATCGATGGCATACTGTGACGCAGAATCATTGTCCTTTGAACTGAGTGCAATTCCTCTTTAATCATAGATTGGCAGAGAACTGTGGGTTTCTCAAAATGAAAATAGAGCTGCTATCTAATGTATTTTCATGTCACAAGTGCACAGTTAGTCTTATATATGGATAAGACACTTTTCCTAAATCCTAGAAAAAGTTGATAAAACTTTTGGTCTTCTTGCAATATCTTTACTACCTTCTCTTTATTTAAAAGACTTTGGGTCGGTAATTTGACTCAAATTTGGGAATTGAGTGAGGATAAAAACTCTATTCTGGTGGTTTTAATCACGCCTTTATGCACTAGAGCTAGAATACTTTTTAATATTGGAAATATAATCATACCTTAATGAGCAGACACTAATTATGATCCTTGGAATCATTTTGGGAATGACCTGTGTTACTTTGGCATCACTCACCTGCAGTCTCTTTTGATAAAAATTGTACAATCTCTTGATAAAGGGAATGGTCTGGGAGAACCATAGTGAATGGGTAAGCAGGTCACAGTCTGACAGACATTCTAACATTCCATATTCCAAAGCTCTTATATCCTTCTTACCTTAAATACAATGGATTTCTGCCATTGTACTCCTCATGGGTTTCCACTGAGACTAATTTTCAGCCAAAATACTTATTAAACAACTAAAAATAAGTCCAACTACTCATAGTAAACTAGTCTAGCGAGAGGCTTTGGGTAAGGATCCGATTTGAAAAAGGTATTTTTTTTTTAATTGAGTACTTTCAGAACCTATTCCCTTGAAAATTCTCACAAATATTACTGATATAAATTAATCTGGCAATTTTTTTGCTCTGTCATCTTTTCCTGTGTATACTTGGCTTCTATTCCAAGGTTAGCTCTAGCTAAATTCTATGTTTAGATACAGTGAAGATTGAGTAGGTAGGAAGGGGGATGAGAACTGTCTTCTAAGTCTGAGGCAATTCCCTCATTTGTCATTACTGTTAAAATGGGTTGGGAAATGGACATATTTATACCTTTCTTATTATTATCCTAATAAATCTCTTTCTTTACTTATGTTAATAAAAATTCATTAATTGTTCTTCCATTCAAGGACCCTAAGAGATTAACAGTTATTTACAGGTTAAGACATTGAACAGGAAGGAATGAGAAACTGATTCAATGAAATGAGGATGTATGGGAAGATTCAGAGAATGTGGCCTCCATATTTAGCCTTCTTACTACATCACTTACTGGACTATTAAACCTCAGGTGCAAACCTTAAACTTTCATTTTTCTCAGTCGGTTGAGTGTCTGACTTTGGCTCAGGTCATGATCTCACTGCACATGGGTTTGAGCCCCGCATTGGGCTCTGCGCTGACAGCTCAAAGCCTAGAGCCTGCTTCAGATACTGTGTCTCCTCCTCTCTCTGCCCCTCCTATGCTCATGCTCTGTCCCTCTCTGTTTCTCAATAATAAATAAATGTTAACCAAAAAAAAAATGTTTAAACTTTAATTTTTATGTCATTCACTTGTTTCACAATACTTGATGATAAAGTACATTCAACTGCCTTTGGGATTTTCTGATTTCATTTAGACTTCAAAGGGCATAAAAAGGAGGATACTGCACGCCATTTTTGTTTAAGAGCGAGATCAGACTCCATGTAGCACAAGGTCTTGCACAAAGTAGGAAGAAGGCTGGGAGGACTCACACACACACACACACACACACACACACACACACACAGAAAAAAAGAAAAAGTGATAAGTATTTAGATATAGCCAGAGACTTTAATGATAAGCCAATAATAGTCTGTTCTTTTCTTCATCTCCAGTGTCCAAAGCAATCTGAACATTAAAAATTACATTATAAAAATTACCTTTATTTAAAAAATATAAGTGAATTATCATTGATTTTCTTCCAGATAATAATAGTTTCAACCAGGACAGATGATTCAAAACTGTTTTAAGAATAGCATTGTGTTGGGGAGCCTGGGTGGCTCAGTTAATTGAATGGTGGAGGACTTCAGCTCAGGTCATGATCTCATGGTTCGTGAGTTTGAACTCCATGACAGGCTCTATGCTGACAGCTCAGAGCCTGGAGCTTGTTTCAGTTTCTGCATCTCTACCCTCTCTCTCTGCCCTCCCCTGCTCATGCTCTGTCTCTCAAAAATAAATAAATGTTTATTTCTTAAAATTTTTTAAATGTTTTATTTGTTTCTGAGAGAGAGAGAGAAAGAGAGAGAGACAGCATGAGCAGGGGAGGGTTAGAGAGAGAGGGAGATACAGAATCTGCAACAGGCTCCAGGCTCTGAGCTAATTGTCAGCACAGAGTCCGATGCGGGGCTCAAACCCATGAACCGTGAGATCATGACCTGAGCCGAAGTTGGACACTTAACCAACTGAGCCACCCAGGAACCCCATAAAAAAAAAATAAATGTTTAAAAATTTTTAAAAAATGGCATTGTGGAGTTTATCCTAAGACTGACTTTTAGGACTAATTTCATTTAATAATTTTCCACATAAATTTCTATTAATAAAGTCTTTGTATAGATGTAAGGTTAAAAATAGATTTGGTACCATTCTGCTTTGAACTTAGATGGGCCAAGTACTTTGGAGAAAAATAAAATCTATCATTGTGAAAATAAATCCATCTTTGTTATGATGTACTTGCTACAATAAGTATGAGTCATATCTTCCTGCTATTAAAAGATATTCAGTGGCAAAACAAATTATTCATGTCTAAATTATAACATATTAATTTAATGTTTTTGATTGTTTTGTAGTTTTCTCATGCCATCGACAATGCCCTAGAGATATTAATTTTTATTTGTGTAAGACTTATTCACTTTTATGGTACTTTTGGATGACCTTAAAAATAATTAATATATTAATGTGTATGGGTATGACCATTGGTGAGTTAGAATATTTATTTTGTTTTAATATCTCAAGATATATATTTGATAGACTGTGTGTACAGACTTTATAATATTGGATGAAACAATTATTCTTTCTTCTCATCTTTTTTTAGTTATAATTTTATAGATATGGCCAGTCATAAAATACACAAGAGTTTTCCTTTACACAAGTAGTTTTCTAAGTCAATGTAAAATTTTGCAATATGGTGTCACAAAAAATTTTGTTTTGAAAATAGACATTCTCATGTTTCTTTTCTCAAACCAGAGTTTAAAGTAATCAATCTCATACTTTATTTCAGTCGTATACCTTGAAATTTGTACACTGAGTTGTCAGTCTTGAAAAATTACAGAATGAATATTTTAACATAATTATAACAGATGAATAGTCTTAGAATATAAATCAACTGTATGTTTGCTCAAAGAAATTTCAAATATTCTTTAACCATACCATAAACTAAACATTTGTTACCAATTTCCAACTGCTACTTTCTTTGTCTTATTCCTCAATATTTAATCTCTAACAGACCTTTTAGTAATGAATTGTTGGAGAAATAGAATCTTGGGAAAAACAAATGTTTATGACTGGTTTATATAGTTATTCAAAGGATTTCTAAAGAAATAGGATACGGAAGTACAAATATTTTTAAAACTGTCAAAGTTAACACAAAACAAAAATATCTTTTGATTTTTAACAATGTGTTGCTAAATGTCTAATCTTGCATTTTAATCACTGTTGATTAAGCATTACCAGACTTAAATTGGATATTAAATCATAGGATAACTTTATATCATGTACATGTTATACTCCTTATTTCTATGTATCCATTGTAAGAAAATACAAAAGTTCCACCAAGCTTTAGTAACTTTAACCCTTTCATTTTAATGTGTTTCATTTCAGTAACTTGCAGAGTCATATAATCAACACGTATCTAACACCCACTCATAACACTTTGGAATTGAACCTAAAGGTCGTTTTGAAGGAAAATGATACATAAGGGATACTGCTCTTACTACTGATGCTAAACACCTTTCTGGAAAAGAAAGAGAAAACTAAGAAAACAAACTTGTCTCTGAAGAGATGGAAATGATAGGCACATTAGACCATTAAATGGTTGTTGTCTCTGCCTTCCTCATTTACCAAGACATTGCTCTTGTTTCCTGTTATTATCTATTATTTATGCATCTTTTTCATGCTGTTCCGAAGAGTGCCAGTGGTATGCATTCTTTGTTACCATGCTATTTCACACAGTGTAAATACATAAGAAGAATTTCAGATCATATATAATCTTACTACTTTCCATTCTTCCTGTTCATTTATGTTGATTCTTCACAGGTTGCACACCTCCTAATATCCCTTTCCTGTTTTTCATTATTTAATTCATACTGCCTCCGGCCTATTAATAAATAAATATCTTGATGTCTTGTCCTGATTTTTTGAAATTCTCAAGGGAGCATACGGATTAGAATTTTTGCGACATTACTAGTTTGGTACAAGTGAGTTACATATGTAAACACAAATATTGAAGTTCATGTATTTATAATTGATGTGCCTTAACATACAAGCGATATAAGAAAGTGATTAACCTGACAGATGCCAGAAGACAAAGTGAACATATCACATTTCTACTTGAAGTTAATCTGGATATAAGCTTGACCTGCATTTTCATGCAATATTGAAAGAGCCAAATGGAATTTCATCATCATCCTTTATGCTTTCCGTTTTCTCGGATGATGGAAGTGGTTCCAATAAGGATGTGTTGGTTGATCTGACTTAATACCGGTGAAGAAATGGCCCGGGTGCACCATGCAGTGTCATGATTCAAATTAAATTCAAAGAGAGAATCTGGTATTCAGGACACAGGTGGGTTTGCTTCTACCTCTTAAGGCCCAGGGATTACATCGCATTGCTCTCCCTTTGTAACTGTATTCTCTTTTATTTTCCCCCTTCCATGTTATTTTGTACCTGGGACACTCATTCTTTAGCATGACTATTTCTCCCTTTTCCCTACCCCCATTTCAAAGAAGGATTTCAGAGGAGAACTCAAACATTTCTAGAATAATTTACAAATAGAAAACCATCTCTTTAACTTTTTCATACACGTAGATTGCTGATGTGGTTGTGGTGTATGAAAGACCATAAGATAAGGAAGCACTGATTTGACTTTAACACAACTAATAATCCCGAAGCACCTACTTTGTGTCATTGATATTTATGTTCACAATGGGTATGAAACAAACATAATTTTCAAGACTCTTATAGGTTGGGAGTTGAGGTGTAACATGAAAGGAGAAAAAGAATAAAAACCAATTCCATGATAAGGTAGAGTACAACATTTGCATAAAGGAAATAAAGTGTCAATAATTTGAGATGTGATAAACACTTTTTAAAATTAAAGTATAATTAACATACAGTGTTAGGTTAGTTTCAGTTGTACAATATAGTAAGTCAACAATTCTCTGCATTCCTCAGTGCTCATTATGATAAGTCTATTTTAATCTTCTTTACCTGTTTCACCCATCCCTTCACTGAACCTCCCCTCTGACAACCACTAGTTTGTTTTCTATATTTGCCTTTTTTAAATCTCTTTTTTCCTTGTGTTTTTTTTTTTGCTGTGTTTCTTAACTTCCACATATCTGTGAAATCATGTAGTATTGCCTTTTTCTGTCTGACTTATTTCACTAAGCATTATACCCTTCAGATCCTTCCATATTGTTGTAAATGGCAAGATTTTGTTCTTTTTAAATTTTTTAAAAATATTTGTTTTTGAGAGAGAGAGAGAGCAAGCAGGGGAGCAACAGAGAAAAGGAGACACAGGATCTGTAGCAGGCTCCAGACTCTGAACTGTTAGCACAGAGCCCAATGCAGGGCTTGAACTCACAAACCATGAGTTCATGACCTGAGCCGAAGTCAGATGCTCAACTGACTGAGCCACCCAGGTATCCCGAATTTATTCTTTTTTCCTTAATGACTGAGTAATATTCGTGTGTGTGTGTGTGTGTGTGTGTGTGTGTGTGTGTGTATGTGTGTGTGTACAGCACATCTTCTCTATTCCTTCATCTATAGATGGACATTTGGGTTACTCCCATATTTTGGCTACTGTAAGTAATGCTGTAGTAAATATAGTGGTGCATTTATCTTTTCGAAATAGTGTTTTTATTTTCTTTTGATAGATATCCAGTAGCAGAATGGATACTATGGTATCATATGGTAATGGATCATATGATAATTCTATTTTTAATATTTTGAGGAAAATCCATACTATTTTTCACAGTGGCTGCACCAATTTACCTCTTCACAGTGTGTGAGGATTCTTTTTTCTCCACATTTTTGCCCACAATTTTTTATTTCTTGTCTTGATTCTAGCCATGCTGACAGGTATAAAGTGATAACTGCATTGTGGGTTCAATTTGCATTTCCTTGATGATTAGTAATGTTGAGCATCTTTTCATATATATGTTGGCCATTTATCTGTCATCTTTGAGAAAAAATGTCTATTCATGTCCTCTGCCCATTTTTAGTCATATTTTTTTGGGTATTTTTGGTGTTGAATTATTTAAGTTCTTTATATAGACTTTAGATATTAACCCCTTATTGTATATGTCATTTGAAAAGATCTTGTCATTTATTCTAATGAATAAATTCATTAGGTTGCCTTCCCATTTTGTTGATGGTTTCCTTTGCTATACAAATGCTTTTATTTTGATGTAGTTCCAATAGTTTAATTTTAATCTTGTTTTCCTTGCCCAAAGAGACATACCTAGAAAAGTGTTTCTATGGCCAGTGTCAAAGATATTATTGCCTGTGTTTTCTTCTAGGAGTTTTATGGTTTCAGATCTCACCTTTAGGTCTTTAATCCATTTTTAGTTTATTTCTGTGTGTGGTATAGGAAAGTGATCCAGCTTCATTCTTTTGCATATGACTGTCCAGTTTTCCCAGCACTGTTTGTTGAAGAGACAGTCTTTTCCCAATTGCATATCCTTGCCTCCTATGTATTTATTGAGCATATAAGCATGGGTTTATTTTTGAGATATGTTACACACTTTAAATATAGTGCTAATTAATAGTGTTTGTCCTAAATTAAGAAGGCTGAGAAACATCTTATAGGAAGCAGATCACTTTCCTGGAAAGACAGTTAACTTACAATTGCTTAAAGTTTAAAATTTTCAGTAAGGTTCTGCAAATACTACCACTTCTGACTCTCACACCAAATATGAAGCTTACCTAGTAGATAAAGTGGTCTCTGGTTCACTACAAAAATATGTGACTTAGGGGTGCCTGAATGGCTCAGTCAGGTAAGCATCCACTTTCGGCTCAGGTCATGATCTCACGGCTTGTGGATTCGAGCCCCATGTCTGGCTCTGTGTTGACAGCTCAGAGCTTGAAGCTGCTTCAGATTCTGTATCTCCCTCTCTCTCTGCCCCTCTCCCACTCAAGCTCTTTCTCTCTCTCTCAAAAATAAACATTTAATTTTTTAAAGTAACTTAGATTGTTTTCCTTTTCTTCAGTACCCAAAAAGAGGGTAGGAGGGGATGGCATCTCAGGACACAGAAGTATAATTCAGAGCTCCAATTTCTAGTCTGGAATTCAGTGTGGAAAAATAAGGGGAGGGAATTAAATCCTGGCCTGAGACTATTTCCCCTAGTCAGGTATAGTCTTGAGTATTTTTGAGTTTTTTTCGAGAGGTCATGAAATTATCAGACTCACATTAAAACATTTCAGAAATTGAGAAGATCTTGAATAGATAGAGAATAGAATCCTGCAAAGGAAATGAAATATCGTATATACAACACTCCACACTAAGTCCAAAAGATAAACTCTGGTTATATAGATGGGTTAGATACAGATCAATATCAGCCTTTGTAACAACGATCTAAGTCTTAGTTGACTAAAGGCTCAATATCAGACAACAGAAAGTGATGGAGGGCCAATGTGAGTGAAGCCGACCTGATGAGGAATAGGGAGCCAGTGAGGAAGACAGGAATATTCTCACTCTTTCCTGAACTGAACACATCCCACCTACAAGCTGCATTTGTTCTTTGGGAGGGACATTCACAAACTAATTTAAACACACCCAGAGAAGGATGATGATGGGCTAGGAGATCATCTCCTATGAGGATCATTTGAAAGAACTGAGGAGACTCATCTCTACAAGGAGATAAATTGGTGGAGGCCGGGGTGGGGAAGGATTGACAGGTGCCGAAGAAACTGTCTTCAAAGTAGTTCAGGGCATTACATGAAAGAGCATTTCGTCTTTTCTGTGGCTCTTGAAGACACAAAAGGAACCATCAGGTATAGACATCAGTGCAGCATCCTGACTACCTTTTGAGAACTATGTTATCCACCCAGCAGTTAAAAGCACTGCTTTTTGATAGGTTGCAAAAGAGTGCTTTCATCTGGATTACCTTGCGTGTCCATTCTGAGATTCTGTTATTTCATTAATGATACATCTCATCCTGGCACAATAACATAGACATGGTGCTACAGATTGGTTAGCACATGTGTAAGCACTTCAGACTACTATAAAATAGTAGAAGATAAAGTTTAGGTGCCTGAAGCACTGATAACAAGAAATGTGTGATTGGATTGAACCGAGGGATGACACAGCTGGCTTCTTCTTAGTTTCACAAAACAGGTGCCTGATGGTGTTCGGAGGAACAAAAGTTGTGTGAAGGAACAATAGAACAAACAACAAACATAACGTTAGCATCAGAAGCAGGATCAGAAGCTTAGTGTAACATGTTAATCCTAACATTTTAATTATGTTTTCTCAATAGGTATTTGCTCAGTGGATGAATGTATAAATGAATTACGAAGCAGGCAGCTTGTTTTCAACACTTCAGTGAGATTTCCAAATGGACCACTCAGTTTAATGTAAGAAAATGTCCCAAGGTACAGGAAAACATGGCCTTAGGTCTCAATTTCTTCTCGACATGTGCTCAAATCATGGTTTTAATGATTTTACCTGGGCCCTGGGCCATTGCGAAATGTCACTAAATCCAGGTAGAGGGAGTTGGGATGTTTGATCCCGTGCTAAATCGGGCTCACTCTGGGTGGCAGCTGGCCTATAATTGAGAAGAAAAGTCTGGCTGTTTTGGGTGTGGGCACTGCTTCTATAATCGCAGCAATGTGCTGCGTTGGCTTATCATCAAATATTCTTTTTGAACCTGTCTGATCACTTCCAGAGAGAAGAGGTTCTATTTTGTGATGGTTTGTTAAACCATAATTTAACAAGATGCTGCATTTTGGTGGAAGAGCTTCTAGTGCTGGGTGTTTTAGTCACATCTCCAAGGGGCAACTAGATATTGATGATGCCAGAAGCTTGTAATACTTTAGAAAGTTCAAGAAAAAAGAAACGGAGATTTTTTTTGCAACAGAGGATACGTTTGACATGACGCAGGGTAAGAATTACCTGGGTAATAGGCAGATTAAGTCTTGAGAAAAATCAAAGGCATAAATCCTATTTGCTTGAATCCCACAGATATTTCCAGGGAGGAGTCATGTTCTGTGGTCAAAATTCTCTTTTCTCTTGACAGTATTTTATTCCTGCCCCGACTTTGAAGTCTGAAAAAATCTATTTGCGAGTGTATAATGTTGCCTTTAAAGTCACTTGACATAAAATGTCTTACTACATGAAAATTTCTATTTTCAGTCCTTGGGACAGAAAGAAAACATATCCGATTGCATAACATTTGACAGTCAGTTGGTAAAGGAGGCCCAACTCCTAAGATTGACATTGAAAAGAATACTAATGCAGGCTCATCAAGGATGTTTGGTACCCAAAGTTTTGAAATATGGTGAGGATGCTGGGAGAAATTCCCCAGTCTGGAAATCTTCTGGGACCCTTTCATCTCTTTTGACCCCTTGATTCAAATGCCTACTGGATTTCGGGGCTTTCTACCATCATCATTTACAGCTCAGAGTTGGATGAAAATGAAAGTTTTTCATCTCTTGCTTTGTGTCAGTTGAGACTACTTTTGGTTACCTAGAAAGCAAATCAGTCCAGAGTACTTTACAAAGTAGAGAGCTATGGTTTTTCCCCCCTTACAAATGTAGGTAGTGCAGGCTTGTGCTTGATGAAGTTATCAAGGACACAGATTTCTTCTAATTTCTTGCTTAGCTTACAGCTTCTCAGGCTCATGTTAGCAACATGACTAGGATATCGCTGGCCATCTTGGGTGTATTCCTCACAGGAAGAGAGTTAAGGAGATCCAAGGGGAAAATGCAAAAGCCTAAAAGACACATGTAAGCAGGTACTTCTATTACCATATCTTTTACACTTTTTGGCAAACCTTATCTGCAAGAGATTCTGGGAAGATATATATATTATAAATTGGATACATTGCAACTTTATACAAAAAGTAGGAAACTGTTAGTAAGGAAGAATTTGTGAATGAATAGCTAAGTGGTTTCCACAAAGTTATTAAACTTTAAAGGAGAAAAATATGTACCTAATTATACAAAAAATAAAGGGTCAGTGCAGAGTATTGAGGAAACCTAGAAAACTGAAACAAAAGCTAATAATTTTAAAAAGTTAACTGAAACCCTACTTCCGGAAAGGATTAATGTTAGTAGCAGTTAAATGCTCTCTTCTTCTCTTTCTTATATTTGATCTCTTGCCCTCTGTATATATGTGTACTTTGTGTTGGTTTTGAAAAAAAATAATGTTAAGGAGCACATACATCAGAGTTCGATTCTCTTCACCTTGACTATTATAAATATTTCCAGTAGTAATAGCTACTATTTTACAATAGTCTTTAAAAGCCACCACTTTCAGGGTGCCTGGGTGGCTCAGTTGGTTAAGCGTCCAACTTCCGCTCAGGTCATGATCTCATGGTTCCTGGGTTCAAGCCCCGTGTCGGGCTCTGTAGTAACAGCTAGCTCAGAGCCTGGAGCCTGTTTCGGCTTCTGTATCTGTATCTCTCTCTCTCTCTCTCTCTGACTCTCCCCTGTTCATGCTGTCACTGTCTCTCAGAAATAAAGCATTAAAAAAATGCATTAAAAAAAAGAAAAGCTACCACTTTCTATCCTATGCATGTACCTTTCCCCCAGAAATCACCTTCATGTTTACACTTGAATTCCATTCCCAATTGTAGAATGACAGCAGTGTTCCCTAAATGTGTCTTTACTTGGAATCATAAAACCTGGGTTTGGTCTTAGTTCTTTTACTGAAGTTGGTGAAAGGTTTGAGAAGGCAGCCAGACACTCATTTTCTTCTTTCCTTCCAACATAATAGCCAATCAGGAGATACACATGGGAGATTAGAGATCTGGGATTAAAAGAGCTGAGCCATCTCTAATAAAAGTTATATTGGAGAATAAGCCTTGGCTTTGTGGCCCTATTGGCCTCCTAACACGTGTGCCTTCAAATCCTCAGACTCTTTACTCCATTCCCGACGGTCCTGGACAACAGCCGACTCACTGAATTTATCACATTGTAAAAAGCAAACTTGCCTGTTACTTCATGGAGACATGGTGGAGAGCCCAGCGGGGGCTAAGCCTGTGTGTCTGGTCCCCTCTACCAGACTCTGCAGTGAGGGAGGGAGGCCCGCCTTTGTGCAGCGGGAGTCCGTGTGCTTGACTATGGATACAGGAGCTCAGGAAAACTGTGTCCTCCCTGATGTCTTCAACAGCCCTGCTGTGTGACCTTGACTAAACATTTTGATGTCTTTTAGATTTCGTTTTATCAGGTTAAACTGAAAATAACACTATTGGCCATGCAGGAGATTTCTAAAGATTTAATCATGCAACATTCAAAATGAATACTAAAATTCATGGCTGAACTGTAGGTTTGATCCAACACACCATTCTTTTGCTGTTGTTGTTGGTATTGTTAATGTGTAAGGCAGAATTAAGGACTTAGGGACCAACGTCAACCCAAACAGTATTTAGGAACTTTTTCCTACATACACAAGTAAAGTATTAGTGGCAGTAGTGATAAAATTTAATAAGTAGACAAATAATGTAATAAATTCGAGTTTTTTATTTGCTTGGCAGGGTTTCAATGCCACTTACAACGTTGTATTTTTTTGGAAAGCCATTTTTTGGTTTGTTTTTATAAAAAATATATAATGTCGGCATTTCTCCTTATTTTCATCCGATGTTGATATCGTTGTGGACCTCTCGTGCCCTCTTTTTGCAGAAAAAGTAGATGCACATTACTGTCATTCTGTATCATAGGTGTGGGGGGGATGGGAGAGTATTCCATAGGGCCTTCATATTTGTTTCCAGAGCATATGAAACTTTTATTATTGTCCATTTATTTTGATACTTGTTTAAACTATCTTTAATTGAGATGACACCGACTGAATTGTCTACTCCGCAGTTTTGTGAGATTTCTCAGAGGAACATGTATGTAGAAAGTTAAGGGGATTCCACAGTGTCTTTCAGACCTCCAGAGATTACGTGGGCCACCTCCCCTGCATAATATCTCAGAGTTGTGGGATCAAGCCCAGCATGGAGCCCTGTGCCTACTTAAGATTCTCGTCTCCCTCCCTCTGCTCCTCCCCCCCTCTCTCTCTCTTTCTCACTCCTTCTCTTTCTCTCAAAAATAAATAAATAAATAAAAGGCATTGAGGCCCCAAAATGTTCATCTGAATGGTGAAAAAATCAATCAGAGGGCACTATGGAAGTCGTGACTTTAATATAATTGTGAAGTGTTTTCAAAATAACACTAAGTATTATTTTTCTGGGCAGGCAATATGCTCCTGATGCAGCTTGTAGAATGCAGAATTAACATTCAAATTAAAAATCAATATCCTAATCCATCAGCATTGTGAACAGATTTGATAAAATCCCCTTTTCCTTTTAATCTCCTTACACTTTTTGGAACCTGAAGTTTATCACTGGTATAGCAAATAATCAGTCTTTATGCCCCGGCATGGATGTAGTAACAAATATCATTCATCTTACTTTTTATGTAATCCCCACAAAGGAGGCTGGCTAGAAAAAAAAAATTGAATGAGCTGCTATGGTTTTTATTTATTATTAAAATCTGTGACACTTTTTCCAAATGCAAATAGGGTTTAAATTTGATGCTTCTTATCTTAAATCTGTTATGGTCATTCCAATTTCTGTTGTGTTAAATTACCTCTTTCTTTACTTTCTTATCCATAAAGTCCTTGTCTAGACCCTGGCTAACTAATATATTTAGATTAATGAAATGTCTTTCTTGTAGTGCTCTGACTCTCTGGCTTCAAGCCTTTCTGACTTTCAGCTAATCCTGCTCTTATGCATGATCCAATCCAGAGGGATAAATGATCATAAAAGACTCCGTTTTATTCCTCACTACTTAACATTACTTGACTCCAAGTATATCCATGACCTTGCCTTATTTCTGGCCGCGACGTCTCATTTCTCAAGCTCTCATTCGTTCATTACTCATTCTTTCTCCCCGGTCCAATTTAATATGATCCCCACATTTAGATTTGTTCTCCACAGCCTGGCCTGTATTTGTGTCCTTCCACACATAACACTTACCCCCAAACAGACACCTAGAGAATGAGCCTTTCACTACGGAGACATAATGGGCTGTGTGGCATCAACTCCAGCCATTTGGCTGCACTGGTCTCTTCTTGCAGATTTTGTCTGCAAAGCCTCCTACTTCTTATGAGCTAATTTTTATACAGTGTGTGAAATCTACATGGCCTTTCTTCCCTCTTTGGATTCCTTAACCCACATCTAACTTCTCACTTGACTAGGGTCCTTGATGATATGAACCCAGAAGATAAACCTCATAATGCCTGTCCTCACCAGGTGCTTAGCAGTCAACAATAAGAACAAAAGGTTTTCTTACACAACCTTCACTTTCAAGAATTTAGTAAATCATTTTCCATGAAGGCCCATGAAAAAAATTCTTTAAAGCAAGTTCATGTAAGTCTCCAACATCGTAACTACATTGAACAGAATTGTGGCATTTATTAGCTTTGCAATTTTGCGAAATTCCTTATCTGTAAGATGCCATAAATAAAGCTCCTATTTCTCATTGTTGTGTTGACTATTAATTAAAATAATGAACATAAACAGCACGGCAGTGCCTAGAGAGTCGTGAAATCTCTATAATTCATCTTTAAGAGTGATTTCAAATGTCCTGTCACTTGTGGGTTAAAATAATGGTCCACAGAGGAGTGTGGTCTGGTGGGATTTGTGACCTGAAGATCTGGCTTGGCCTCTTGTCTCTGGTAATTTATAGAAGCAGGAGTTTGGGTAAGCCCCTTAACCTCAGTTGTAAAATGAAGGTATTAATGAACGCATTACAGGGCTCTGGTGATAATGAATTGGTTTCTTGAGTGGGAGAAATGCTTCATACATGGTAAGTTATGTCAATGTTATTGAAATCCAGAGTTATTACCAACCTTATAAGAAAGAACAAGTATATGCATTTTATGTGTAATTTCTACTCAATCATATTTTTGGTTTAACCATAGGAGTAGAAATCGTCACTGATAACAAAAGTAAAGCTAGGAAAGCATACATACTGACAAGGAATTAGAAGGAAGATTGATTTTAGACGGAAAGGCTGCAATATCTGTTTGTTTGTAGACATTTCACTGGGTTGTGCTGTGTGATAGGGATAATTATTTTTTAATTACTATATTTTAGTAAAGTGAGATTTGCCTATCTTGGTTCATGATCCTGTGAGTCATTATAAGTAGCTTATTTTGAGCTTACTATGAAATAGTCTTAGAAGATATTTCTTTTCTGTTTCTATTCTGGTAATACCACACACACACACAAAATCTAACTACTGTCTTTTCCATGTTGTGATATTCATAAAAAATAAAAATTAACTAGAGTTCCTCAGCGTCACCAAATTACTTTTTTTGAGAGAGAGAGAGAAAGACAGAGAGAGAGAGAGAGAGTAGGCAGAGACAGAGAGAGAATTCCAAGCAGACTCTGCACTGACAGCAAGGAACCCAATGCGGGACTCCGTCTCACAAATCGTGAGATAATGACCTGAGAGGAGACCAAGAGTTAGACGCTTACCTGACTGAGCCACCCAGGCGCCCCACCAAATTACGTTTTTCTTAAATCGTGTACTGTTCTTGGGGCACCGGGGTGGCTCAGTCGGTTAAGCGTCTGACTTCAGCTCAGGTCATGATCTCACAGCTCGTGAGTTCGAGCGTCTTGCGTCAGGCTCTGTGCTGACAGCTCAGAGCCTGGAGCTGCTTCGGATTCTGTGTCTCCCTCTCTCTCTCTGCCCCTCCCCTGCTCATGCTCTGTTTCTCTGTCTCTCAAAAATAAATAAATGTTAAAAAATTGTTGTTAAAAATTGTGTACCATTATTTTCAGTCTGAGAAACAGATGCGAAGTTGCTAGAAGACATATAAGGTCATATTGCCTGTAGCTTCTCTTTATAGATAAAATGGTGTAGAAATGGTCTAGTAATTTCAATACCGAAAGCATACATTGACTAATCTTTACATGAATGTCTTTTGATCCTTGATTCCGCGTGTACAACTGTACAATACTGAGGAGATTGGAAATGGTTTGCTTGAGTGGATGCCACGAGCAGTTGGGTGGGTCAGTGATGCCAGCCTCTTTCTACACATACTCCAGGGACAAGATGGTTTGAGTCGTGATGGGTGATCCCAGTGAAATCACCTCAGACCTGCTGTTCACATACAGTATGCGGCCATTTGTAGTAACTTACATGTATTGCTGGTTAATGCTTGTTTCAGTAATTTTGAAAGGGAATTCTCTGTGTGTGGAGGGAAGTATTCCATGATTGTTAGTCCTGGATTTAGGCTCAGGATTGATATTTTCTGGGCTCTTTCCAACATCTTTGGTAATCAGAATAATGGCAGTAGCACTGATGGTAGATAATGTTTATTGAGGACATTTTTATTGAGAACTCCTTGAAATGACATACATGCACAGTCTTGTTTAAGCTTCACGATTAGCCAAATAGGTAGACATGGTTATTTTTCCTATCCAGTGGAGGAAGAGATTGAGGCACAAGAAGGTAAAATGAGAGATTTATGGGATTTTGCTGTGAAATCACTTTGAACAGAATATCACCATTGTCAAGAAGCCATGAGCCTCAAACTCTGTTAGTCTTATTGTTTAGTGGATTTGATGAGGATTCTTTTAAATAAAAACAATTTTGGAAGGGCTGATTCATTAAGCCATTGGATTAGCGCTCATTAATTAATCCATCATAAACAAAAGTCCCTTGTGAGGGTGCCTGGGTGGCTAAGTCGGTGAAGCTTCCTACTCTTGATCTCTCCTCAGGTCATGATCTCCCTGTTGGTGAGTTCGAGTCCCACATTGGGCTCTATGCTAAGAGCAAGGAACCAGCTTGGAATTCTCTCTCCCTCTCTCTCTGTCCCTACCCCCATCATTTTCTCTTTCTCTCTCTCAAAATAAATAAATTAAAAAAAAAACTGCCTTGAGAATCTCAGTAAACTGGGTGTCCAAAGAGGTAGATAAAATTGAAAGAGGAGAAATGGGTCCATTGTGAGCAAATGGACTCTTGTGCTCTGTTTAGCTTTTTCATACATGTGGTATGTTTATGATCTTTCTATAATGTTAGAGGTCATTCTATCTCAGTTTTTAAAAGTTATAGATTATGTCAAAAAGGAGACATGAAAAACTCCATTAGTGCAGATTCAAAAATCACCTGCATATCAGACACCTGCACAAACCAGCTCGCCCACTCTGCATGACATGGAGAAGTAGCCTGTGCAAAGCCATGCCCAGGACCAATGCTGTCCAGGGACTTCAAGATGCTATTGGAAAGTACAGCCATCTTTAACATGCTACTAGGAAGTACAGATGCTTTTAGAAAGACACTATGGTTTCCTTATAGACGAAAGATGTACAACTAACCGTGAACTTCTAATAGTTTGAGAGTTTGCTAACAATGTTTTCAAGATAATTAAGTGGAGAGATGCACAAATACAGATATGTCTAACAGAACTGAAAATATGGAGCTGTGTTTGTGAGTGTTTTTGCTTTAATGGAGGAGCATACACAGAGGACAATTTCAGTTTGAACTTGGAATCTTTCATTCCAGCCTTTGAGTCTGTTTCTCAAAGGACTAATCCCATTCAAGTCTTACATTCTTGAAGTCGGCTCCTCATGGGTTACTTTTTGGATAATAATTCTTGTGGACATATGGAAAATGATTTTTTGAGTCCTATAAGTCAATATCTGATAAAATGGATTTAACAGAAACTTTCCAAATATTCACCTTTTGGCTGAGGCTAAGCCCGGAGTGTTTAAAGCCCAAATGGAGAATTTTTTGGAGAAAGTTATGAATGAATGGATACTAGTTTATGATGGAAATACAATTGTAACCAAGCACCATAATGTGTCTAGACATACAGGCCTTGCTTGCCAAAAATGAGGTGTTCTAGCTTTAAGAGAAATCCTCATGGAAAGTGCACAAGATGTTACATGGTGAGAATTCTCCCAAAGACCCATATGTGCTTCTGGCACCATTTGGAACTTGGTCCTTTTTTTAAGGAAGGGATTCTTCTAGGTGGGCACGAAGCTGTGAAATGCTATTCCTCAGACATAAATAAGCACAGGTCTGGTAGAGCAAAAGTACAGTGTAAAGAAAAACAGTTTTAAGACGTTTGAAGATTTCTGTAGTTTTCTGTGGTTATTATTGTGTTTACAGACATTTGACAAAGCTATTGCTGTGTGCTGATTTCAGGAGAGCCTCGTCAATGACTAATGTAGCAGTTCACTTGCCTTCCTTGACATTTTTAAAAAATATTCTATTGCAACTCTTTAGACTCTCAAAGGTTGTAGGACAAAATCCAAGGCCACAAATATGACAAGGGTCATAAAAGAATTCCTTAAGAATTAGAAAAGGAATAGGACATTTTCAAGGATTCTATCTTTGACGGATATTTTTAAGGATACGACCTTTGATGGATAAAGAAAAACAATACTAATGTGCACCTTAAAAATTCGCACGCCGGCAGTGAACCTCAGGTTGATTTTGAGGTCACCAACAAGACTGTACTTTGGAGAGTTTGATTTCCTGGCAATCCGTTTTCTGAGGCTGTAGTCTTCAAGGGTGCGTGAGTGCGCACGCGCATGCGTGTGAGTGTGGGATATCCAGCCATCGAGTTCCCTTCCAAGCACTTATTTTTACAAATGACTTTATAAGACCTGAAAGAAGAATTATTCTCTAGCGTTTTTAAAACCACTTCCAGCAGTGTGTCTCCAGAGTCAAATAGAGCTGTCTTCATCATTTTTACATATAGACTTCCTCAAACACTAAAAAGAATGATAATCGCCTAATTATAAATTCACTGTTAATATAGCCTTAGAGCTGAGAACATTTCACTCCAGTAGTTAATTTAGTCTGTGGTAAATTCTCACTGTTATTTAATGTCATTTATCACCTGCTGTTTTGTCTTACTGAGAACATCCTGCCTCACACTGTCTACAGTACATGGACCTTCTGTGACTTTAATGTGCTCAGAACAAAGGCTCCAAAGTGCTTGTATCACTAGGATTTTGGCAACTTGCCTTAGATATATTCAAGCCATTTTGCTGCCTGTCACTCAGTGCTGTACAAATTGAACTCCGAGGAGAGGTAAAAAGGGTCTATGAGGCATTTTTTTTTCTGGGAAGAATATGCTAATAAAGCATCAGCAGCAGGAAGCAGGCTGTGTCTGAAAGAGTTTTGTCAACTCTGAATTAATTTTGTGTGTTAAGAAACACGGGGGTGCTTCTAGAGCTGGTCTGTGGTAATTAATCCTTCCTGTTTCTGGAAGAACAGAACTGTAATAAATGCAGCCCAGATTTAACAGATGTGTGCACACAATGTCTGCTTTATGAGGAGTAAAACAAAATGATGGGTACAGAACAAAAAAATATTGATTTAAAAAACTAAAACAGTATGGAAAGCACGAAGCTTGGAATTCCCAGAGTTTATGCAAATACCGTATTCCTTTAAATGTTCGCAGACAACGTGTTTGGAAAACATCTGTCCGTGGGATTGGTGCTAGGAAGAGACTCAACAAGGCAGATGTTTCTTATTCCTTAGAAATTGAGTTAGAAAAAAATTGCACACAGGCATACGATGAGGGGTGAAGTTCACTGGACCTAGGTGTGTTTGGAATTGGTCCCAAGTGATCAAATGGCGACCTTACCTTGGGATGAATCTCTTACTATTCTCTTCCTCCCCCCACCCCCAATTGTACTATGGAAGAAAAAAATTCAAGTTATATCATCTGCGACTATGAATCCAACACTTGTGCGGAAGTTTGAATGATGTCACGAAGGGGAGAGTTTGGCTTTCAAAACTGGATGGGCAAATTGTTCTGTCGATGCTGACATCTGATATGCTCAAACACAAGACTCACAGAAAGGTGAATAAGGGCAAGTTGACCCGACATTCATTAAAACAAATCTATATAGAAAAAAGCATGTTCAGGTCAGGGCTACCAAAGCAATCGAGCTCATTAGCTCGTTTCCCTTCTTTCTTCTTCCTTTCTTTTCTTCGTTTTCTTTTTATCTCATTAAGCTACCCCTGCCAATATGGATAGGAGGCATGAGTCTGACATGGTTAAGTGAAAATGGAATTCTGGGGAAAATGTCCAACCAGCCGCAATCATTTGGATAGGGTCTGCTTAAACAGATTTTAATACGCCTTTCTCTACTATCATGAAGGTATCCCCAGTGTACATTTAAAGATCAAGAATCAAGATTTGAGGGCCTAATGTGAAGAGCATATAATAAAATCCAGCTCTTTCCACATTGCCTATAGCTTGTCATATAGAGTAAATATCGAAAACACTTTAACTCACTTTCAATGAACTGTATTACTTACTTCATGCAAAATAGCAGTTCCTTTTGGTTTTGGCAATATTACCCATGGAAAAGAGGTTTTCAAGTCAGTCTCAGTTAACCCTTTACGTTTCACATCAGTTTCACGTGGGGTCCTTTTATTTCAAAGAATGTCAGCTTTCATTATGGTGGTTTTGCTGGATTATTTGGTATGTTATGTAAAAGGTCTTTGATTAGCTGTCTTCACATTACTGGAGGTGCACATCAAAGTCAGTCATTTAATTGTTCAAAGTTGCTGATGTATTTCAGTGAAATAAAAGACTAGAAAACACCTGTGATTCTCATGGGAAGAGCAATGCCATGTAGTAAACCTCCTCATTCCATGTATTCTTTTAAAGTCTAGTTAATTAGGGCATTTGTGGAGAACACACATTTCATACCATGTGTTATCTGTGGCTTATCACAGTCTAAGTGAAAGCTTAAGCCACCTTCAGAATTAACTCATTAACTATTTTTTTAAATTCAGTATTAGATCATTCAACTCTGATGAAACTCCATAGGCTGTATTTAAGTGTTAGAAAAGTAAAATCATTGCCTGCTCTTGAGAAAGTCATACTCTAACCTGGTTCTCTGGATATTTAACATTTCATTTATAAAATACAATAAGAAAATTCAAGACCCAGGAAAAATGATTTAGATTTCACCAGCTCACGGGGTTTTTTGTCTGATGAAAAACTTCCAAACGGAAGGCCCAGCATCTGTGGAGGTCTATAAGATCAGGGTTCTTAAAATAATTTTCAGAAGTACTTTGCCAGGCACTTGGAGTCTACAGATATTCATCCAAAGCTTCCTCCTTAGTTAGAAGGAGAACCCCACAAGTCACAGATAAACACATCTAATGTAACAAGGATGCTAATCGCAAGGCCTGTTTTAGATCAAAGTAGTGCCGGATGTAAACTTGGGGCAGTGTATCTTAAAAATTACCAAGGAATGTGAAACTACAGCATAATGGCAGAGAAGTGTGGGAGTCCAGAGTCACAGCAGGAAAGTCAAAATGAAAGCCTTCCAAAGAAATCTTGGCATCTCTTCTTTGACCTACTTAAAAGCCCCTGTGGATTTGAGGGAGGATGGGTCAGGTTTTCCTTGACGCATCTTAAACCCTCTGTTCACTGATGAGTACTCACCCCAGGGTTTGGAACTTGGTTGGAGAGTAATGTCCCTTTTCACAGTGGTTTTCAAAGCACAGTTTAAATTGAAATCATCTGGGCAGTTCCTGGGTCACACCTCTCGTGACTCTGATTTTCTAAAACGTTCATATCCTTGGAAGAGGGTATCCTGGAGAAGTAGTTAGCAAAGTACTAGCCAGGTGCTCAGTAAATGCAGGTTTTAATGATGATAACTATGGTAGTTGTTAGGGTAACAATTCCTGAACATGGTTTCAATGTAACCCATGTTCAAGAATCACTGTGTCAGAATACAAGAACTCAACGCTGCCTTCCTGCAATTCTCCTGGACTTCTTATATGGGGATGTGAGGAATAAATACCAAAAGTCATGGCTCAATGCGTCATGTTTCTGTTTTGCCATGTAACTGTTAAATATATGTATACAGGAAGCTCGGAGAGCCATTTCTGTGACTCCAATGCAAACCCAAAGCCATTGCATGTTGCCATTTTCTATAACACTACTCATGTGTTCAAATTGCAGGATTTTCTAAGGATAGGAGTCATGTTCATTATATCCTTGCTTCACCTGTGATGTGCTATTTGGTCGTTGGGACTAAAGTGGGAGGGAGGAAAAATTTAGAGCTAAACTAGTCAAAATGGACTAGACGTTTAAAGGTTGACACTAGAAACACCGTATTGTAACCCATGCTTACTTAACTTTAATTTGATTCACACACCTTCCGAGATTCTACCTAGCTCTGAACATCTCCCTCTCTCTGTGCATTCTTAGATACAGTGTAATCTATACCATTTAGACTGATTTTGCCTGGAACATAAAATTGAAGTTGCTCTATTTTTTTCAAAGTAGCTGGTAGAAATCGGTTTCTAACACCTTGCCAATTCTTTCCCCATCTTCAGCTAGTGATCAATAAACAATGCCGTGCAAAACCTTCAGTGTGTTTAAAGATGGAGACAGAAGATGTCCCTTCCAAATTGCTATCAATAAAAGCAATAGCAATATTGTTATTAAAACCTCACAGTGCATCAGAGAGTAAGAGTAAAGAGTTAGTAAATCTGTCAAATGTTCATTATTCTGGACTCCTGCTTAGGAATGTTCTCAGGCCCCAACATGGCACTGCTGTGTGTAATATCCCCGGGCGAGTGCATAACATAACAGTGGTAATGAGGTGTGCAGAAACATGCTTATCTCTTTTCACCCATCATCCTGGGGCTGGGATAACGTGGACTAAACGAAAAAGCAATCTTTAGCAGGTAACATATCCCAGATACAAAATTAGGGAAGGCTTTGGAAGGGTCTGTCTGGAGAATTGGCCAAAATTTGGTCCCATGTAGGAAAGAACTCGCCATACTCTCGTCTGCCTCTCCGGTCCCCAAATACCACCTCCAGTCCACTCTCTTCAGGATAAATCAATTTGTCAGAGCAATTGAGCACCTATGCGGGGGGGTGTTCCTGGTAATTAAGGTTTATAACTGCAGCTGTTTTTGTATCTTGGCTTCTAACCTGATGTTGGTGGGGGAAGCCATCCTTAAAACATCTGGGTGCCTTGCTGAAACAATAGCATAGCTTCTGCAGTAATCTTGTATAATTTCTGGTGAATAGTAGGGTACATTTAAACAGTTCTAATGGCGTGAACAATACTGTTTTAAAGGGCTTTGATCATTACTTATCTTTCAGCTGATTATAGGAATCTTGCTGGAAGCGTTCAAAGGATTTTTAATTTTGAATCTCTTTATGTCTTCAACCTAGTGATGACACTAATTTCCCCCACTGCCTGTGAAAGGAAGCCTAGTTTTGTCCTCAGACGTTTTTGTTCCCTATGTCATGTCTTTTGTGTATGCAGATGGGGCTGATTAATTCCAAGGCCTTTGCCACATTAAAAAATAATTTAAATAACTAGACGTGGGAAAGACAGCCGAAGCGTTTCTGTTGAAGGAGGAAACTCCCGACAATACAAATACGTATATTCAATTTTTATTTCTTCCAAACAAAAACGAAGCCCCTGTTTGCCCCTCACGTACAAATGGCATTTACGTATCGTGGAGATACTAGGATTTTCTGAATTAAGCACCTCTCCCTTGTTCTACTCTTTAATATTCACTAGAAAGGGAAAAGGCAATGCTCACTTAACAGATTTGAAATAAGTAGAAATCACTATAAAAGGAGCCAGTTGCATTCAGCATCCAGGCATCACCCAACAGAGTAATGAAGGAGAAAAAGTCTCTGAAGAAAACGGAACGTTTGTGTGTTCTGCAATTGTAACAAAATAAAAACAACCAATTAAAGGTCTTACATTAGGCAGTTTTCTTTAACGGTGGAAACCTGTCTTCTGTAACATTGATGCAGGTGTCTACAATTGACTTTTTTTTAAGCATTGTATGTTTTCTGAGGTATTTAAGGACAATTGTGTGACAACATTGTATACTTTAATAGAACATCTGATTACCAGTGGATGGCAACATTTGTTACTTTTTTTTTTTTTTTTTTTACACTGGTGAGTATCCGAATGCACTCCTTTCATCTGGCAGCTCTTCTCCCTTTAAAAGGGGAGCGTTCCCCTGTTTTGTATTGTCTCAGCAGGAAATCAGTTTCCTGGGTCCCCAGTCCACACTGAAGCCACATTTCCTCTGATCTTGCTTGGGGAAGGGAGATAGGCCCTTGACTTAAACGGTGCCAATCAGAAGCTTGGTATTAGGACTCTGAGTCCGGAGCTAGCGCCACAAAGATTGAAAGATACTATGGAACTCAGAGACCCCGGGTTGAAGCAGCCGCCCATCGGCCAACTGTAGACCTCACCTGGGCTTCCTGCTCTCTGGCCCCAAATCACACCGATTCTTTGATTCCCTGACATCTTTCCAGTAAACCAATGGGCTTGGTTGAGATAGCCAGGTTCAATTTTTGGTTTGTATTACGTCAAAACAAGAACTCCAAATTGATACAGTCTGCTAGAAATATAATAGGAAACTGGGCTATGTTAATAGGATTTCATTTCATTAGCGAGTTGTTTTATGATTGCATTGGAAAGTATTATTTATGATACAAATCCATAAAGCGGACCATAACAAACATGTAGAAAAATAGTAAAAGAGCAAACAAATAAACAAAACCCACCTTCAAATGTTCTATGAACTCTGGGAAAATTTGGACTATAGCATCACCACTGAACTCCTTCAGCCATGGTGAACTCCAAGCTGAGGAGCCAAATCAGAGCTCCCAAGAACTCAGTTCAGGTCTGAGGGTTGAAACGGAACTGCTGTGGGCCTTTGTTTCTAGAAGTATGAGCTGGGGACCAACAGCATTGGCATCATTTGGGGACTTCTTAGAAATTCAGACTCTTCAGTTGACTCCAGACCCATCGAACCCATAGCTGCAGATTAACAAGATGCCCAGTTGTTAGTTTTGTAGACATTACAGCTTGAAATAATGGTGTGGATCAGGTAGTGCACATGAGATGCAGCCTCTACCACGTGACAATGACAAGGGCCAGATGAAACTGTAGCCCCCAAACCAGTCTGTACAAAAAAAATTGTGTAATTGGATCTAAAAACAATTCTAAAATTAGAAGTTGAATTTCTGGTTTATAGTGGGGTGTGTGTGTGTGTGTGTGTGTGTGTGGCTTCTTAGAAGTGCTTCAAATTCCTTAATACCCAAATGCTGTATCATTGGATAATTAAGAATATAGAGCTAGAAAGTATAAGATAAAAAAGTATTATGCAGCTTTGGAGGAGGACGTTGATACATTTCCTCCACGGTCGATCAGATACTTCTTCTAAAGCATCAGCATTATTCTCTGTTTACTGACTAGAGCCTCAAACAGAAAAACTCTTACTGAAATATGGAGGAGAACTTAAAAGTCACTTTCAATGTTTGTGGTACTCTCGGATGCCAGGTGTTTATTGATTACGACATACTCCAGGAAGTTGGTGGATGGATGTTTTTATTCTGTGGCAAAGACCAAAAACCCATGATTTTAAGGTTTCAGAAATGCAAACGCTTTTTCTGTTGTTGCTGTCTGCTCGAACACGTTGGGGGAAAAGTAATTTTCAAAGAGTTTGTTGAGATCCGTATGTTGAATAAGATATAAACCTTTCCTGGGTTAAAATTAAAATTTAAAAATTTAAAAAATTTTAAATTTAAAAAAATTAAAAAATTTTAAAAAAACCAGGGACACGTGGGTGACTCAGTCCGTTAAGTAAGTGACCAACTCTTGGTTTTGGCTAAGGTCATGATCTCATGGTTTGTGGGTTCGAGTCCCACATCAGGCTATACACTGACGGCACGGAACCTGCTTGGGATTCTCTCACCCTCTCTCTCTGTCCTTCCCTTGCTCACAGGCAATCTCTCTCTCTCTCTCCCTGTCTGTCTCCCTCTCTCTCTCTCTCAAAATAGATAATTTTCTTTTAAAAAGTCATTAACCATGAGCCTACAATACACAAAAGTAAACACTTAAGAAACAATATGTTAAAGGTTTCAGAACCTCCCTAGATAAGGAGAACAAAATCTAAGATGGCTCTCCTTCCCAGTTCTTTATTGCTAGAGGATATTGCCTCTAACTTTTTAAAGGAGTGATGCAAACTTATTACATTCCGTCTTTCGATTACTTATATTTTTCCAGAGTTTCTGACTTAAAAAATACAGTCTCCTTCAATAATACCTTCTTCGGTCCTAATACGACCCCATCCCCAGCGGGCATGATTCAGTTCTATTTTCCATCACAGAGAAACAGGTAGGGTCATTGTTTCCACTTTAGATTGGATGTAAACTGACCTGGGTTTGAATACTGGTTCTGGATTTACTGCCAGTTAAGAAGTGATGCAACAAGCTTGTTCACTGAACCACTGAAAATATTTCCAGAGCATCTAGCAGGGGGCGCCCTTTGCTGGGCAAGGGGCCGAACCAGAGACTCAGACATGGTCCTTGGGCCCCTGCAGCCTATTTGGAGACCAGTTTGTCTCTCAAACCATAGTCTATCAGACGAAGTGCGTTATTTACCATCAGTTATGCCACCTGTGACACCTAGCATAATGTTGATATAGAGCATTTTTAAGAAGTATTTTTAAGAAATTTACATTTTATTTCATATTTTAATCTGGCTTCTCTTTTTATTTTTTGAATGTTTTATTTATTTTTGAGAGAGAGAGCTAGTGGGGGAGGGGCCGAGAGAGAAGGAGACTAAGAATGCAAAGCAGGCTCCAGGCTCTCAGCTATCAGTAAAGAGCCTGATGCAGATCTCAAACTCATGAACTGTGAGATCATGACCTAAGCTGAAGGTGGACGCTTTGCCAACTGAACCACCCAGGCACCCCTAATTTGGCTTCTTTTTAAAGCACAGTAAGACCTTGGTTTTGCAAGCATAATTCATTCTGGAAAAATGCTTATAATCCAAACCACTTGTATACCGAAGCGAATTTCCCCATAAGAAATAATGAAAACCCAGATTATCTATTCCATAACTCAAAAATATTCATATAAAATACCGTAATGTTAAAGAAAATACAAAACATGAAGGAAAATAAATTAACCTGCACTTCCCTTAGAAAACCATCGTACTGGTGTGAGGGGGACGAGAGAGAGGAGCGTTATTGTGTAGGACGACTTTCACTATTACTAACAGAACCACTGTTATCTATTGACTCAATAAGATCCTTTTCATCTAGTGCAGCTTTAACAAGGAAACTAATCCATGACATTTGCTTTTGCCTCCTTTTGCAGATTTCGTGGGAATGTGACATTGCATTGTCATTAGGCCGATTCATTGCTCACATGGCGACACCCTTATTCAGGTGCTGCTATCTACAAAATTTTGCACTGTTTCCCACATTTTACACATCTCCCTAATCTCGTTTGAAGTGAGGGATTCCTCCACCTTTTTCTCTTCCCCCTCTGCAGAGGAGATCTCCCCCGTAACCTCTTGCTGTAGCTCTCAATGAAGATCCATCAGTTCATCGGTGGCCAGCTCCTGGCCATCTTCCTCCAGTAGCTCCTGAATGTCGTCCTCATTCACCTCCAGTCCCTGAGGACACAATTTCATCAACAACTAGTGGCTGCTGTTCACGAGCAAGCCCTTCTAAGTCAAATCCAGGAACACAATCAGGCCACAGTTTTCTCCAAGCAGAATTGAGGGTTCTCTTGATGACCCCATCGCAGGCTTTATCAATGATCTTGAGGCAGTTCATAACTCAGAAATGATTTTTCCAAAACTCATCAAGGGTACGGTTTGTTCCTTTCATCACTTCAAAGATTTGCTGAAATCGTGCTTTGGTGTAAAACTTTTTAAAGTTCAAAATGACCTTCTGATCCATGAGCTGAAGGACTGGAGTGGTGTTAGGAGGAAGGAACTTGACCTTCTTATATGAACTCAAATTCATCCAGTAAGTCATCCTCAAAGCCAAGAGGATGAGCAAAAGAATTATCCAGAACCAGCAAGGCTTTGAGCGGTGGATTCTTTTCTAAAAGCTATTTCTTCACCTCAGGACTGAAGACCTCGTTGATCCACTCAATGAACAAGATACAAGTGACCCACGCCTTGTTGTGGGATCTTCACACTTGCATTTCTTTAAAGCTCGTGGATTATTGGAATGATACACAGAGGGTAAGATGGTCTTTTGTGGGCTTGTAACTGGGCATGCATTCTCTTCTTCTGTCATGTAGATCCTCCTTGGCATCTTTTCCCAAAAAATCTTCACCTAATTACAGTTAAAAACTTGCTCCAACAGGTAATACTCAGAAACCATGAGTTTCTGGAACTTGGTAGCAAACACCTCAGCTGCCCCAGCATTTGAACTCACAGCCTCTCCATGCCTCACAACTCTATGGATGTCACTCCTCCTCTGTAAGTTGTTGAACCATCCCCTGCTTTCCTTGAAGCCTTCTTTGTTTTCTGTTGACATACCTGGAAGTCTATTTTCAAGGTCAGTGTTCAAGGCCTTGGGCTTCTCGCAGATAAAGTTCTTGGTCATAGTATCACCTGCTAGTTGCTTCTCATTTATCCAAACCGGAAGCAACGTTTCTCGATCTTCCAGAACATGTGGCCATTGTTTTGATATTCTCGTGACTCCTTTTACTGCATCTAGCCTCCTTATTTCTTTATTCTTTAATATTGTGCAAATGGTCAACATAGACTTCTAAAATCTTGCAATTTTGGCCACTTGCATACCTCGTTCATACTTCTCAGTGATTTCCTTCTTAACTTCCACCATAATCATCTCCTCCTTCTTACCACCTTTCTTTTCAGCCTTTCTCCCCATGGGGGCTATTGTATACACTACAGTACAGTACAGTACAGTATACACTCTTGTCATTGAGTGTATTGAATGTAACTGGCAAGAAGGCAGCAGAGGGAAAGTTCTCTATTTACAGGCAGCCTGACCTAGAATGAACCAGAGCATTCCTAAATTCACTCTTGTGTGGAAAAGCAAAGGACTGTCCATAGGTGCTTTGTAGTGAGAAAACATACACTAGTGCCAGTTGTGGGGACCTTCCAATGTCCTAAAAAATCACTGATTTCTGCCCAACACCATGGCCTGAGACCAAGCATCTGAGCATGAGAGACCATTACCTGCAATCCCATAGCAAGAGAGGTAGAGAAAAGAACCATTGGCTCAGTGTGATCAGTCATGATAGTGTGACATTCGGCTAGTCGGACAGTCGGATAGTGTGAAATTGTGTCCTCAGGGACTGGAGGTGAATGAGGATGACATTCAGGAGCTACTGGAGGAAGATGGCCAGGAGCTGGCCACCGATGAACTGATGGATCTGCATCGAGAGCTACAGCAAGAGGTTACGGGGGAGATCTCCTCTGCAGAGGGGGAAGAGAAAAAGGTGGAGGAATCCCTCACTTCAAACGAGATTAGGGAGATGTGTGGCTCAGTGTGATCAGTCATGATAGTGTGACATTCGGCACCATGTACTACTCGTATTGCAAGACATTGTTCGTTTATCAAGTTAAAATTTATTAGAGATGTTTTCTCGTCTTGTGGAACACTCACAGAATAAGCTACTCTCAATGGAAGATTTTACTGTATTTGACTCATGATTAAGTTATTCTTGCAATGAATTAATGTTGCAAGCAACTCGCTAACTGTACTTAGTATTCTGGAGTCCATTGCCTGTCAAGAGAACGACAATGAAGTTTGCTCTCATTTCTCTTGAAGAGACTGTACCAGGAGGCTTTCCTCAGAAATAAAGACAAGGAAGGCCTTGAGCTTCTAGGTTTGCTGCCTGCTCTTGCTTCCTGATCTTCACGCATTGCTGTGCATAGTTCTTTCCACTGCTCCAGGAGGCTTCAGACTACATCTCTGATTTACCTCCGAGGTCCCACTCTTTCCTCAGATTTCACCAGGTGTGTCAAGGCCACTTTTCACAATTGTTCCTAAAGTACCATGTAGTTTTCCACTGCATCATTGAGCACAGCTTGACGTCTGATTTCCCAGGTAAGTTGCTCAGTATCAGTCTGACCCCATCAGAGTCTATTCCTCATGAGAATAGGCAAAAAAATGTTTTTATCTCAGCATTGACCTCATGGGTCTAGCACATATAATTTGCTCCATGTTTGTTGGTGGGCTTTAAGAGTGATTCATGACACATCCATGATTTTCTCTCTGCCCTTTATGGAGAGAATGTTGTAGGATTCTCAGTCCATTGTGAGCATAACAAAGCACACATTATTTTAGAGAAGGCATTCAAAAATTTCCAGCTGATATTCCTTAAGGTGGAACTTTAATGTAGGGTTTAAGTTTTGCTTGTCATTCTGCTTTGAGACTAGAAGTGGATGGAAGAGAGAGACTTTAGTTCCTAAATATTCTTGATTATAGATAGGAGGAAATTCACCAAAGTTTAGTTTTTGGCAAAGCACTTAGGCATATATGTCAAAGTAGACTGGCTACAGTTTAATAGCGGTCGACAAAAGTATTATGGAGAGGGCCAAAAAGCAATGTTTAAGTTTTCTGGGCCATAGTGTTTCTCTTGCAACTACTCAACTTTGCTGTTGTACAAATGAATTCACAAACATCACATAAACAAATAAGTATGGCTGTGTTACAATGAAATATTCACAAAAACAGGCTGTGAGCAGGTTTGGCCCATGACTTCCCGTTTTCAGACCCATGATTTGATAGATTGCAGATGTATGTAGGTTATAACAAACCTTCAGGGATTGGGGAATTCATGGACGCATTGCCTTGGTGGTGATTCGTGCAGCTACTCAAACACAAGCTTCCAGCTCCTGTTGTCTACCGTGAGCCTTACATAACCTGTGACTTTTATAGTGATTCTGGACCATTTTTCTGCCTCTAGAGTATGAATACATACACCTCCATCCCACCAGTGTCTTATCTCAGTGATGAGGCATCAAAGAGGGTCAGATAGTTAAATCAAATTGACATTAACAAAGTGTTTATTTGTTGTTTCATCCAAATCCTCTTATTTTTATTCACATTTTCATTAATTTTTAAAACATTTTTTCAAAGTTTTAATAGCTGTAATTTTTTGTCCCCAGTTTCGCCTCCTATTAACATCTTGCATTAATGTGGGATACTTGTTATCATTGATGAGGCAATACTGATGCATTAACTAATGAAAGTCTATAGTTCATATTAAGGTCCACTCTTGGTATTATATATTCTTTGGATTTTGGTAAATGTATTTTATATGTATCCATCATTACAGTATTGTTCAGAATAGTATCACTGTCCCCGCAAATCCTCTTTGCTTTATTTAGTAATAATCCCAGGGCCCATATGTTTTTATTCCTCTGGTGGCTTACTTTTCAATATGTTTGTACGTATATGACAGTTAAAAATAGCTTGGACTTTTATTTTTTCCCAACACTTTTCATAAGATTAATGTTTAATAGGGAAGGTTTTTCTCATTGCTGTTAGCTTAGGGACAGTACATGCTACTGTTGGACAAAGTAGAGGATTATGTAAGTTACATATTGGGCATTTCATGTTGATATGGATTGGATCAGGATCCTAACTCCCCTGTGTTTTATAGATAATTTCCTTCCTCCATCAAAGGCTAGGACATCTGGGGTAGGAAGTCTACTCAACTTGTCTCTATCTGTCTCCTTGGATGAGTGGACTAGCCTAGTCATCTTCTTCATCTCACAGTGATGGGTGAGAGCCCCAAAGAGCATCAACACCCTGAAAAGGTAACAGCCTCTGCAGAAAGAAGAGTTATGAAAGAACTGAGGAAGGAAAACCAGAATGGTATGTATGTCTCAGGTGTTCTCAGAAAGACTCATGTTAAAAAGAGCAATATGGTAGGTAAGAGTATAGGATGGGTCTGTTAGGCCCACCATGCTTGTGTGCCCCTAGATTTTTGCTTATCCCCCAGGGCTTCTGAAAACTAACCTGAACAGTTAGGTATTACCAATTTAATCTTCTTAAAAATTTTTGGATGTTCTTATTTATTTTTGAGACAGAGAGAAAGCACAAGATGGGGAGGGGCAGAGAGAGAGGGAGACAGGAACTGAAGTGGGCTCTGTGCTGATAGCAGAGAGTCCGATGCAGGGCTCTAACTCACAAGCCATGATATCATGACCAGAGCTGAAGTCAGACGCTTAGCTGACTGAGCCACCCAGGCAGCTTACAAATTTAATCTTAAACTGGTACTAACCTTAAAACTTTAAAGTAACCTTGAAATATTTTGTGACAGAGGTGCCTGGGTGGCTCAGTTGATTAAGTATCTGACTTCAGCTCAGGTCATGATCTCACAGTTTGTGGGTTTGAGCCCCACATCAAGCTCCGTGCCAACATCTCAGAGCCTGGAGCCTGCTTCAGATTCTATGTCTCCCTCTGTCTCTGCCCCTCTCCTGGTTGCTCTCTGGCTCTGTCTCTCAAAATAAAATAAAGACATTAAAAAGAAATTTTAAAAAAAGAAATATTTTGTGACATCAAAACAATATATACAGCATGTTCATAGAGTCTTGAAATATGTATTTTAAGTATTTTAATCTTGATTGACAGGTTAATTTTACAGATTAAAATTTTTTACTTCTAGTGGAATATGCCAGAAGCACATGCTTATTTGCTGAAAATAAGAAAAAAATTACTGATGCAACAAACCAAGTACATTTTTATATATTGATAGGGATGCTTTATTAACATTCATTAAAATTTGCACACATTTTCTAAGGAGGGAACATATTGAATGTACCATGTAATATAATATCAATGACCATTTATCAGGTCAATTTACTTTTGTTTCGAGACTTTATGGCCATCTTACATAACTTTTAATGGGACTTTTCATCACTATAAACCATATTGATATGTCTTAAAGTTTTAAAAATCCTTATGGATAAGAATGACCAACTGATCAAGCAGAAATATTAAATAGAATGAGACCTAGAAATATTGAACTTTATAGTTTGTGATATTTTCATATATTCATGTTTTGAAGGACAGCTGATATTTTGACTTGACCTGCTCTGATGTCAGACACAGGTAGGTATGTCACAAGTGCTGAATTAATTATGAACCCAGTGTGGGACACACAATGTTGTGTATCCACAAAAGTTTTCCAGAGTCTTCCTTTGTGCACAGGAACACAGCTTTTCCTAGTTCCTGTACCTCTCTGGGGGTATGTGGTAGTCACACCCATAGAATGTGGGTGGAGGTCATGGGCATTCCTGTAAGGTCTGTCCCCTGCATATCCCTTCTTTGTAAATGGACAATGCAGAGGATCCGTGGGAGAACTCCATGGAGGCCTGAGGAGTCAGAGAACCTGGTCTTCTAAGATGGCGTTGGAGCCTACACCAGCAATGATCCTCATTGGGGAAAACCACTGAGGTTTCAGGTTCATAAGTGACTGAACTTCAGCTTGTCTAACTTGATCAGTACATCTAACCTCCAAATAAACACACAAGCTCAGGGCGTATAGGAAGGATGCAGGCATGACTATGGACTTAGGGAAAACCTTTGTGAGGAAATTAGATTTGCCATGAGAAAATGGGAAAATGTGGGAAATTAGATTTACCCACCTCCCACTTTCATAATCATAATATACTGCTCAGAGCTTTTCCAAAGCCAGCTTTGCCTTTCCCTGTACAGTAAAACCTTGGCTTCCGAGCGTAGTTTGTTCTGGAAACATGCTTGTAATTCAAAGCACTTGTATATCAAAGCAAGTTTCAAGAACAGTTGGCTCAGTTGTGATCCTGTGACACTTGATGTCACATACTACATTGCAAGGCTTTGCTTGTCAATAAATTCTAAAATTTATTAGAATGTTTTCTCATCTTGCAGGATACATGCAGAACAAGTGACTCACAATCCAAGGTTTCACTGTGTATAAATATAAGTGCCCCCCCAAAAAATGCCCCACTCTTGGAAAGCCTTCCCTGAACTCCCAGCAACACTTTTTATTTCAGACTAGCCTCATATGTCATCTTCATGATTATGGAAGTTATTTCATGCATTTTTAATAGTTGTTTACAGTATTATTTTCCTGTCTAGCTTTTTTCCTTAAGGTTAAAGATCGTATCCTTCTATGCCTTGTAGCACTTAAGAAAACATTTGTACATGACCATTTCATCACTTATTTACAAACACAAATGTGCACGATCTATGAGTCACACACCATAATGGGTCTGGGGATCAATACATGTGTGCCAGTGAACTGAAATTTGTTAGCAAGATACAGAAAGACTTCACAGGCTGACAAAGCATTATAAGCATAGGACCAGCACTGTACAGGGACAAGGATTGTACATGTCTAGAAGGTCAAGCACATTTGGAGCTGGGATGGGAGACAAACACAGAGAGAGCTCAACAGTTTGGAGGAAAGTCTTGAATGCCAAGCCAAGTGCAGTAGCCTCTAGTTAGTGCAGAGGAATCAATGAAATTCAGTTGTGTGTCATTTGGCTGTCAGGAAACCCACAGAAATAAAATATGCAACCTAAGCTTTAACTGCATTACGGAAGACATGAAAAATGAATGGCATCCTGTCTCAAATTATGACTCTGTATCAGGGGAGTAAGTATAGTTCAATAAGCCTAACTTCACCTGCTAATTTGCTAGCTGATTTTTCTTTTTTTCCTCTAAACGTCCCTAGATTTCCAGAGTGGGCAAAATGATTTCCACAGAGTTAAAGAATATTGGAATTAAAAACACATCAACTTTCAATCCACTAGGATGAGGTGTGCCCCATGGTTGGATACACGGACTTTCCTAACTCGCTGCCAGATTCACTTGTGTGGTTGGGGATTCGGCTTAACACCCTGCCGTGACCCCGCACGGGTATGTGATGCTGTCCCGGTCTCGGTGTGTTTCCTGTTGCATGCCATGGGGAATCCCCGTGGCCCCGTAAGGAAACAATACTTTCGTTGTGGACGACTGTCTGACTTACGCTGGCACTGACTGGCTTCAGATCCAAGCCAAACTTATTTTTATAGCAGACAGCTGTGATTGTAATTGAACGTGTCAGTATTGACCACTGTGTCATTGAAACATTATGACATGGTGGCCGAAGACAGTTATTTGGAAAGAAAGTGTTCCTGGGTGCCTGGGTGGCTCAGTCGGCTAAGCGTCCAGCTTCAGTCCAAGTCATGATCTTACTGTTTGTGGGTTTGAGCTTTGCATCGGTTCTGCACTGTCAGTGTGGAGCCTACTTGGGATTCTCTCACTCCCTCCCTTTCTGCCCCTCCCAACTCATGCTTTCTCTCTCTCTCTCCCAAAATAAATGAAAGGAGGGAAGGCAGGAAGGAAGGCAAGAAGGCAGGAAGGCAGGAAGGCAGGAGGGAGGGAGGGAGGGAGGGAGAGAGAGAGTGTTCCCCATAACGGAAAAGAGATTTCAAAAGCCAGTGTAGCAGTTTATGTGGAGGACATTATGTTATTATCTATGATTTAGCTGTTATGAAAGTTGAGGTGTAAACATTTAGAAAGTTTTACTCAGTCAAACATTTCTATCTTTGGGGAACTGAAAATTGGATATAGTATTTACCAATTGCAGTCTTGCCTATTAATTAGTAATTCACATGAACATATATATTCAATTATTCCCTTTTAAAGGTGCCTATTTATTTATCTATGAGTGAGAGAAAGAGGCAGAGAGAGAGAGAGAGAGAGAGAGAGAATTCTGAATAGGCTCCACACTGTCAGCACAGAGTCCGACGTGGGCCTCGAACTCAGAAACCGTGAGATAATGACCTGAGCTGAAGCCAAGAGTTGGATGCTTCACTGACTGAGCCACCCAGGCATCCCAATTGTTCTTTTCTAGAAACATTTGTTGAGCACCTATTACGTGCAAGGCTCTGGGGTTAAAAATTCAAATGCAAAGATCTCATTCTTGGGTGGGATTTCTAATTGTGTAGAGGGTATCAAATGTCATGAAAGTCCTTGCAATAGAAGGAGAAGAAAAATTTTTATTCTAGAACCTTGAGCCGTCATCTGTGAGTTCTCCAAGAATATAGAACCAATGACTATACAATCACAAGGGATGCTCTCTTAAGATCCAGGGAGTCCCCGTGCTCAGGACCAACAAAGAAAGGGCAGCACTCCCCTGGGCCAAGTTCACGAGTGAGGAGAGTTTCCTGCGACCCAGGACACTGCAGAGTCAACCCTGGCTGAGAAGAGAGGCAGGCTGATCATTCAGAGGATTCTCAAAAATCCCTTCTGAGAAAATCAAATATATCAGAACCTCTTTTCATGTGGGTTTGTTGGCACCAAACCAACGAGTTGCCCATGAGGAAACTTTCTCGATTTAGAGCACGACAGCAGAGTGAATTAATCTAAATTATCTGCACTAAGGACATCAGGAACATGTATGGTCCACATAGAAATCTCTAGAAAGAAGTGACAGGGAGAGCCGATAAAGAGCTGTGCAGAAACACAGGGACAGAAGGAGAGTTGTAGAACTTGCGCTTCCCGGACTGAGCTAGTCCACGGGGTAAACGTGGTAATCAAATAGCATTTTCTCCCAACTCTGCTTCCTCTGCTGCTGGAATTCTGGGTTCCTTCAAACTCCTTTCAAATAGGTTTGGAACCTTGTCCTTGACATATGTGTGTTGGAAGGGCCTCCTGAGTGCTCCACGAGCTAGTTCTCTTGTTTTCTGGTTTACGTTTCCTATTTTTCCTTGCTTCCTCTGAATCACTGTCATAATGTCTGCTCTTGATTTGAAGCCTGGAATTGGGAACTGTGCCACTAATATATATCAATTATGCCTTTGCCACCGTGCGGTCCAACAAAAGAGGCGCCATTGCCAATGCCCGGCCTAATTATGGCTGCCGGTGTCCTTATGAGACTTGTTCATGCCAGCTGATAGCTGCTCCGAGGCTTCTCCTGTTTGATGTGCGGATCTGAAATCTCTCCTGCCAATGCCAGGCTGCTTGCTGCCAGAATTGCAGTCACTGTCTCCTGTGTTACAGACACATCTGGCAGTAACGCAGCCCATGCTTTCCGTGTCCCAAGGAGGATTTTGTAAATCGCCTCTTTGGTTTCTACTCTCTTTCTTTACAGCTCGGTAAGGATGAATAGCGTCCCCCCAAAGAGATCAGATCCTAATCCCTTGAATCTGTAAAAGCCACCTTATTTGGAAAAGGGGGCCTTTGCAGGCGTGATGAAGCATCTTGAGATGGGGAGAGGATCCTTGATTATCCAGGTAGGTCTTTAACACTGTCACCTAGGAGAGATAGAGGAGAAGGTGATGTGAACAGGGAGGCACAGAGGACCAACAGCCTCCAGAACCTGGAAGACACAAGGGACAGATTTGCCCTAGAGCCTTGAGAGGAAGGGTGGGCATGGACTGTGGCACATCATGATTTCAGCTCCAAGATGCTGACGTCCAGCCCCCAGACTCTGAAAGAATGCATTTCTGTTGTTTTAAGCCACCAGGTTTGTGTGACTGTCACAGCAGCCACAGGAAGCTAAGCTCCATCCCCGGTGGCAGAGCATATGAAAGCAGGATTGGGGACAGTGTGTCCTGGGTAAAGGTGAACCTCTGCCAAGCTAAGGAGCACTCTGTAAAAGAGAAAACCCATTTCCTGTGAACTAAAAGCTATTCTAGAATGAAATTTGAGCCTTATAACTGTAAGAAGGTGAAAACTCAGAAAAATTTTCCAAATATCACCAAATATAAATGATAGGCATTGAATCTGAGGGCATGCAATCTTCCTTTCAATGGCCTTGAAACACTCTTTAAAAATTCGGATGTAGACAATGAGAAAAACACATAAGCAATGTGATGCATAGATGTTGGTTGGGAATCAACCAGGGAAATTATAATTATCCCTGCTGATCAGGGGTTTATGTTGAAACTTACAAATGATCTGTTTGTTTTTCTGATTAAAAAACAGTGCTCTTAAGAAACTAAGCCAGCAAACCATCTCAATTCTGCATGAACAGGTGCCATTGTTACCAGTCAGCACAGTCACTGACTGCAAAGTGCTGGACACCACACTGGGCACATCGAAGGCAACTCTCTCCCTTCAATGACTTGGTTGAAATGAATATAATACAGGAATAGAAACAGATATTGTAAAACGGAAGAGGTTTAAAAAAAAGAGAGAGAGAGAGTGAGGGGTGCCTGGGTGGCTCAGTCAATTAAGCGTCTGACTCTTAATTTCAGCTCAGGTCATGATCTCAACAGTTCATGAGTTTGAGCCCTACGTTGGGCTCTGTGCTGACAGCTCACAGCCTGCCTCTCTCTCTCTCTCTCTCTCTCTCAAAATAAAAAACTTGGGGCACCTGGGAGGGTGTCTGGCTTCAGCCCAGGTCATGATCTCATGGTTTGTGGATTCGATCCCGCATCGGGCTCTGTGCTGACAGCTCAGAGCCTGGAGCCTGGTTTGGATTCTGTGTCTCCCTCTCTCTCTACCCCTCCCCTGCTCACACTCTGTCTCTCTGTGTCTCAAAAATAAATAAGCATTAAAAAAGTAAAAATAAATACACATTAAAAATTAAAAATAAACTTAAAAATAGATAAATAAAAAGAAATTGGAAAAAAAAGATTAGAGTTTGTCCTCTGAAAGTTAATTGGTCTTTTGTACGATGGGGGCTGGCAGGTGCTGAGGACTTGGAGCGAGTCTGTGAGCGCGTGTGGCTCAGCCAGAGTGTGGAGCTGAAGCGGGGCCTGGTCCTCCCTGTGCTCCTCCTCTGTAGGGATTCACGTGTACGAGGCATCTGGTAAGGTTTCCCAGTATTTCGTGGTGGCCACGAGACACTGCTGTTTCAAGATCGCCTGCTAGAAGGGGCTCCTGGGTGACTCAGTCAGTTGAGCGTCTGACTTCTTCTCAGGTCATGATCTCACAGTTCCTCAGTTCAAGGCCCACGTCGGGCTCGCCGCTGTCAGCATGGAGCCCACTTTGGATTTCTGTTCTGCCCCTCTCTCTGCCCCTCCCCTGTTCCTACTCGCTCAAAAATGAATAACAATAATAAAAAAGAACGCCTTCTAAAATGTCTAAAAAAGAATGCCTTCTAGAATGTCTGCAGAATAAGAGGCCTTCTGATGCAATACTAAACCCTGGGTGACCCAGATCTGGCCTGCAGAGCTTGAACTCTGAAGAAGAGGGTTCTCACCACTTGGGGTCCAGGAGGTGAACGTAATGGTCCCAGAGCCAGATAACCTCTGAATGTGCCGGGGCCGGAGAGATGCGGAAGAGAGACCTCAGTTCTAGTGGGTTTGTTCAAGTGCTAATGCCCACCTCCCCCTCCCCCCATTTCTGCGTCGGATCCATTGATTCCACTGATCAATTCAGGAGGAACTTTGCGATTTCTCAGCTAACATACAAATAATGGGAAGTATGGAGGCCAGGAATAATACAGAAAGAGAGTGACCGGGGAAAGCATTTCAGGAGAATGCCAACTGCCTTTATTATGCCAACTACACAGAGCAACCAGGAAGTCGTGGCAGGCTCTGTGATGCTCAGGAGACAAGGATCCATCCTCAGGAAGTACCATGACTTCCGCCCTCCTGACCCCAATAGAAGAGAGTCCTATGCCAGCGAATTACAAGACTGAAGTTGCTAGTATTTGCCGATCTAAGTATATTCTTTCTTTTTAGTTTATTTAATGTTTGTTTATTTTTGAGAGAGACAGACAGAGCATGAGCAGGGAAAGGGCAGAGGGAGACACAGAATCCGAAGCAGGTTCCAGGCTCTGAGCTGTCAGCGCAGAGCATGACACGGGGCTCGCGCCCACTAACCATGAGACAATGGCCAGAACTGAAGAAGTCTGCTTAGACAACTGGACCACCCGGCACCCCAATTTAAGTGTATTCTAAGTGCTGTATTTTAGCTATAGCAGTAGATACAAGAGCTGCTGCCCATTTTTCAGGAGCATCTTCTGATTTTGCTTGCATGTGGGACATTGGGGACCCTCCGGGCCATTCAAAGGAAAAATTAAGTGGGTCTTGAGTCGAGAAGGGTGACAGCCATTCAGCAGCCTCTGGGTTCTTGGGTCCTGGCTAACATGACTGAGAGGAACCTCCTTCACATCAGTAAGACCCCCAAGGAAATGAATAAAGCTACCCAAATAAGAAATGAAATCCCTTATTTTCTGTGAACAGTCTATTCTCTGCTGACTGCAGTAAAGGGAAGCGTCCCTGTGCAGCTCATGGAAAACTCACCATTTCCCCTCTCTTGTCTCCAGGGAACCCTTAACTTTTCAGCAGTTGGGAATGTAATTCATTTAAGAATATGAGCAACATAGGCACCAAACTGTGGCTCTGAGAAACTCAAAGGTGGTGAGTGTCTGGTTTAATTTCTTACTATGCATGTGAAAAGCCAATCTTTGTACAGACACACAGCATCATAATATATATATATATATATATATATCTAACATCTTATGATGTAAAGCAAGTCAAGCTTCTCTTTGAAAAGTTCATTAAGTCGATGAAACCTGGGTGTAAATGCTTGAAGGAGGGACCCGGGAATGTCACCGGGTTCACAGCATGACAAGACTCCAAGTCATTTATTGGCACAGTTGCACCGAGCTCCATGGGAGACAAATTTTTGGTGTCTTCTCTACCAAAAGACAGTAAATTATCCTTAAACGCTACTCATTAAATATGTACAGAGTGCTCATTGATTAAGAAAAAATATGGATAGAATTTACGTACCTCTTGACATCCAAAAGATGCTATTCAGGCAAAGGGTCCAGTTTGGTCAGCCTGAGAGATTTTAGAAACAAACATAAATCTTGATTACCTGCATTTGCTTCCTGCTTAATGACTTACAGTAGAAGGAAAAGCTAAATGCTGTTTTTACATTTGAGAATGACTCACTGTAAGCTTCTCAGAGCACAAATGAAATAGTTCGCGTTTGAAAAGGAAATTTTCTCTTGGAAGATAATTGGGTATACACATTCTTCTAATTCAGCCCTACTTAGTTTGGGAATGACTTAAAGCCTGCCTCGATTGTTCACTATTATAATGAACATTTGCTAAGCACCTACTATATTCCCGATGCTAAATAGAGTCTATATTTGGCAGAGGGGCTATTCAGGTGAAGGAGAAGAAACTGCTTTCGAAGGAGTCACTCTGTCACTCATGGACAAGACAACAGTGACATGAAATAAATCACAGGACAGATGGAGGGAGACATGAGTGAAAAAGCACACATCTGACTTCAGCTCAGGTCATGGTCTCGTGGTTCATGAGTTCAAACCCCACATCGGGGCTTGACAGCTGACAGCTTGGGGCCTGGAACCTGCTTTGGAATCTGTGTCTCCCTCTCTCTTTTTGCCCCTCCCCTGCTCCTACTCTGCCTCTCTCTCTCTTTCTCTCTCATTCTCTCTCTCTATCTCTCTCAAAAATAAATACAGATTAAAAATTAGAAAAAAATAAAAGCACACATCAGTGCTTGGGTGTGCAGGGGAGAGCAAGACTTTGGAGAAGAGAAAAACCTGCTGAAGAACCTTAAACTTTGCTTCTAGGGGCAGATTTAGGGGCTGCTTTGGGCTGTCAGCACGGCAAGAATTGTGCATATGTGGAGCGGAGGAAGACAAGCCAGTTTGTGACTGTAGGTAGTTAGGTGGGCTTCAGTGAGAAAATGGCGCAGCACCTGCTGTTATTTGTAGAAACGTGAATAAGGTAAATGAAGACTAAGTTATCATAGGAGAAGGCAGCATCCTGTAAGTAACCACTTCCTAAAAATGAAAACACTTAGAAAATAAAACTGCTTTACACAGAGGGTATTCTTGTGTAAGTTCATATGTTCTTGTTTGATACTTGATACCTGAAAGTCCCTTCTATGTATATAGTTTTTGCTGTTTCCTTTCCACAAAAGAGAGACCAAAGAAGATCTAGAAATCATTATGTGAGCTGTGTATCAACCACTCCAAATCATGTAGCAACTGTATTATGCTGCAGGTGAAATTGTGAAATGTAATCTTTCTTTTTTAAAGTTTATTTATTTAGGTTGAGAGAGAGAGAGAGAGAAATAGGACAGCACAATTGGGGGAAGGGCGGAGAAAGAGAAAGAGAGAGTCCCAGGTAGGCTCTACACCATCAGCATGGAACCTGACATGGGGCTTGATCCCACAAACTGTGACATCATGACTTGGGTCAAAATCAAGTGTCAGGTGCTTAACCTACCGAGCCATCCAGGTGCCCCTGAAATTTATTCTTAACGGTAAACATTTATTTCACTTGATTTAATGCAATTTCCATATAACTTTTATTCTAAAGCGCAATATGTACATTTTAAGATGATGTAAATGGTCAATTTATTTAATTCATATATATCTTCACTTGATTGAAATATTACTTTTTTTTTTTTTACAGAAACAGATGAATGTTCTAAAACTCCCTGTTGTTTTTGGAACACCTTTTTGCGTTTTTGGGGAATTAAAGGTAACACTTTGGCAAAAATAAAAACAGCCCCTAAACTCTTTAAATGTTTGCCTCCACATTTTTGAAAGAATTCCAAACATGGCAAAGGACTACCTCCCAAATGCAGAGAACGTGTTGGTATGTTTTCCATTAACATTATTGGGCTTTCAGAACTAACACTCTGCTTAATACTTTAGATGTGTTTTCTTATTTATGACCTGCACAATTATTTACCTCTTTTTGTTCTTCCCATTATGGCAAAAGCTTTTCTCAAGCGAGCAGCACCATCTGATCATGACCAGCTTTGGTAGCAAATAACAAATTCCTTTTTAAACTCACTAGGTGAGAGGAGAATCTTTCGAAGCGCTCAGTTGAACAAAAGTTGTATCCACTGCAAATTGCGATGGCTTGCATCATGCAGGGGTTTAATTGTTGGCTTGAAGAGTTTGAGACGCAAAATTTCTTTCTAGCCCTATGCCAGGCACCACACCAGGTCTACTGCATGGTTGCTTTTCCAGAAAATCTGAGCTCTGGGGCTCAGGCAGAGAGCGGGTCAGGGTAGGCCACTGACAAATTCAACAAGGCCTCTTTTATTTGAGGGAGGGGTAGCAGAGGAATCACCAGGGCTATGATGTGCACACTTCCACTACCAAATATTTGGAAGAAAGCAAAAGGAAAGAAAGAAGACAGAGAGTTAGTTGTCTAGGTGTTGCTAAAGCATGTTTCACCCTCGTAGGTCAAGGGTGTGCATCTCTGACTCTTCCCCAGTCTTAAAGGAGAATATAGAACATAATACACAATTCAAAGATGGTTCTATTCTCCGGCTGAAAGGAAGATGTTTGATTAGGAAAGGATTTCTGATGCCACAACTAGTTATATTAGAAAGTCATTCTTTAATTGACCTTTATCAGAGAACTCCCTTCTCCAAATAGTAACGTCCAAAATGGTGCCACGTTCAGTTTCTGTTCAGTGGGAGCTCAGCATTTGGGCTGGGTGAAAACAGCCAGGGTTCACACAGATAGAGGTCTCTGCTCGTATACACTTCTAGCTACTGAACAATGAAGCCTTGCTTCCTTTAAAGGATTTGATCACTACCCAGGCTACCTATGCAGGCCGAGGATGGCTTCCACATAGTGATACCTTCCACAAAGTCTCTGTAATGGTCTTTCTTTTTTTTTCCTGACGACTATGTGTAAGCCGTTTAGACTTTTAGCCAACTTTCAAACAGAACTTACTGTTCTAAGCACTGTACCTATATTAGCTAATTTAACCTCAGACACCCTAAATAATATTGTTTATTAACCCTTCTAAAAATTGGAAAACTGGAACACCTGAGTGGCCCAGTGGCCTTGATTTCAGGTCAGGTCAAGATCTCATCGTTTGTGAGTTTGAGCCCTGCAGCAGGCTCCTTGCTGATAGTGTAGAACCTGCTTGGGATTCTCTCTTTCCCCCCCTCTCTCTCTGCCTCTGCCCCGCTCATCCTTCCCCCACTCCCCAAATAAATTAACTTAAAAAAATAAAACAAAAATCAGAAAACTGATACACAAAATAATGTCATAGCAAGTGACCTAACCAGGATTGGAGATAGTTTAAACAATTACTATTTTATAGAGTTTGATTACTCCAGTACATGCTTGAAGAAGTTTTAGGTCACTGGAATTATTCATTTTTATCTTACGTAATAAGTACATGTGCCATTATTTTAGCAAGATGATATTATTGGCCTATTGCCCATTGTTCTGTGGAATATACTTTTGGTTATTTTGCAGGCAATGATGGTTTTTCTCACTAATCCATCCACATCTTATCGGGTGCCCTTATCATCAAATTTGAGATCAATCAATCCATCGATTCAGATTTGGGGACAAACTTCCTCTTTGTAGGAAATTAGTACTTGATCTTGGGCTAAATTATGTTATACGTTAAATACTTATGTTAGACGTTAGTCATAAAGATTGCTTTATTTTAATTAGCAGAACAGACTGGAGCATATTTTTGCTCTGCTATTTTCCCCTTTATTTCTAGAAGTAATCTTCCCTGCCCTTTAAGTTCTAGCAATGGAAATACACTAATCTGGGCTGCATGTGAAACACAGAGCAGCGTCCAGCATGACTGGAATAACCACTTAGACCAGAAAGGTAAATGTCCCATTTCCATTTTAACTGTGTATGAATGTGCTTTGAGGCATTAATTCCTCCATTTAGCATCTTGCCTTTTCTTTCTTCGTATGGGCAAAAATTGCCCGCAGTTGTTCCTTGTGTGTTTTCAAAACCTAAGCCTAGAGGTGCACTTAGAGCATTTGAAGTGCGAGAACGGAGAGAAGCAGTTGGCTGGGAAAAACAGGTTGACTCGAAATTAGCAGATTGGAGAGTGATTCCTCAGGCAAAGGGAAAGAAAAGAGCACTGAACAGTGGGGAATCCTCCTGTGGCTTATTTTTGGTGGCCAAGGAGGACTGTGACTAGGTAATCGCAGTAGACAGGGCCTCACAAAAAGTTTTGTACTCAGTAAGGCTCAGGAAGAGACAGGAGTTGTGATAGACAAGCGAAACATAACGTACAGAACATGATTATTATTGGGAACAGGACAGCCCTGACCAGGTGCACACACACACGCACTTTTGCACTTTATAAAACTCTGAAATTAAGAACAGTACTTTATTATCCTCAAAACTCAACTGACACCATAGAAAACAGAAAGATGGAATATTCTTACAAATCTGTGATTTGGACTGAGATTCACAGCCTCCACCTGCTATTTTAATATACGAGGTCTTTGGAGGTGATGAATGAGAGCAATTTAGCTACCATTTACCAGGGTTGGGATTATCTGAAGCAAGCCTTTAATTTTAGGGTAGTAGCATAGCCCACCACTGATTCTAATCTCCCTAAACGGTCTTAGGCATTTTAGCATTAAAATAAAGCAAATGGCATTTAGCAGTTAGGAATACTACAATGTAATTCCATGATATATTCAAATATAAGCATCAATGCATCTGAATTAATTGCTAAACCTTCTCATTAATATGTGTTGGTTACAGATTCTTGACTTTGACGACCTGAGTCTTATTGAGAAAATATTTTTTCATTCTCTCAAACAGGCATCTCTGAGACAATAATAGTGCTAATATGAATCTGGTAGAGAAATACTATTTCCTCTGGTCTCTGTTATACCTGCTTCTGAATCAGTATTAAAATAAGAAGTAAGAATGGGCACCTGGGTGGCTCAGTCGGTTAAGTGTCCAACTTCCACTCAGGTCATGATCTTGCACTTCGTGAGTTCGAGCCTCACATAGGGCTCTGTGCTGACAGCTCAGAGCCTGGAGGTTGCTTCAGATTCTGTGTTTCTCTCTCTGCCCCTGCCTCATTCACACTCTCTCTCTGTCAAAAATAAATCAACATTAAAAATTTTTTAAATAAACAGTAAGAAGTGGTAAAGCGACCAACATAAAAGAAAAAGCAAAAGAAAACTACAGTTTCGGGGTGCCTGGATGGCTTAGTCGATTAAGCGTCCGACTTTCTCTCAGGTCATGATCTCGCAGTTCGTGGATTCGAGCCCCGTGTCGGGCTCTGTGCTGACTGCCAGCTCAGAGCCTGGAGCCTATTTCAGAGTCTGTATCTCCCTCTCTCTCTCTGACCCTCCCCTGCTCACGCTGCTCTCTCTCTCCTAGAAATAAATAAAATATATATATATATATATATATATATATATATATATATATGTAAAAAAAAAAGAAAACTACAGTTTCATTAGATGACCATCTATTCAGTCTTAAAAATCCCAATGCTCAAGGACCTGGAGAAAAGGGAAAGAGGGTCTGAATCCTACCCACAGAGAAAGAAAACATTGCTAGAAGCCACACGAAGGTCTTGGCAACCAAATCTGTTGTAGCTCATTCTGCAAATACTTCCTGAGCACTCTTTTCATGTTTCTATTCAGTGGTAGGTTCTGGAGTTACCAGCATTAAAAGCCATGCTATCAAGCCAGACATCTTGAAACAAAGACTAGAATATTTTAGGCAACTGATAAATGAATAATGTCAGTATATTTAGCAACATCATGCATTTCAGTAGAGTAAATATATACAACATATTGAAATAGAGTGAGTATAGTTGGAGATAGTATATGTAGCAAAAGGGACATTCAACATGAAATGAGAGAAGAAAGGGAATTTAGCTATAACTGACTTATCTTAGGCTTCGACCAGGCTTGGAGTAGCTTGCCTACTTGAGAGATGATTCAAAACTAAGTAACTTCCAAGTTACTATTCAAAGAAGACAAATTGAAAGGGAGAGAGAAAACATAGTGAGTACTGCGAATCACAGAGAATGGAGTTATGCTGGGTGAAGAAGCACGCGGAGTGGGGGTTTCCTGAGGATGCCTGATTCCTGTACCCAGTGCTGCTTGCTAAGAACGAGCCTCAGAAGCACAGGTAATCTGACGGGAATTGGTGAGCACCTATGTAGTAGCCTCGACAACATCAAGCAACAGGAATCAGCCTCCCTCATATCTACTGCGAGAAGGGGGAAGTTCTAGTGGTAACAAGGACATGGAATATGCACAGGGAAGTTGGCTAGAAAGCAGGTACATTGGGGCATATTCTGTGCCCTTTCTCCATCTCACAAGACAGACTGTTCTTTGTAGAAGATGATGCCTAAAGCTCAGGTGCCCTTGATGGGAGCTCAGGCAGCCTCTAATGGGCTTCAAGGGAGGAAAGAGGTTGACCAGAAGTCCCTCTCCTTCCTTTGCTTCTCTGTTGGTTTTAGTGTGACTGGTGTAATGTAAGCTGTCAAAACGTAAAAGAAACAAACCTTTAGACCTCACACCGTTATGTGGCTACATTTACAGGAAATGGCAATATCCCAAGCTTTAAAAGGTATTTCTGTACCTACCTAGGCATTCAGGGAAGAAGCACTTAACAACAAACTGAAAATAGCAAAATGATTCTGTTGTTAAATTCCCAAGGTAATCAACTGCAGTAAAACAACAAAAGCTTCCTTTTTGCCTTAAATTTTTTGTTGTTGTCTTTAAAAGCAAAGTCAAATTAATGCATGGCCTGTCGTCTGATGGTTTTTGCCCCCAACAGCTATGGAATTAACTAGACTGTGTTGTCTAATCTCCCTTTGAGAGGCAAGGCCCTGGCAACTATGATTCATGGAAAAAGTGAATATTCTTTATGTACACATTATAAAAATAATAATTTTAAGGTTAAGGCTATTTGTTCACTGTTTAGACTGCTCTTGCATTTTTTTTTTTCAAGTTTCCCCTTTAGCTTGATTTTATCATTTGAATTTGTAATCTGATTAGCACTTAGCACAGGTTTTGGGAAAATAAAGTGAAATGATTCTTGCTAACTCTGTACAGCTGTTCAAGGGGGAGAAAAAAAAGATACTACACTCATTACTATTTAAAGGAAATTCCTCTATGCAAGAGTTTCCAATTAGGTTATAGGCCACCTTTTAGATGCTGGAAGAGATGCATGATTACATCTGCTTCCAAAACTGTGGAAATGTTCACAATCCCTTTATTTAAAAAAACCTGGCAATCGGATAGGAAACAGCTATGAATTAGGAAAGCAAAGTTATACCTTTTAAGATCAGAATGGTTTGATCTATGAGAGTACATAGATCCTGGGTGGGTGACTAACTGAACTCGTGAAAACAAATGTCTAGTTACACATTTTTCTGTCGCCCATTCGAAAATGCTGTCTGCTTTATTATTTTCCCCTATACAGGGAGTCTTCTTTGCTTAAGTACCATAGAGGTTATTTACAAAGCTATAAATACATGTTAGGCTTTCTTCTTAAGCACTGTGATTTCTTAAAATCATCAATTATGAGACGCCTGGGTAGCTCAGTCGCTTAAGCAACCAACTTCAGCTCAGGCCATGATCTCAGAGTTCCTGGGTTCGAACCCCCTGTGCTGTCAGCTCAGAGCCTGGATCCTACTCCGGAGTCTGTGCCTCCCACTCTCTCTGCTCCTCTCCTGCTCTCGCTCTGTCTCTCAAAAAAAAAAGAATAAAAAACGTTAAGAAAATTAACAAAAAGAAGTCTGGATTATAAAATGTAAAGTACCGCTCATAAAGATTAAACAACATCTTACTGAATTTCGACAAAATATCTCTGCAGACTACAAGCTGGGATGTGCTTTGTGGGATACATGTTAAATAGTCAAAAAACAGAGTTAGGTGTTCAATTTTTTCCAATTTCTTTCTCTTTTTATTTCTCCTCTTTCTTCTCCCCCTTTATATTTTCTTAATGATAAAGTACAGGAAAAATAAATTAGGATGGGGATGAATTAAAATAGTGACCTAGAGGAAAATCTCCTACCAATGGTGTTTGACAGGCAAAAAATGCTATTGAAAGACAAGAATATTGGGCGCCTCAGTGGCTCAGTCAGTTGAGCGTCCAACTTCAGCTCAGGTCATGGTCTCTGGGTTCATGGTTTCGAGCCCCGAGTCGGGCTCTGTGCTGACAGCTTAGATCCTGGAGCCTGTTTTGGATTCTGTGACCCCCTCTTTCTCTGCCCCTCCCCTGCTCGTTCTCTCTCTCTCTCTCTCTCTCTTTCTCTCTCTCTCAAAAATAAACATTAAAAAAATAAAAGGTAAGAATGTATATGTGTATATATTTCATGTAAATCTGAGACTGGGGATATATGTGCATTATTACTGATGTACAGCATATGCATGTGTATGTATGGATATATATTTTTTGCTTGATTTAGAGAACAAGAATATAAAGTTCTCTATTGTGCACTCCTAGAAATTCTAAAAGTCACCATAACCCACATTATAAATTAAAGTTTTTCAGTGAAGTAAAATACCTGGTGTGGTTAAGAATGCAAGAATACTTCTTTTCCTCTAATGTTTATTTATTTATTTTTTTTTTGAGAGTGAGCGAGCAGGGGAGGTGCAGACGAGAGAGGGGGACAGAAGATCCAAAGGGGACTCCATGCTGTCAGCACGGAGCTCTAGCCCACAAATCGTGAGATCACGACCTCAGCTGAAGTCGGAAGCTCAACCGACTGAGCCACCCACCCAAGCGCCCCAAGAGTGCATTTAATTAATGTAATTAATTAATTCAGATGTACAGTTGACACTGACACAGTAATGAGAAAACTAACAGCAATGAACAAAACTTACTTTCTTCTTACACCTCATATTAAGTTTTTACCTTTCCTTTTTCCAGCAGCTACGCTTTTCAACTAAATCAGCTTTCTCTCTGCACTTACCAGTTGTCCCTTAAATATTACTGATTTCAATTATAGTTTTCATTCCTGTAACGTTGAACCTAGGAACGAGACAATAGGTAAGCTGACTCTGGAAAAGGCTCTGAATGAACAGGACCAGCTCTGTGCCTCTCTTACCCCTTCAATGCCCTACCCCTTCTACCCATGACCTCTGCCTCTAGTGTTACGCAAGTTCTTTTTAGAGATGATAACACATGCAACATCGCAATATATTATTTTTTTATGGGACTATTTCCTCCCAGAGCTTTCTTTCGCCCTCTTGATTTTTGATTGTTGCTACGCGATGTGAGTAATGACACATAAGCACCCTGTATCATGTGGTTAAGTACATGATCTCTGATGAGGAACTAAGCAATTCTTTCTAGAATTGATTTGAGCAGCCCTCTGAGAATAATCAGCCAGCACTTTAGAATTAGCTACCACAGATACCCTTGTTTATACTGCCCACGTCAGTCCTTTTAAGTGCATTATTAATAGTTTATGTGACTCTCTGATGTTTGATATTAGTGTTTTCATACAATGAAAGATGATAAAGTAATGCCACTTTTATTGTGCATTTTGATTGCTAATTGTTAAAATTGTATGGTGTTTCCTTCAGCTTCAATTCCTTTAGGACTTAATACTGTTATGGCCGTCTTTCAACGAGGTTCCATCATTACCCGCCCCCTCACTGTGTTATCTTTTCCCTTGTCTTTTCTTTCTTTCCTTTTTTTAAAGGAGGTAATGTTCCTCTTCCTTGATCATTTGTCTTTTAGTTTTACGTAGTTTTCCTTGGCATTTATTCTCTCTTTTTTAGACTTTCTTTTTTAAGACCAATTTTAGGTTTATAACAAAAATTAGGAAGGTCCAGAGATTTCCCATTGTTTCCTCCACTATCAATATTTCTCACTGGTGGGGGGGAGGGTAATCCTTTACTAAAAACAAATCTACTGCTGACACTTCATAACTATCCAACGCTGATAGTTTACCTCAGGATGTGCTCTTCATGTTTGGACAAACCCATGTGTGGACAAATGCATTATCATACGTATCCATCATTGTAATATCTCACAGAGTGCCTTCACTGTCCTTAAAATCCGGTGGTTGGTCCAGCCATTGTTACCTCAGAGCCCGACGTGGGGCTGGAACTCACAGACCACAGACACAGACCACAAGATCATGACTTGACCTCAAGTAGACGCTTAACGGACTGAGCCACCCAGATGCCCCATGAAACCACTGATCTTTTATATTGTTTCCATAGTTTTGCCTTTTTCAGAATATCACCTAATCACATCACGTGCAAAGCTACAGGAAGAGTCTTAATTTTTCATTTTGAGGAATTAATGCGATTTTAATTCCAAAATAAGTATGTACTATTCCACTTCTGTATTTTCCGAGGAAGCTTATCAAATTATTTATGTGTTATAGATTTTATACCAAATAATTTTATTTTATTTAGTTTTTTTATTTTTTTTAAATGTGTATTTATTTTTGAAGGAGAGAGAGAGACAGAGTGTGAGCGAGGGTGGGGCAAAGAGACAGGGAAACACAGAGTCCAAAGCAAGCTCCAGGCTACGAGCTGTCAGCACAGAGCCCATCGTGGGGCTCAAACTCACAACCTGTGAGATCATGACCTGACCTCAAGTTAGGCACTTCACTGACTGAGCCATGCAGGACCCCAGATACCAAGTAGTTTAATATTTACTCAGCATAAACAGGAGCTCAGGCATTCTTAACCCTGCTTGTTGCTAATGCTATTAATTTAAAAGACCCTTAACAGCTAAATGGCTTTGCCTAAACTGATGGCAATCTTCAGGCAATGTTAAAGATTGTGTGCTTAAAATATTTAAGCTTTATCATTTATCTATCTATCTATCTATCTATCTATCTATCTATCTATCTACCTATCTCTTTATTTTTAAATGTCTACTTATTTTTGAAGGAGAGAGAGACCATGACCTGAGCCAGAGTTGGACACTTAATGCACTAAGCCACCAGAGGCCCCAAAATATTTGTTATAAAAACCTGACGAGCAAGAATAGTCCTGGTCTTGTCTTAGCTGGAAGGTTCTGGTAGATGGCACAGAGAGGTGCTCCTGGGAGAAGTAAGGACACACTGTTCATTTGTAAGTCCCTACATTTTACCGATGATACACAAGCCCTATGGAAAGTCTTGGCAGTCTTCCTTACAAACTGAGACCAGAGGACTGATTCCTACAGTATTTTCATGAAAAGTACTTGGTCAGTTCATTTTTAACTACAGCTTCTTACAGTTTGGTAACAGCTAAAACTGGGTTTGAAATGAAATCTTGAAATGAAGTTCAAGTTACTCTGACAGTAACAAGAAACCTTTTTTAGATGGGTGCAGCTTTGGAATATTCTTACATACTCAGATTCTCCCCTTACCTTACGAGGGTAACAATTACTCCTGATTTGAAGCTCAGCTTCTGAGGTGATTGTATTTCAAATTTCCTCTTCCTGTTTTCTTGTGTTTAAACATGCAAGTATATATTTCAATGTATTTTGGAATTAAAAATATGATTCTGGTTGTTCTCTAAGCTTTTTTCCAAGCTTGCCGAATGCGAAATTTCCAGTTTTACTAATTTTTATCTAACAAAATACAGGGCATGAAACTGAAGCAAAATATCATTCTCTGCAAAGTTAAAATCTTGACATATTCTTTCTTTTACCTACCTTTCGGGAACATGATAAATGCTCCCAAAATGTGAGAGACAACATTTAAGAAAATGCCATTGCTTTAACCATGGCTGATATTTTGAAATAATTCTTGACATTATCTGTCTATTGTGCCTTTTCTTCCCTTCAGTACCTCCCCATATTCTACCCCTGTGATAATCCCCACACTGTTTCCTTTAGCTCTGTCTCTGCTTTAAATATTTTTGGCAAGCCTTTAAATTTTTTCTTCTTTGGTTTTGGTTGTATGAGATGGAAAAGATCTTGATTTCCATATATATGTATTCACTAATGGGAACTTTTTTTGTAACGACCTGCTTCATAATCTCAGGGATATCTCCAATGTAAAGAACTGAAAGAGTTAAAAGAGGAGTAATAGAATATGTTATGTCAAAATGTTATGACTAAGAGATCTAAAATCTGCTCTAAGTATTTATCATCAGTGTAATAGGCAGACAAGAATCACTCCAAATCTAAAGCAAAAGCTATCTCCCACACTTGGCCATCATGGAGAGATCCATTTGGTGCTCCCTGTGACATATGCACACGTGAAGATTATATGCCAGGCAGACGGGTGTCATCCTTGCTTGATGTTTAATGGACCATGGCTCACATGTGATGTATTAGCATATTCACTTGTACTGATTTTACATGAGGAAACCTGGGTAGAGCTAAATTGTAAAGAAAGTCCACTACAGAGTTACCGCTTTCCTAATAAATGACACATTTGCTAGCAGTTCAGATATTTTCATAGAGAGGACAGGAGGAGAAGCTATGTTCTGAGGTGCACATAAAAGCTAATTAATCTGGTGGTGTAAGGTACGGCCCTGTTGGTGGTCTCAAGCCTTTAAATGTAGGTGCTATCTTGTAAGTTTAGTTTTAGAACAGGTAAAATCTTATCCAAATATCATCTTTAAATACACTATTTGGACCAAAAGACCAAAAAAAACCCCACTCTTGTAACCACTACCTAAACTACGGACTTTCCAGTAATTTAAAAATGCTTACTGATGCCAACTGAGTTTTACTTATGTGAGCAAAGGGAACTGTATAGAAAAGAAATGCATACTGTGAAACAAAAAAACACTATGAAGGCATAGGTGGAATGGATATGCCAAATCAAATTATGTACTTTGTTTTTTCTTTCTACAAGCCATCAACCAAAAATGTCTTTTTTCACTTAATATCAGCAAGATTCTGCTACCATGAGACAGCTCCCAGAGGGTCATTGCTATTTTTAATAAATGAAGGAATATTGTGGAACACAACGTGTACGCTTATTGTAAACCATTTTTGCTGGACTCCGTCTGAGAATCTAGAAAAATGACACTGAGCAGACTGAGAGACATCTGAAGTGTCTATCAGTCAGGCAGTGATTGCTGGTACTTGCCAAGTATTTAAATTAAATTTGGATATCTACCTCCATGTGTGCTTAGCACATACATATTTTCTTGAGGCCACAAAGTTGGAATTGGTGATAAGTAAAAACATTCTCCTTTGTTCCCAGATAAGATACAGTGTGTTTTCTTTAGCGATTTCAACTTTAGTATTAGGCTTTAAACTATGAAATAGTTTAATAGTAATCTAAAACAAAAAGAAGAATCAAGAGATTGGTCTTTAGTGTGGAGTATGATTACATAATTACATTAATTATAATCAAAGTTCCATGTCTGTTTATTTTCCATCAATGTCTAAATAACATTTTCGGTTTAAATTATTTTTAATGTTTTATTTCTGAGAAAGACAGCATGAGCAGGAGAGGGTCAGAGAGAGAGGGAGGCACAGAATCTGAAACAGGCTCTAGGATCTGAGCTAGTTGTCAGCACAGAGCCCGGCACAGGACTCGACCCCACGCACCATGAGATCATGACCTGAACCGAAGTCAGACACTCAACCAACTGAGCCACACAGGCACCTCACATTTCAGCTTTAAATACCTCCTGTGTTTTGCACCTTTTTAAATACTTTAATATATAATATATATATTTTCAAGTATATTTATTCATTTTGAGAGAGAGAGAGACAAAATGAGAGAAGCAGAGAGAGAGGGAGAGAATCTTAAGCAGGATCCATGCTAAGCATGGAGCCCAATCCCATGAAATGTGAGATCATGACCTGAGCAGAACTCAAGAGTCAGATGCTTAACCAACTGAGCCATGAGGCTTCCACGTTAATATTTTTTAATACTAGGAGAGTAAACTATCCTAGTTTTTTTCTTGTTCTCAGGCAACTTAATCTTATCAAAGGTCCAAGGAGCAATTTGGACCTCTGCTCCAGTCCTGAAGTGAAATGGAGAGTAGAGAAATGAAGCGTGGTGGTTAGAACTGGTAGATTCAGACTCTCCCAAAGCCAATGTGGAAGAGAGAAAGGTATTTCAGAGGTGGCTACTCTAAGCTGTTTGCAAATATCGAAACAACTAAGTGTTGAGTCATCCATGAGAAAGAAACAGAAAAAGAATGTAGCTGTATGACCAGAGGCCCTTACAGTCAAATGATCTTAAAAAAATCGGGACCTAATAATGATGCCCAGAATGGGAAGTTTAATGAATATTTTATTTATATTTTAGGTAAGTTTCCCTCATGCAAGCAATTCAGATAAGGTCCATTTTGGCCACATGCTACTGAATACATTAGAACACAAGTGGAATATTACTGATTCAAGTAGAAAACCATGAACCTAAAAAAATGGTGAGATGGTCCATATTTTACACATCTTCTATTTGGCTGTACATGGCGGCATATGCTTTACTATCGTATCTCTTTGTTTTCTTCCTCTCCTTTCATTTCATTATTATTTTTCAAAGCAAGAGATTTCCATTTAGCAATGTTAATGGCCAGTGCACCTGTTCCTTAAAAAAGACACATTTGGAGGTAAAACTCCTTCAAAAGCATGTCGTGCCTTAATTGGCATCTTAATTTTCATCAGTTGCTTAAAATTTATATCATATTTCTAAAGTGTTCCCAATTAGGTCATATCCAGGTATGCAGTTAACTTCGGTACTATGAATTAAAAAAATATATTAACCACGCATTTTGCTCAAATCTCAGGGTAAAGCCTAGGTAGATAAAAACAAAAGGTAAATGAGAGATGGTCTTAGCCTATGATCTCTGACACTCTAAAAAATTAACTGATTTTGACTAGCAGTCAAAGAAAGAGAGGCAAATTTCTCTTGCCACAACTTAGTGGTAATACTAGAAATATTGTCAGTTCCAAGAAAACCCAGTTCTAACTAGGAAGTAAGGAAAGTGAGTTGTAAATATTACAGTATAAATATTATAAACTTTTCATTTGTGTCACGGGACTGACACGTATGCAACCCAATGGTTCTCAACAGGAGGCAATTTGGGATAGCATGTCACGTAGTAGGGAGACGTTAGGGACACTGCTCTGTGCCCTGTGAGCACTGATGCACAAGATCCTCCATGACAAAAATGTTATCAGGCCCCAAAGATGAGCAATCCAGATTACTCCATGTGTGATTTGGTAAGCAGACTATGATGTGGTTTTTATTTATCAATAGCCAAGACACTTACTGAATTACACACAACTCCTCACCCGTGTTCCAAAAACTCAGTCAAGATGGCTGAATGGGGTTGTGGGTATCAATAAAGAGATTGTATTAAACCAATTGTCCACTCAGTTAGAGATCATGCAGTAATTAACCATAAAAATAATGGAAAGAAACAGAAAAAAAAAATGCTGTGAAACAGCTTCATTAGCGATGCTGTGAAATCATTTCTTTGACTAGTTATTTCTTAAGGGTAGAAAGACATGAGCTTTAGATTCAAGGTGACAGTGGGGATGTGGCCTCTTGGCCTTGCCTTTCTGAGCCTCAGTTACTCTCTTCCATAAAGTAGATAGGAGAGTCTGCAGGGCGATGCCAACTAGTGGGAATGAGACCTCACAAGTCAGGACAGAGGCTAGGGAGCCAGTAGAGAGCCACCATTTTGCCAGTTCACCAAACGTTAGACTTCTTATTATTATCACCACTAGTATTGACAGTACAGCCTCCCTTGCTATGGTTTATATGGGAGTCAATATGAATAGCAGAGGAAGGAAGGATCTGTGAGGGGATCCCCTTGAGTCCAACTTCATTGGTTTTTTTTTTAGCTTCTGGAGGTTAAATAATTTTCTTAATCTCTCTGGAAATCTCCATTTTCCCACTTGTAAAGCTAACCTTCATAAATGTTAATTCACAGGCTGTACCCAGTGTTCAGAAGGGTGTTAACATTGTGTGTACAGAAGGAGAGCCATTCATGTGTTGCACCTTTACCCAGTCGTATAGTGGTAGAAAAATAAAATATACACTGGCATGGGTAAGGCGATATTAGGAAGGAATATTGGAAAATTGTGGTCGAATCCTTTCTGTTCCTAGCCTACTCCGGTCTATGGAAAACATGCCTAATGAAAATTAATCCATTCTTCTTTGATTGAGATAGTTAATTATCATTGGCCCATATTGATGATATTTTATTGCCATGATCTCATTAACAAAGGGTGGATCCAATTAGGGACTCACTTATATTACAGTACTACATAAATTGAATAGGACATTACTCACTAACACACATGTTAAATTCATTACACCAGAAAAAAAATATTGCCAGAGGGCTAGGTTGTGATAGTCGTGTCTGAATTTACCAACAGCCTAAATTCCAAGTTCCCTACAATAATCTCCAACATGTCAGTGTCTCCCGTGTCCAAAAAATGCATAGATTTGAATTTTCTATTTCTAAGTTCAGTGTAGATCCTCTGTTAGAATTCATTCCTGAATTATTTTTTCCCTGCTGCATTTTATTTCTCTGCCATTAGGGATAGTTAAATTAAAAATCTTTACTGTTTTAAGTTTATCAAAAGAGATTCAACTATTTTCACCTGCTTATGTTAACTAAAATGAGGATTTCATACTTTTAGAAACAGGTTGAGAATTATGAGTATGCTTAGGAATCACTTAAACATAATGGCTGCAAATTAATATTTTCCTTATCTCAAATTATTAAAGTTTTTTGATAAATGCTGCTGATTGAATTTCATAAATTGTCAAAACCAAGTCATGAGAATTTCTCCTCGGAAGGCAGCATCTTTCATGACATTGAATTTCTCCCTTTCTGTGCTTCCTGGTGAATAATTCTAGCACTTGTTTGCACCACCGGTACTGGCATATATCAGAACATCTCTGACTTGATACATCAAGTTGGTTCTATAAGGAGAATGTAACTTGCTCTGCTCCAAGACTATTCAGTTAGTTCCTTAATGTTATTTTTAATGGACTTGAAAAAAAATGTGTTGCTTCATCTTTTTTAGTCTATACCGCACTCTTAACAAGTGATTTACTATTTTGTAAAACACCTTTTTAGTTGACCTGACAAGTTATGTACAGGGAGTGTAGATTCCATTTGTAACTTAAAATAATTGGAAAGACAAATCAACCCCAAGAAATTGGGTCTGTAACCAAAAAACATGTCTACGCCCTCCCAGCAGGAGCGTTTTTCTGGTACAAACAGCAGAAGTAATGAAGTCTTGTTGATTATAAGCTAGAGCTGTGCTTTTTCTGAGGTCGAATCATCCATAACTCGGCTCTCCAGAGGCTGTTTCTGTATTACAGCATATTTCTACACTCAGCAGTAATGAAAGATGTCGTTTGGATGACCTGAGGTCTACAATTTCATGCTATGGAAAGAAAAAGTTATCTCCTTCCCTCTACAAGGACGTTCTTCATGGCTAATTAGAGGGTCCTCTCTTTCCATCACCCTTAGCTGCTTGGTTGGACCCCGTACCATTGTTAGAGCTTAAATAACATAATATTTAGGCTAAAAGAAAACTTTCAAGTTGGTTGCTCTTATTCTGCTTTTTTCCTAAATAATCTTGGAAATGATTTGTGTAAATATTCATTTGTAGGTCCAAGTCCTTGGAACCTATCCCGATTTCACCTGGATGCTCTGTGTTTATTTCGTGCAAAGGAGGGAGCTAGATTGCTGATGTTTTCAATATGAATTCCATCCTTCAAGGATCTGTTTGGATTTTTTAAAATTCATGGGCGGTAATTTTTTTTTTCTTTCTTTTAAATGTAATTTACTGTCAAGCTTGCTAACATCCAGTGTATAGAGTGCGCTCTTGGGTTTTGGGGGTAGATTCCTGGGATTCATCGTTTACATACAACACCCAGGGCTCATCCTAATGAGTGCCCTCCTCAAGCCTCATCACCCATTTTCCCCTCTCCCCCGCCCCACCCCCATCATGCGCAGTAACTTTTACTCTTTTGTTTCCTAAATTACCTAAGATTGGAGGGTTTTTTAAAATATATTTTTATTTATTTCTAGAAGAGAGAGAGATATCGTGAGCAGGGGAGGGTCAGAGAGAGAGGGAGACACAGACTCTGAAACAGGCTCCAGGCTCTGAGCTGACAGTCAGCACAGAGCCCGACACGGGGCTCGAACCCACGAAGCGCGAGATCACGACCTAAGCGAAAGTCGGACGCTCAACCGACTAAGCCACCCAGGCGCCCCTAAGATTGGAGTTTTAAATTCTTTTCTGTTCATTTCAAAATAACTTTTTTCCCCTAACAATATATTAAATATGAAATACATAGAAGTTACTGTATATATAATATAGGACACCATGTTCTAATACTTGATAAATAAGTTTATCTTTCAACATCCTGGGCACAAATTTCCAGAATTCCCTTGAAGCAACAGTGATTGGCAAGGCCAAAGACTTGAAGTACTTTGGTGTGTATTTTTCTACCAAATCCATTCAGTTACAATATTTCATCAATGTGAGAGTTAGGAATAACATTTGTCTTATCCAGGTTTTTCTTTAAAGGTGATATATTAAACCATGGTAATTCCTTTGCTTATTCGCAGTATTCTTAAAATAGTTATTTTAAGACCTTTGAGGCCTGGAATCCTGAGGCATTGCATTGTTTTTTATTCATCTACTATTGATGAGGGAGCATGGGGTAAGCTGAGGGCAAACTATAGGCTGGCACTCACACCCCCACGCCACCCCACCCCCGGGCAGGTGGGATCTGTGTGATATTCCTCAGACACTCCCGGTGACCCAAGAACAAAGGAAAGGGCTTCCAGTGCTTGCCATTGTGCTGTGGGAAACTAAGGCAAATGAGAAATTAAAATTCCCTTACTGCCTACAGCACATTGACAAGTCCTTGAAACCTGAGAGTGACCTCCATCTAGGAGCTCAGCTGCCTCACTGATGACACTTTGCTGGGGACAAAAGAGCGTCTTAGCTTAACATTGTCCCAACCTCGAGGATCCTGTAAGTCTACATCCTTTATCTCAACTGCTCCAAGATAGATGCTGGCAATCACCCTCCAAGCTTATGGCCCTGATATGCATCTGAAGGGTCTCATGACTGAGGTTGTTTTAAAAACATTTTTTCCATATTTATTTTAGAGAGAGAACTCTCTAGTTCCCTAGCTCTGCTCTCTAGCAGAGGAGGGCCAGAGAGAGGAGGACTGAGGATCTGAAGCGGGCTCTGTGCTGACAGCAGCGAGCCCAACACGGGGTTTGAACTCATGAACTGAGAGATCATGACCTGAACCAAAGTCATATGCTCAACCTACTGAGCCACCCAGGCACAACTGAGGTTTTATTAAATGGTAATAAATGCTGTTTCCTTAGCAACAGCTAAGGTCCTGGAAATCTTGTTCCCAAGATACCTTAGGGACTTATTCTATTCCTGACCCCCTCCCAACCTGAGAGTATATAATGAGTTACCCATCAGGTCCCCAGTGCCTCTCTTCCTGCCCATGGGTCCTGTCCCTGTGCTTTAATAAAACCACATTTTGTATCAAAGATGTCTTCAAGAATTCTTTCTTGGCCATTGGCTCTAGACCCCACGAACCCTTCATCACCCCAAAACTTCATCAATATGACTTATGAATTTAGTACATGTGTTCATTCAGTACTTTATTGTTTCACTAATTCTACAAATATTCATTGAATATTTACTCTCTGTCAGGCATCGGTCTAATTTAGGGGAGAAGCAGCCATGAATCTGGAAAATCCCCCCATGCAGGTCCCATACAAGTAGGTGAAAAATAAACACATCTGTAAAATAACAGCTGATTGTGGCAGGCCATAAAGCAAAGTGCCCAAAGGTGACAAATAGAGATTCACTGTCCTAGTTTGTAAGACAAAGCACAAGGTTTGATGTTTATTTATCCCACAACCAGAGCACAGTGAATTGATCATTCTTGAGTAGTCAGCAAATGTAGCAATTCTGTCTTGGAAAAAAGATTATCAAGGTGGGATTAAGGCCGGACTATCTGCTTTCTAGTCTAGTTTGCAGCATGAAGTACGGACGGAGAGGTTATTTTTTTTATTTATTCATGGGTAAAAAGTGGCAGGAGAAAAGAAAACGGACTAGATTTGGGTGTCTTTTCCACTAAAGTTGCTTACGATTTTAAAGAAAAAAGGCAACAGAGAAAAGTGATATTCACCAAGCCCTGAACAGTTTTTCTCGCACCTTGTGAAAGGAATTGGGCTGTTAGATAGTTTCACTGTCACGGGCAGATGGACAAAGTAGAGTTGGAAAGATCAGCCGCACCGGGAATAATACAGCAGCCCGCCCTCCCCCCCCACGTGGCTCCTTTCCCTTGCATTTCCATCATAAAGGGCCAGTTGAAAGCTATTTGCATAGTTTCCAGCCCTTGAAAAGACATATTGTTTCCTTTTCTTCCCTTATTTTGATAAAACAATCTCCTATGCAGAGGGGACTGTGATTGGCAAGCTCAGCTCATCTTCGCTCTGGTCTAGAGAGCAGGATAAAGAGCAAACCAATTTGGAGACCTATCTACAATTTCGCTTAATATTCCCACTGCGAAAAGTCAGGAGATTTAGGAGAGAACTATAATTGCCCCATATTTAAGATATTATTGAGAACGCAACGGACTGAATTTAAAATGCACTTGAGAGTCAACCTACTCATTTTCGACAAAAAATAATACTTTTTTCAAGTTCATTTGCCAAGTTCCAGTGAATTCCTTTTCTAGATGTTACTTAAGTTTTTTTTAAAAAAGTTAACAAAACGATTTGTGGTGTAAGAGATTATCAGCAGTGTTTGCCATTGTTCCTTAAAGATTTAAATGCATTGACAGCCTATTTATTAGGACAGTTTATAATGAACTTGGGAGAAATGAAAGAGGATCGAGGAAGCCCGAGGTGTGATTGCAATGACAAGATTTGGCAAAATTTAACGGAGCAGGTTAGGAATGAACTATCCACCTCCTCTGATGGCCCGTTTCTGTCTCTGATCTAACCTGGAATCCTCTCGTATTGGTCACATGAAATACATTTTGCATTTTTCAGAGTCAAACGACGCCAGGCTAGCACAAGCTGATCAAAAGGAAAATGGATTCTGAATAAGCACCACCTTTTCTGTTGTCAGGGCTTAATAGACATTTTTGTTCTTGTTTCGTCGTCCTTTTTTAGCAATAAGGTTTGTGGTTTCTTCCGAAAGTATTTATTGGCTGGTATATTTTGTCAGTATATTTGATAGATTTGTTTTAGTTCATTGATTTGTTTGCCTAATGGCAAAAACAAAAAACAATAAAACCTTGACTGTTGACATCTTCTGTAATTCCAGTGCCTTAGATTCTTGGATTCTTATCCATATTTTGTGCTGCTGCTATTATTTTATTATTCGTTATTATTATTGGCTTTTTGAATGTTAAACATTTTCATGGTACAGAGCGTTATTTTTTTCAAATAGTAACTTCCCTTACAAGATGTATTGGAGAAGCGGCCTGGGCTGTGTCAAAAGGGTTAACAAGGTTGAGACCCCCCATATCAGAGAGCATTCACTCCAGGTTGCTGATCGCTCTTTCAAGCTAATAACAATTAAAAACCTCCTGAAGGACTAGATGTTTTCTGCTTGTAACAAAAAGGAGGAGAAAAGGTTGCCAGATTTCTAGCAACATTCTACTGGGGGGAAAAGGGAAAGAAAAAAAAAAAAGAAAGAAAGAAAGAAAAGCTTGCCTCTATGATAAAACTCAAGGGAAGAGAAATGAGATCAAAAAAACAAAACTAAGATACGTGTGTCACATGCTGTATAGCAAGTCTTTAATTGTATTCTTTGCCACTTGATAGGATCAAAATGTAGACACTCCATAGACATTAAAAAGCCATTTTTCTTAACTTTTCCCTGTGCCAGGCCTGGTGGATAAAACCATACTGCCAAAGACCTTGGCCTGAAGCCATTGTTTGTGTAGCTACTTCTTGTTCAGAAATCAGAGAGTCATTTAAGCCTGGGGGAGACAGCTGTGTGAAGTGTTATCGAGTAAGAGATGTGTGCAGATTAGTAAGGCAGTAAAGTAGGCAGCTGCTCCTGTGATCTGAAATGCAACAATTTTTGGAAGAGCTTGGGAGCCGAAAGAATGGATGAAGAGAAAGAAGAAAAAAGAATCACAATTGGACCCCCAGACTAAGAACATGATATATTGAGATATATATGTGTGTATATATATGAAATATCCATGAATATATAGATGAAATATACATGAATATATATATGAAATATACATGAATATCTGACATTAATTCTCTCAGGGAAAAATGATGTAAAGCTCACCATACACAGGATCTTCTAGGATAGATTTTGTGTTGAAGTAAAGATTATATATGGCAAAGGAACATCTGACCTATAGCTCAATTATTTCCCAAGACATCGTTGATGTGAATGTATAGCAAGGCCCACAGGACAAATCTGGGTTGACAATCAAAGCTTAAGGATCGTGTTATGCATGCGTGTGTTTATTTGGAGTCTGTCTTGATGAAATAAGTTTTCTAGATGAGGTAGAATGAACCAATGGGCTCGTGTGTGGCCCCCCCACCCCCACACACCTTTTTTATTTTTTCTTAAATGAACTGCTTTTGGCTTGAAGTTGGCAATCCTGCTACTAGAGATTGGGAAACAATACTTTACTTCATCACGATGCACCAGATAATAATATAATTAAAGAATTCCAGGTCAATGGGTGGATGCAAGGACGCTTCTTCATTAAAAACAAACAAACAAACAAAACCCAGCAGTGTCTTCTTGAAGCAGGTATTTCCTGCTCTTTTGGTCTAGTGCAGGATGACAGGACACCACAAAGCGCAGGGGTGTGAACGCAGCGATGATTTAGTCTGCCTGCATCTGTGCAGCGTGGTCGGGCTCGGTGCAGACAGCCCAGCTCTTCCCCACATGGCATCAGCTGGGCTGGCCCGAAGGCTGAGGTCTCTGACAGCTGGGACTGGAATCCGTGTGTGTAGGGCTCACTCGGCCTGACGGTGGAGGGCGGCTCTCAGCTGGGATTTCAGCTGGCTCTGCCTGCAAGCACACCTGTGCATGTTCTTGTTCTCACCATGTGACTCCGTGGCCTGCTGACAGTTCATTTTCCAGGGCCCCGAGTGAGTATCCCAAAGAGATAAAGAGAATGAGTGTGACTTCCCTGGGATCCAGACTTGGAAGTCCCTGGTGTCCCTCGCACCTTACTCACAAAGTTGCACGCAGGTCCAAGGGGAGAGGGACAGAGAGCCCACCACGTGAGGGGAGGGATGCCAATTAACGCGTGAAGAAAAGCATGTGAGGTGAGATATCTTGTGGAGGGCCTTCTGGAAAAATACAATTGGCCACAGCCTGTCTGAGGACCATAGCTCCCCATTTCTTTCTCACATGCAAAATACCTCGGAATCCTCCTCCCCCAAGAACACTCAGGCTCATGCCCTCCTGATGACCACTTGGAGCTCGCCCACTGCATCATCTAGATCTTCTCCAGGTGTAGAGGATATTCCTTGAGTACAATTCCTCCACATTTTCTTTCAATCGGAAGAGCTGTGACCCAAGGAGCCGAGTTACCTACTTAGTTCCCCCACCGCACACCCAATATTCAGTGGTGACTTGGGCACAGAACAAGGACTTTCAACACTTCTGCTCTCACAGGGGAAGCATCGGAGGCCCTGGGTGGGCTTGCGTCCATAACAATTCCGAAATCCCATAAGACATGGGACGCAACTTCCTTGATAATTTCCTTCTGTATTTGGTTATCTTTCAAGATATATTAAACTCTCCATTAAGGAGACAGTGTTTTTATATTGATAGGTGGGAATTTTTTCCTAGAAATTCTCAGGCTGGAGTGCCTGGGTGGCTCTGTCGGTTAAGCATCTGACTTCACAGGTCATGATATCACAGTTCGTGCGTTCGAGCCCTGAATTAGGCTCTGTGCTGATAGCTCAGAGCCTGCAGCCTGCTTGGGTTTCCATGTGTGTCTCTTTCTCTGCCCCTTCCCTGCTTTCTCTCTCTCTCTCTCTCAAACATAAATAAACATTAAAAAAAGAAAAGAAAGAAAGAAATTCTAAGGCTGTTCTGGCATTCCTTTCTTATTAGAGATAAAAGGAGATCTCAGCCACTGAGTTTGTGGTAGAGTGTCCTTTCTGAAGCGGATACTACAATAGATCCCATTCTGCGTGTCCTTCTTACTGTGTGGTTTCAACAGACTCCCTTTGAGTGAGTATTCTATCCCTCTGACCTGAGTGGAATTTAGGGTGCCCCAGATAAGAGGGCTTGGCGAAAGTGATGCAGAGTCCGTCAGAGAAGGTCATGCTCTTCTGCTGTGCTCGCCCAAGGGTCTCAAATTTAGAACCCAGTGATCATGTGGCAGGAAAACCAAGCAGCAACTTGGAGACTACATGCGACTGTTCTGGCTGACAGCCGTGGTGGACTGAATGAATGTGTTTTCCCAAATCCATATGTTGAAGCCCTAATCAATATGGTGGTATCTGGAGGTGAGACTTTGGAAGTTAATTAGATTTAGCTGAGGTCATGAAGCAGGACCCCCCATGATGGGATTAAGACCCTCGCGAGAAGAGGGACAGACGCCAGAGCTTCCCCTCTCTGCCATGAGGGGGCACAGTGAGAAGGCAGCTAAATGAAAGCCAGGAAGAGGTCTCAGGCCAGAAGCCAAATCTGCTGGCGCCTTGATCTTGAGCTTCCCAGCATCCAGAACTGCGAGAAATAAATGTCTCTTGCGTCCATTAACACCCATAGTATCTTGTTCCAGCAGGCTGTGCTGACTAATACACGGCCCCACCTGAAGGTCCAGGGGACAGTCGGCATCAGTTGTCAGGCAGAAACGAACAACATTTTGATGATTCAGGGCCCTCCGGTCAAGCTTCTCCTGCTAATACCTCAGGGGCCAGAGACAAGGCACCTTCTCCCAGTCTGGCCCCCTATAGCTGATTAGTGAGCCATAAAATGGTTGTTGATGTTCAAAGCCACCGGCTGAACGTGTACTGAAACATAGGTTGGTACCAAGAAGCAAGTTCTTGGATGCCACTCAAACAACTCAAACATGGGACATTAGCTCTGGGAGCACAAAGTGCACAGAGACAAGGAGAGTGTTAGGGACATTGTTCGTGAGGGAGTCGTTGGAGAGAGTGTGACCAGAAGAAGCCTGGCAGGTCTCAAGGAGGCTTTGGGACAGACTTGAAGGGAAAGCAGGAAAATGATATTGATATTGAAAAGCTAGCGGTAAAAGGAATCCTTGCTACATAGGTTCAGAAACGTGTGCAACAGCCTGCCTAGAGTAACAATTTTTTTTTTTTTAATATCTTAGTGAAGCTTATGATCTAGAGAAGAGATTTTTAGGCAGGACCTTGATCTCAGAGCCACTGGCTTCATCTCACGTCCTTTGATAAATGTTGGAGGAGAGAGGTATCTAGAGAAAGAACTGGTAAGTGTGACGTGGCCAGGGCTTGCTGGGCTGGGGAAGAAAACTCTTCCTCATTCCTAGCCTCTCCAGATGGCAAATTATGCTGAAATTAAGAAATGACTTTTGGGCAGAAGATGAATCCACTATTGGGCAAACAGTAGAGAGAGGAAGCCAAGGTTGTGACTGTCAAACCTTCGTTAAGACCTCAGAGTGATTTAAGTTGGTGCCTCAGAGACCCTTTCAAACTGGCCTTATTTGTATGATCATGAGTACTCGTTTACTGTGATATATAATGTTTACTTAGGGGAAAAAGTCAACATAAGCCTCTGAGCCAAAGTGTCCATTTACTGTGGAGCAGTATTATTGCGCATTAACAGACCAGCTTCTATTTTTAAGCTCCACAGTATACAGTAGTTAGTTAATCATTATATTAATAAAATTTATGAGGTGAGCAGGATAAATCTCATTATTCGTTTCCCCAGTGGCATTAGAGATTTGCTTCAAGATCTATGCATCTCTTTACCCCTCAGCCTGGGACTAATTCTTTGATTTCAGGAGAGTCTCCTCTGCGCCTGGTGCTGTCACCTGACCTGGGGTGTCCCCTGACATCTCATAACAGCCCCCCACGGGCAGTGTTATTACCCCGGCTGTCACAGGAGGAAACAAAACAGCCTAAATGGTTAAATAGGATTTCTGATACCCCATGACTACTTCGTTGAGGACTCAGAGGTCTAGTCTGGTTTTTATGACTTAAAAATAAGCAAGTTTTCTTCCGTTTTCACCTGGCCATCTCGCACACACGAGAGTGACAACTAAAAGAAAAGGTGCTTGATTTCTAGTATTTTTGCCCTAAAATACAGAGACTTCATAGTTTTCATATCTCCCAGTGTGTTCTTTTAAGGCATGTGTTTGTATCAATCATACAAAGAACTTACACTTTAATTTTTTAAAAATTTATATTTAACATGGAACAGATCACTCCTGTAACATTTACTGAATAATCTTTAGAGAACTGCTAATCTAAGGGTGTCCTGTTTTTTATAGTTTCTTATTTACATTAAATATTATGATCTTGGGGCGCCTGGGTGGCTTAGTCGGTTGAGCGTCCGACTTTCGCTTGGGTCATGGTCTCGCGGTTCGTGGGTTCGGGCCCCGCGTCGGGCTCTGTGCTGACTGCCGGCTCAGAGCCTGGAGCCTGTTTCAGTCTGTGACTCCCTCTCTCTCTGACCCTCCACTGCTCACGCTGTCTCTCTCTCTATCCTAGAAATAAATAAAACATTAAAAAATTTTTAAAAATAAAAAAAATAAAATAAAATAAAATAAAATAAAATATTTTGATCTGAAATTGCACTGGCATACTAGCTCAGTCATATGATACAGATAAGCAAAACAGATGATACTCCATATTTAAATGGTGGGTGCTTTCTTTTCAAATTCCATGTGTGTTATGTTCACGCATTGTAGGAAATACTTGAGACACTTTATTTGATAATATGGGGGCAATTTATGTTCTCCTTAAACTGGAATTGTCCTTTGGGCTCATTGGTTTTGGTGTGCAGACCCTAGGGATGCTAGGTGCATAAGCGTTCTTCTTTAATTCCTTTGTGCATTCATTCATTCTTTTTTCTTTTAATTTTTTAATGTTTATTTATTGTTGAAGGAGAAAGAGACAGAACATGAGCGGGGATGAGGCAGAGAGAGAGAGAGGGAGAGAATCCGAAGCTGCTCCAGGCTCCGAGCTGTCAGCACAGAGCCTGATGTGGGGCTAGAACTCATGTGTCGTGAGATCATGACCTGAGCCGAAGTTAGATGTCCAACTGACAGACCCACCCAGGTGTCCCATTCATTAAACTGAGCATCAGATGCTGTGTTAATCCTTGAGTTGTATCTAGGCAGTCAGAAGGAGAAAGAAAGTTAAAATGCAGTGTGGCAAGTGTTCGCATGGAGCTATGTGCAAGGTGTGATGGGATATCAGAACTCAGGTTCCTGGAGGGTTCGGTGAGGAAAGGATTTTTAGTGCAAAGACTTGTAGGATGTAAGCCAAGTTGAGCAAATAATTGATGAGCATGGAAAGAACCTACCCCATTACCAGAGAACAGGGAGAAAGACTCTATTTGTATCTGAGCAGCAATGAAATGAACAACCGGCACCTGGATCCTGAGGGTGAGGAATTAGGAAATGACAGTGGGAACTGCTGGCCCCCACATCACACCGGGGGCTCAGCTGGAAACCCACACTGCTGGGAATTTGGGATTTTGGAATCTCCCAGAAGCTTGTTCACTTGCATATCCATCGTCAGTGCTGGGAGCAACTGAAGACTAAGATTGTTGAAGAAAACTCCTTGGTGTTGCTTCTTCAAGCAGCATGGCTTCCTTAAAGCATGGCGGCCTCAGGGAATCCAGATTCCTTGCTCCAGGCTCTACGAACAAGTAGTCCAGGGAACCGGGTGAGCATCGCTTCGCTTGGTGTAACCCAGCTTCGGGCTCGCCCAGAGCCACTCTGTTGTGTTGTACTGGTTACAGGCGGTTCCCAGATTGCAGGGGAGGAAGACATGTCAAAGTCACACTGTACAAGAGCAGGCGCAATGGTGGCTAGTGCCGTGGCCATCTTTGGAACAAGCGATCTCTTACCCCTCACCTTCTAACAGCAAAATAATCCAACTGGCTTTCTCATAAGTCTCATCTGTTTTTATTTGTGATTGGCTATACATTAGTTTCCAATTAAAATGATCTTTTGCAACTTTGTAGATGAACTTCTGAATATTGAAGCAAAGCATTTTGATGGAAATATTTGTATTGTCACTAAAGAAGGGACAGTGTCCAAGAATGGAGTGTGTGAACATTGCATTTTTGGCATTTACTGGCTTGTGAAATTGTCAGGTATTCAAGGACAGAATATTAGCTACTTGATGGAAGAAGTCCTTTTAGTTTTCATTATATTTTTAGCAAAAATAGGAAGTGAATAGTGAAATACTCTCAAACTTAGCTAAAATAATCGGTATTTTTTCCTTTATATCCTTGGAGTCTTCCTTTGATATTTCATACATAAAAGTCTTCTGTTTTTGCAAGCTTCACTGTCTTCACATTTGTTTAGTTCCTTCTGGGTAGGACGGTCTTTCTAAATTCTCCTTTTGCCTTATTGTGCCCAACAATTACATGTCAGTATATAATTGTAAATACTTTTCTTTTTTTTTTAAATTTTTAAAAATGTTATTTATGTCTGAGAGAGAGAGAGAGAGAAAGAGAGAGAACAGGCGAGTGTCAGAGAGAGAGGGAGACACAGAATCTGAAACAGCTCTAGGCTCTGAGCTGTCAGCACAGAGCCCAACACAGGGCTCGAACCCAAGAACTGTGAGATCATCACCTGAGCCGAAGTTGGACACTCAAATGACTGAGCCGCCCAGGAGCCTCTAAATAATTTTCTAGAGCATTTTTATCATTTTCAGTGGTTTTATTATCACCACTGTTCCACATTGCTGCCGCTGAAAATTCAGAATTCTGGAAGCATGTACTCAGTTGTCTCCATCTTCACGGAATTATATTGGAAGTTAGCTGAACTCACTAGATCCAAAATTGAAACCATCATCTTCTCTTCCAAATCAGTTTTTTTTTTTTTTTTTAAATTTCCTTCTCTGCACACTGCTGTCGTCGTTCATATGGTAGCCCAAACTGGAAACTCTGAGATTGGTGTTGGATTTCCCGACTACCCTTATCTCATTCATCGACTTCTAAACTAGCTGAGACTATGGCTTGGTGCTCTGCCTGTCCACCCGCTGCTGGCCCCATTGTGGCTTTTGTCTTTTCTCACCTGGTCACCTAGATCCTCACAGTCTTAACTCCCAATTCACTTCCCTAAGAGCTGCCGTAGAAATATTCTATAAGGTGAACGTGACTGTGTCACAACCCTGCTCAGATTTCTTGAGATGATGTTTCGTAGAATTCCACCAACACTGCTGTGATTTGGAGTGCCCTCTATTCTTCTGGTAGCAAATTTAGGACTGTGTTTTTCAGCCGTCCTTGACTTTTTAAACCACTATATGGTGAAGTTTCTCACGGGATCTGTGCTATAGCTGTAGGTTGCCAGTCTTCAGATCCCTCCAGTGCCTTTGTTTTGGTTTCCCCTGTTGCCTTTGGGATTCCCCACACCCTCCGGGGTCAGAGAGCAGAGAGCATCTGTGTCTTGCGTTGCGTTACACTCCCGGTGTGGTGCTAAAGTGTGGAGAGGCAATTGTTCTAGAAACTCAATCTGTTCGTGATATCTGACCTTCAAAGTGTTGCCTTTAGCTGTTTAGCTTTCCCACCCCTCCCTTAGGTGAGACAGGAAGGCTAGGGGGCCTGCAGGGAGGTCACTGACCTCCCCTAACCCTCACCACCCCCACCTCCGCCCCCCAGGATTTAGTAAAGTCTTCCCCTGCAGTTAGACCTCAGTTTCGGAAAACTCTTTGAGCATATTTCACAAGGGCTCATTTCCCCTCCCCACTGTCAAAGCCAAAAGGAGAGTTTTCTCAGTTCCTCTCTAGAAGAGCTTGGTAGGATTCTTCAGGAAAACCCATGAAAATGTATAGTGCTGGTGAAGCACTCGATCCTTACAGCTTCTCATTTTGGTGCTACCATAGTTCATCAGCATTGCCGTGTAAATCTTTCTTCCGGGTTATGTCTCCGGCAGCTTCTGTTCAGGTAAGTTGACCTCATCTGTCAGATTTAAGGGTGTTAGTTTGCCCTGGGACTTCACATCTCAAGAATGCCGAGGAAAAGATGTTTATTTTCACTTTGTTCAGCTTCTTCTTCTTCTTTTTCTTTTTCTTATGTGTATCATAGTGATGACTTTGAAGCTTGACCTGTCAGACTCTTGGATGTCAATACTTTTTTTTATGAGTAGGTAAAAACTTATGGGGCAATTACTGTATACTTACTTTTGTACTGGGTACATAGCTTGGGTATTTATTTATTTTTTCCTACCTAGTTTCTAAAACACTTTGAATTGTAACTGACCACAGGTCCCCATTTCCTTTAAACTGGCACAACTTAAACAGATATTGAGCAGTTGTTGGGAGCCGTTTCTGAGATCACAGTTTGAGAAAGAACTCCCTGTGAGGTTAAGGTGAGTTGCATGGACTCTTACCGGTCAGATGGTGACCCATATCCACCCCCACCCATTGTTTCTGCTTGGAGCACTGACCCCCAAGACATCTTTGTTGATCAGTATTTGGAGTGACTTATTCTGGCCTTGAATATGCTGACTGCACCCTGTGAAGAAACCTTTTGTAGGAACTTCTTCTCATGTGATTATGGGAGCAAACATTGTGCTTCCTGAAAGACCTGCTTTTCTTAATACTTCCCCTTAGACAAACAAGCTATTGACCCCTGCTCATAAAGAACTAACTTCACCCATTTTATGCTAAAAACATTGTCTTGTATGCTAAAGGTACCTTCCTTCCCCATAGGATAAGCTTCTAAATCCCCTACCTCAATCACTATTGATAAACATTATGCATGAGTCTTCTACAAATCTATGTGCTGGGAAATTCTTACCTATCAAAGAAATTTGTTATCAGAAATCATTGTCTAAGGCAAATGCCACTTCTATGTCATCCCCCAAACACTTAATTACGAACTTGAGCCGTGGTCAGAGTAGAGATGCCTGCCTGGTGACCAGAAAGATTCTCAGGGATCTCTCATCCCTCCCTCGCTGACACTGTCCATCTTTCAGGGACCCCTGGACCGGCTGGAGCTGACCTCTGGCAAGCATTTGTTGTGGTTGCCTGTGTTTCCCACGTTGTCCTGTGGAACATACTCTTCACCTCCTGGCGATGCAAATACCAACTCGCTCTATCAAGGAGCAGACCGAAGCTGCAAGACAGCGAGTATCCAAACTCACAGGTTGAAGGAGGCAAAAGCTGAATTTTCATTTAGGTTTCTGATGTCATGTCCACAAATATATTAAAATGGGGGAAGCAATAGTTAATCACTTGAAATAGCTGTGAAAAGTGCAAGAGAGCATACATTTATGTGCGAGATTCTGCCGTATAAGCACCTCAATGGTTTTCCCCTTCTTTCTGTCATACAGTTATAGAGGCAGGGTTGTTTCTACTTCTCCATTGCCTTAGGCACTGTACAAACATTCTCCTCTCTCTATGATACACATTTTTCAGAGTTCCTGATACAATGTTGGAAAATGGCAGGTATTATAAGCAGTGTCCCTCATTTACCAGGGATCACTCTAGCAGTGGTTGACAACAGTTTTATGGGACTGACAAAATGAATCACAATAAACTAATGTAAATCATGGTTTTATTTGTAGGAATTTGATTTTCAAAGCAGCAAAAGCTTATACTCCTTCTCTCTAGAAGCAGGACTGAAGGAGAACTTTGCTCTTGTTAGAATTCCCAACACAAAATATATTAGGACCTGGAGAATTAGTTCTATCATGACAAGTATGTTTTTCTCACCTTCACCGATTAATCCTTTTAGATTTGCAGTATGTTATGATGTTGATGATAATAATAATAATAAAAGGTTGTTTCCCAAGTGATAATTATTATACTTTTTCATGAAAATAAGTTGCTCTTTATGTATTTAGGAGTATTAATTTATTTATAGTCCCAAGCCATGCCTGTTTTTGGCATCGTGGAACATTCCAACATTCACTCACCTTAGGTGAGTCAACCTGCCAGTGTCATTGGTTCTGGAGACTTATCTTCTTAGTATTTGGTTATATGATCTGTCTGTGCCTTAGATTTTACAGTTAAGGAATAGAAATGTCTAAAGTAAAAGTATATATAAGGGAATTTCAATTTCTCCATCTGTTACCTCATCACTGTCACTCACCACGGTCAAATGGGCTTTAAGTAGGTCTTTCAGATTATTCTGAGCCCCTATGTGAGCAGCCGATTTTAGATTCTGGATCCTAGAGGGAATTATAAACATTAATTAACTCCCATAACAACCCTGGGAAATGTGGGTTCTTATGTCTATTTTGTGGATGAAGAACTTACAACTTATAATCAAGCAACCCTGAGCCAGATACTGACGAGTTTCCCATAAACAACGGGACAAAGTCGCAGGAGCCTTGGACTAAAAAGAAAAGCAAAACAGAACAAAAAAATGAAGTTTGGCAATTATTTTCATTCATAATTGTTTATTTAGTAAATATCAATTTATTTTTTGTTCCACCCAGGGCATTAAGCCTATGCATGTTCTTACTCATTTCACACGGAAGTTGTTCTAAATACATTCTTGTTACTTGAGTTCACGGTTACTTGCCACCATGTATTGATCTGACTTCTCGCTTCCATCTTTTATTGCGAATCTCAGAACAGACGGTGTTTGGTTTACCAATTTCCCACCACCTTTTCCTTTTATGCAGCTTATTTCCACACCCTTTTGCATACTTCGGCAAGAGTTCTGAGGAAGAGATGCATTCAAGTAATCCCATCCCTTTTCCTTCCTGAATCCTAGGGTTCACTTAATGTATTCTTTGTCCAGTACTTTCTGGGCCCATCTTCTTATGCATGCTTCCTTCTCACTTTTCCACTTAAAACTCCGCTGATTATCTCCCTTTCAAATGACTATTGTATATTTCCATGTCTTTTTCATAGTCAGACCCTCTGACATGTGTTCTTATATTCGTTGTGGCCATTCCCTGAGCACATATTCCTGTGTGCTACAGCTTGCAAATCTGAATTTAACATAATGCTAGCTCAGATATCTCAGTGCTATAGACTTAAAGTTTGTATCCCTCCCAAGTCCATATGGCAGAATTGTAACCATATGGTTAAACTTAGCCAAGATGATGGGATTGTGAGGTGGGGGCTTTGGGATGATTAGGTCATGAGGGAGGGCCTTCATGAGTAGAATGAGTGCTTTCATGAGAGAGGTTCCACAGACCTCACCTTCCCACCTGTAAGGAAAGAAGAAGTCAGCAGTCAGCCACCTAATACAGGGACCTCATCTGACCAGGCTGTCCTATTCTGGAACTGTGAGATGTACATCTCTGTTTTGTATAAGCCATTTAGTCTGTGGTATTTTGTTGAAGCAGCCTCAACAGACTAAAACACTGAATAACCAGATAACCTGGACTGCTTTTCATGTCTTACAGCTTTTTACTGTTTTTAAACTTTTAAATGTTATCTCTTCTTAAAGCACTTAAAACTTTCTTTTATTTGACGTTATTGGATAAGTCCCTTTCTTCAAATTCTGACCTTTCTAAGCTTTTGACTTTTCTCTGTCTGGACACCATATTTTCCTGAGATGATAGATAGATAGATAGATAGATAGATAGATAGATAGATATTTTTTTACTCTCTGATTGCTTCTTCTCTGCTTTTCTTGCATGTCACTCAATGCCTCCAGAGGAAAATAATCCAGCCCTCTGATCTTAGAGGCTGACCTTATGCCATCTGTTCAACTACCCACTGCCTTGTAGAGTAGATAGCTGTACATGGACTGTAGCGGATAAGAAACGATGTGACGTGTACAGCTAAAGCATTAAGGAAATAGGGAAGTAGCACTTCTTGATTTCTATTTAAATAAGATCTGTCTGTATGTTGAGATCCCATACAAACAGACTCATGAGGTGGGTCTGCCTTTTGATCTTGAGTTTTTGCCCAAGAAGACACTTATTAAAGAGTTCCTCATGTTACCAGATCCTCACAAAAGACTCCACACTGCACTGTTCACCTATTCCTGCTTTCAGTTTTCTTATAATCAGCAGATCCTTTTGTATACTATGTAGGGGTTTTGTAGTCATTAATCTGTTTTACAATCATTAACAGGCCACAGTGCTCTCTGAGGAAGCCTAAGACATATTTTACCTGTATTTCCTAGGAACTCTTTTCCATTTTTGAGCCTTTCTTCTCCATCCCCAGCCGTTCGTCCAAACCTCTGCCTGGTAACAAAGAATGGGTCATCTGTTTGGATCATGGACTTCTATGTTTTCTTTAACTCCATCTCTTTCTTTCTTGTTTAGCCCAGGGTAATCTCTCCAACCTCCACGGGAGGTTCAAATCACCAACTCCAACTCACAGACACGTCTTTCACGTATTGAAGCCTCTCCACCAGTTAAGGGTTCAACTTTCTGGAGACCAAAGGCAGGATGGTCCTCATAAGCCATAAGGAAGGAGAAAGGATTGAGTTATAGATGTGAAGTTCAGTACCTAAAGGAAACTTGTGCCATAAACTAAATAGAAAAATACCAACACAAGCTTTCTGTTATACTTAGTTAAATACTCCATATTTGTAATATTTTAATTCTCATTAGAATAATATGTCTTCAAGTCTCATTTTTATGATTTCTAAATATTGTGAAGTTATACGCCATATAATGCCTTTTGTGTTATAATGTAAAAAGATTATGGAATTTCTTTGTACATATACAAACAAAATGAAATCCCTATAAGTCTTTGTACAGTTCTCTTGATTTTTTCTTCTTTTTAAAACATTTTTAAAGATTTTTTTAATGTTTATTTTTGAGAGAGACAGAGCGGAGGAGGAGCAGAGAGAGAGAGAGACAAAGATTCTCAAGCAGGCATTGCGCTGCCAGCACAAAGCCCAACATGGGGCTTGAACCCACGAGTCGTGGCATCGTAACCTGAGCCGAAACCAAAGGTCAGACGCTTAACCGACTGAGCCACCCAGGTGCCCCTAAATTTTTTTCTTAATATTTATTTTTGAGAGAGAGAGAAAGAGAGAGAGACAGCATGAGCAGGGGTGGGGCAGAGAGAGAGAGGGAGACACAGAATCTGAAGCAGGCTCTAGGCTCTGAGCTGTCAGCATAGAGCCCATCTCAGGGGTTGAACTCCGGAAACTCAAGATCATGACCTGAGCCACAGTTGGACAGTTAACCGACTGAGCCACTCAGGGGCCCCTATTTTATTTTTTCTTCTAATCTATTAGTTTTGTATGTACTACCAACTACTTCTTTAGTACAATGATTTTCTTCTTTGTTCTACTGAATATAATTTATCCAACAGCAGCAACCAATGTTTTCACAAGTAATAACACAACATGTACGGCTCTGAAGATACAGATTTGGGAAAATGTGGCAAAAGAAAAAAAAAACTATCTTGGATTTTAGTTCACCTTGATTTTAATTTCTCCCTGCCATACATACCTGTATTAATTGTTATACAAAATGAGAAGGGTTATTTCTACACTTTGCGGTGTTTTAGATATATAAATCATATGTATATATAATTATTTATTAGTTACTTTTTCTTGTTAGAAAAATAATGTATTCTCAAAAAAAGAAAAATAATGTGTTCTCCGTCATAAAATGGTCGTATGTTATAGAAATTAACAAATATTTGACATAAACTTAATCAGCAGAAATGACTATTAAATAGTCCCCAGATATCATTTTCTGCACTTATCTATGAACATACATGCACATACACACTGGAATTATGCTATTTGGCAAGTGGTTTTTCCCACTTAACAGCTTATGAGGCTTTTTTTGTGTGTTTGTACATAATTTTGTTAAAACACTTCAATCAAAAGTAATTTTTTTCCAGTGAGATCATTATTCATCTTGACAACTGATATGGTTGAAAGGAATCTTCTATGTTTTGTTTGTTATGGGTTTGGGATTTTGGGTTTTTCTTGACAAATTAATACCAATTAATTGGCAGCTGGGCTTACCATAAAAATCTAACTCTTAAGAATTCTCCCCTCATCGTCCACAGGTTTTTTTTTTTTTTTTTTTTGCCCATAGTAGAAATACTAAATTCATTCATTCATTTAGTGTGCCGTTACACCAATGTCTTATCTTAATATATATATTTCAGATTTTGTTGTTGTTTTGCCTACTTTGGAATGGAACTCCTCCAAACACCTATTACTACGCAAGGTGTATAGTTGGAAATATATATAAAATATATATTAAGTAATACTTTTCTGGTAGTCAGAACAATTATACAATAGTCTTGGTCTAATGTTTGGGTTCCCAAAGCCATGAGCACTAACTGTAATATAGTGCTATGGGGAAATGATACTGAATTCAGAAAAACTCAACTTTGATACTATAACTAGTTTATTATTTAATCACTCTCAGTCTCTTATTTTCTTATTAAGAAGGGTGAAATGACATGGAATTTACCCGTTACATGTTATTGTGAGCAGCCCAACGAGACAGCACCAAACAGAAAAAAATTCAGCATTGAATAAGGATTAAAACATGAACTTTGTTGTTCTACTAGAGAGGTTCAAGTTCAGCCCTACTACTCATTAGCTGCGTGACCACAGACAAGTTAGCGAACCTCTCCATGCCTTGGTTTTCTCATCTATGAAATGGATATGATTATCATGGCCACAATAATACTCATTTTCAGATTAGTGTGAACATGAATTGAGTCACTAATTGGAAATTAGGTGATAACATTGACCAGCAAATCAAATGCAATATTAAGTTGTAAGGATTTCTTACATGATGTTTAAGCCTAAGAATGCTTTTCACATTTTGAGAACTAAATACAGAACTAGTTATTCCCAAAATGGTTCTTCCTCAAAATTATAGAGGAAAAAAAAAAAAGAAAGAAAGAAAGAAAAAGAAAAAGAAAGGCAGTGTTCCATCTGATGGATGGAAACTATGTTCCCGGCCCTTCCTTAGCAATTGAGATGTGTTTTGAGAACAGCAAAATAAAATACTGACACATTCAGAAGCATTCAGTACTGACATCCCTTCATGTTTCTTTTTGAAAAGGTTCTTGAACATTTTTGTTTCCTCTTTTATGTCTAATAAATGCTATTATAAATATGTCGGTATAAATTCTTACCATTTGAAGACAGTTATAAATTAAATGGTATGAAAAGTACTGTACTAACTAATAATTCTTTGAAGAACCACTGGAAAGTGCATAGGAAAGTAATCAATTTTGTTGATCTTAATTCCAGGAAAGGAAAAACTAAAAAGTGCAGAAAGCAAAATAAATTTATTTGCCATCATCATCGACTTCATAGTAAAGTTATCTAAATGAACCTTATTTTCTAATTAAGCATTTCCTTTATGGCCAGTAAATTACTTTCAAGATTTGCCCTGTCGCCCTGACGAATGCCGCCACCACACTCTGTCTCAAATATAATAGGGGACATTTCTATATTCAGAAAATGAATGTGTTCTGTTCAGAATTGCTTTTGATTAGTATGAGGCTGCATTACTGACATGGCCTTTTTCTGGGAAAGAACCCCAAGTGTGTTTTATCAAAATTCAGTAATTGTACTGGAAATAAGAGAGTGATGGCATTCGTTAGCTTTGACTCTAATGGCGGTGAAAAGTCTGGGAAAGTAGGACTTTGAGCTGCCTTCGCGTGAAATAATGACTGTCCATTGCGTGCCAGCTTTCATGCACCTAATTTGTGGACGGCTGATAATGCTGGGCGTGGACGGAGGGCTTTTCCTCTGAAGATCCACTTTTCATTTCTCAGTGTGCCTGTCAATGTCGCCGGGAGACTCACCGACAACGGCCTTGGCCTTCAGCACGAGCGGTCCAAATTGAAAGAAGCATATTTAGAGGGCTGAGACCCAGTCACTGGCTCAATGACAGACAGCTGGAAAGCGAAGCAGTGGTAACCGGTGGGTGGCCCAGCTGTGCCGCCGGCCTCCGGAGAGTGGGGGGTGGGGGGTACCCTCTGGGCTTCCCGGCCCAGGGTGCCCTCCACGGAGCGCCTCTGACCTCCGCTTCTCTCCTCAACTACCCACGGCTACCTGCTTAGCCTCCGCTGCCCAGTTATTGTTGTTTGACTTCTGCCTTTTCCGTGTAAGAACTGCCTTTTCCGTGTAAGAATTTTATAAGTCTGGACTGGTGAAAACAAAACGATCTTTGTCTAAATTATCCAGAAGTGCTCGTGAGAAATCCACAGACAGCTGCGAATGACTTCACTTTATCACAGATGTAGTCAGAAAGTCGAATGCTATTTTTGAGTATTCCAAGAGAGGTTGGGGGATGGGGAGAAAATGCACAGTGGCCTTGGGGAAGGAGGCGAGAACAAAGGGTCCTCTGGAACTTCATTGACTTAAGTGACTTTCTCCCGCCCACCCCCACCTTTCCCCTCCCCACCCCACCCCCACCCTTCCCCTCCCCACCCCACCCCCCACAGCCTCCAGGTGAGGTGAGGTGAGGTGAAGTGCAGCTAACAGACAAACACTTAGGAGGAAGCGGGGCTTGAAGGTTTATTGGCAGGTACCATAGAAGACTTGGTACCTGGTCTTTGGTGGATCCCAAACTTAGCAAGTGTAGTTTTCCATTTCAGATTCGTTTGTTGCTCAGATATGTGTGCCAGTATTTGGACTTTTATTTTTATTTTATTTTAGTTTTTTAAAGTTTATTTTGAGAGAGAGAGAGACAGTGCCAGTGCGGGGGAAGGGCAGACAGAGAGGGAGAGAATCCCAAGCAGTCTCTGCGCTGTCAGTGCGGGGGACTCAAACTCACAAAACCAGGAGATCATGACCTGAGCCGAAACCAAGAGTCAGATGCTCCACTGTCTGAGCCACCCAGGCGCCCCAGGACTTTTAATCGAGATCCTAAGTAGGATCTTTTCCCTGAATAATGTTAAAGCTCTCAAGTATCAAGCAATATAAATGAAAATCATATGCCATCATATGACTTTAGAAAATTTCAGCTACCAAATGCCCCAAGTCCTTTTCCGAGGTTACCTTTATTTGTGACTAGGCTTATGTCAGTCTGGAGTTCTTTTGCACTTAATTTCACAGAAGTAAAGGGTTGTGTGGGAGTCTTCCTGGTGGCCTCAGTGTCTTGGAAAAGAAGCCTTCAGTGAAACATTTTTGTTTCCCCAGAAGTCCTCATCTGATTATTATTTTGTAACAGACCCTTAACGGGAGGTGAAGTCTACCGACAGGAACTTTTTGGAATCCACGATGTTTTCCTTTGCAAGGGAAAAAGCAAAATAAATGGAGAAAGAGACGTAGTCAGCGTCTGCACACACACCGATAGAATGCTCGTTGCCTCCTGTTAAGTCTGAAATGCCAGATTCAAGACTAAGTCAAACCAAATTCTTTATATTGTCCAAAACCATTCTTATTCCCCTGTGAACACAGAGATCTGGCTTGGAGCCACCTAAATCTTTGCCTGAGAGATCCCATTATTTAAAGGATGTACGATAAGTAGAGAAAATTTAATAGCCCTCAAAGGTGGTATCAATTTGGAAAATGCTAACTGCAGAAGTCAACTCCTCCTGTCCAAAGGTATCAGGCCTCCAGATTGTAAGTACCAGAAAATATCTGAAACAAGTGAGTCTAGCCTACTTTTTAAGTGACCACTTGTTTTTTTTGTTCTTTCCTGAGTTGAGTAAAAATAAGTGTAGGCATCATCTCAAATATTCCAAAACATGGCTATGTTATTTATTTTATAGCATGGTGTCTTTTTCTATAATTTCAGATCTCAATGAAAGAAACTGTCTTCTATTTAAAATGATAATAGTTGGGATACCTGGGTGGCTCAGTCAGTTAAGCATCTGACTTCAGCTGAGGTCACGATCTTGCAGTTTCTGAGTTTGAACCCCTCATGGGGCCCTCGGCTGTCAACATGGAGTTGCCTTTGGATCTTCTGTCCCCCTCTCTGTCTGCCCCTCCCCCCCACCTCACTCAATATATAAATAAACTTAAAAGAATAATAGTAACTACATGCTGAGCATGGAGCCTGTTTGGGGTTCTCTCTTACCCTGTCTCTTTGCCCCTCCCCAGCACATGCTTACTGTTTCTCCCTCTCTCTCTCTCAAATAGAAAAAAAAAAGTTATATAGGTAGCTAGAGGCAGAGTTTGGATTCAAACTTTTCAGTTTGGTTCAATCTAAAATCTTAGCCATTTTTCAAACTTGCCTCTTTAACAATATCACCCTTTAGTGTGGCTAACCTGACTAGAGAGAATTTGACATCATGTTTGCACATACAGCAACAAGACTTGAATTCTCAAAGACAGAAATATTTATTAAAACCATTTCGTTCTAAGGTAGAGTTAGAAAGCTCATTCACTTATATAATTTTATTTTATACTTAGCTCCCAGGGCAGTGGTGAATCATTTATTAGGCAATGGGAGACTACCATTATTTTGCCATCATTATTTTTGTTCATGTTTTTAAATGTGGGTAAGTGACCATGGTTATAGCGAGGCTCACTCAGCAATTTGAAGTAAACACTATGGGGAGCAAAGCAGGAAGGAGATAGGACATTTAGAATTTTATTGCACCAACTCTGGAGAGAGAAAAGCAGATACTGAGAGTTAAGTTGAAGAGAAAGATGGAAATAAGAGAATTTGGGAGCTCACTGGGATGGAGAAGGGGTCTATGGAGGGCTTGGTTTTTATTGTCTGTTTGTATGAAGAGGTCCTTAACCCAGGTAGGGAATATAGGAGGGTGATGGGGCTTTGCATTTGGAAAAATGCAATTTGGAAGCTTTTGAATTTTAAATACCATACATCCAGCAGGCTGGTGAAACTGCATCCTTTGACTACAGAATCTGTCAGGCGTAATGTCCTTACTTACCTTCAAATTCCTAAGGAATACAACCGTGGGTGACAAGTAGCAAGAACTCAATAAATGTTGGTCTCACTGGGATTTGGGGGCAAGGTCTGCAGCATAGACATTTGAAACTCATGGTGGCAAGAGAGGGAGACAAGAGGAAGATAAGAGTGTCCGCCTCAATGCGAACAACATCACGTAGTCAAAAGGTTCACCAGAAGGAGCTCTGGAGAATCACCAACATTAAGGATCATGCATTCAAAAGGGGGAGGGGGGAAGACTAGCTATTATTCAGGGAACCAAGGGCCGATTCTCATGTGCTTTGGTGGTGGGAGTCATCAGAAAATTCAAATCAAGGACAGAATGTGTCCTGTAGAGTATAGAGGACTTACCCATTTCTCCGGAGAGGGGGTGCTTCAGACATGAGTTGAATGAATGATGGTGTAGAAATGGAAACAAATTATGTCAAACAGAAGACCAATTGTGATGGAGAAGAGCCCTCACAACACCCCCAACATATTGGCATAAACCTGTATGAGACAATAAAGTGAAAGGTTGGGACACACGACTAAACACACAAGATACAAACTACAAAACACACACATTACATATGTAAATAATTATAAGGAAATACTCTATAATGTGAGTAGAGGAAGGTGGATAATAAGGTTATGGGCCATGTATTACTTATTTAAAAATAATTTATAAAATTTACTGATACTCTATGAGTTGACATGGATTCCATAGTCATATAATGAGAACAAGAAAAGAAAAGAAGTGTTGGGTTCTGTATCCCTTGGGGACCAAATCCCAAGGGGCTTTTGCTCCCTAAATGATCCTGTTGTCACTCATTGAGGTTAATGTAAGAAAATAGAGCCCTGGGGGGCATTTCCCCTAAACAGTGATTTCTGAGAGGCGACAACCACAGGCCTAGCCTGAAGCAGTTTGGCATGAGATCGTACTTTTCTTCAAAGCCCTAGTAATCCCAAGAGGTGAGGCACCTGACCTTCAGTGTCCAACTGGCATCTTGGCTACAGTTCCTAATGAAAGGGCCATCTACACGTGTGTGCTTAAGGTAGAAAGCCTAATATGCTGTGCATCATTTATTAAAGGTCACATGTTGAAACAGGCAATATTATAGCTGTTGGTGTCATCTTTCATCTGTGACTGGAAAGACAAAAGCAGAATTATTAGGCTGGAAGAAACTTCGCAAGATGGCTTAGTCCTTTGCTTGATCTTTTGGAGAACCATAGAAGTATTGTATACACTAGTTAACCAGTCAACCAAGATTTATTGCATAGTCGCAGGTGCATAGCCTCGTAGAGTATGTGGCTCTCCATACCATTAGCGATGTCATGTTTTCCCAAGGACTTGAGTCATTTTAAAGGGGACCCAACAAGAGTTCAGAAGAAATATTCTGTTTATTTAGTACAAAAAACGGCATTCCTGCTCTTCTCTCATTCACTATGGCAGGAATAAATGAATAGAGCACACAGCCTAGTCTTCTAAAAGTTCATGACCACCAGTAACCCAGTCCCCTCCCCCCACCTCATATGTACACTTATCAACACCGTCACGCCGCACCAGCCAGGATTGCTGCTCAGGCTCTGTGATGGCTCTCATGCATCTGAAATTTATATGTCCCTTGGAGAGTGGCACGCTTTGCGGCCACCGATAAGTACGCAAGCACACATACTACATATGGGAATAGCTTCCAGGGTTTGATATGAGATTAGATATGTTGTTTTCATTCCGAAGTATGCAAATGTGTCTTTGTGGGAAAGCAAAATGCAAACTGACTAATGCAGTTAATTCAAAATGCAGTCTACATCCAAAGGGAGGTCCCAAATGGGATTATTCTCAAACTTGTTCCCCAAACCTCCAGATCTCATCTCAACCTCAAAACCTCATATGCCAGACGGTCTTCTTAGTAGCGGCGCTCCTGGCTGCTGTGTTTAAAATGGTCTGTGTTCCTGGGTTTGTGGGCCACAGCTCATCTGGAATGCACAGCCTTCCCCTCTCAGACCAGGAGAAATGCTAGAGAATTCAGCCTTGAAAATAGGTTTTCTGGATGGTGCATATGGTGCATATATATTGCATGGCTGACTACACATAGATTAAAGGGGCCTGGTCACGCCAGGGTCAAGCACGAGGGAAATGTTTGAGTGGATTAGGGAGTCCTCTAATCTGAACTCCAGCCTTTAGGAATATGAAGCCTGACCCTGTGCTGTGTCCTGTACAGGAATATGAATCCTGTACACATTCTGGATGAGTGTATTTAAAGCTGCACTATGGGTGGTTTATTTATGAGCAAGAATGTAGAATCACGGGTAAAAAAAGGCAATTTACGCTAGCTATAGAGGCTTCATCTACCTACAAGAGTGAGTGAAAGTCAGCATTTGCCAGGTGGTGAGCACCTTTATTCTCCATGCCAGACTGTGTGAAACTCCACACTCTGCCCAGCACCAGGTGTGCTCTGGGTGGATTTAATGGATTATGGGTGAGTGGGTGAAGTCTCATACTGCACATATTATTACCCTTTCTTTTTTTTTTTTTTTTATACTATTCTAAAGAGAAAGAGCACAGCAGGGAAGAGGGACAGTGGGGAAAGAGAGAGTCAAAATCTTAAGTAGGCTCCATGATTAGTATGGAGCCCAACACGGGGCTCAATATCATGAGCCTGGGATCATGACCAGAGTTGAAATCAAGAGCCAGACACTCAACTGACTGAGCCACCCAGGAGCCCTGCACATATCACCTTTCTAAGATAGTTTATAGAGAAAGGAAGTACACTCTGTGGTGCTCTGCCCAGATACTCAGTTCAGGACCAATATATCTGTCTCCCACATGCTGGAGGAGGGATAGAGAGAGACAGAGAGAGAGAGAGAGAGACAGAGAGAAAGAGAGAAAGATAGAGATAACCAGCAGAGGAGGGGCAGAGAGAAAGGGAGAGAGAATCCCAAACATGCTCCTTGCTATCAGCACAGAGCCCGATGTGAGCTCGAACCCACGAACTGTGAGATCATGACCTGAACCAAAGTTGGACGCTCAACCTGCTGAGTCCCCCAGATGCCTTGTGGGACAATTCTTAAGGTTTCCCTAAGGACCAACACTTCTTGCAGCTCCCACTGCAAGCATATTGCATGTGAACATTGTGCATCTTTGCCTTCTTCACTTTCTTCTAGATGGTTCTACAGCATAGACCTTCTGCATTAAGCTCTTCATCGTCTGTATCCATGGAAATAATTAGTAAGCTACAAAGTTTCCCAATCTTGTGAAGAAATTCTAGCCAATAGCATTCTGATCTTCTTCTTCCTACTTTTCTAACAGAATGCAAGGTAAGGGGATTTTAAGGCATTGAGCCCCTGTGAGCTCAAATTCAAGCCATCCCTTTCTTCAAATTCAGCTCTCCGTGCAATCCTTATGTTGGTGTTCAAGTGTCATTGATATCAAAGCTGTATTGTTATTTGGCCATGGATTTTAATCAGGACTTGTTAAATATTTGTCCATAAGGTTATAGTGAATGAATCATACCTTAGCATGTTGGCACATGGCAAAATAGACAAATTAAGTGGCCCTGTGGCAGGTCGACATTTATCAGTCTATTTTCACGGTGAGTTTAAATGACAACTATGGCATAATCCAATTTGTGTTTTTTGCAGCTTTGGGAGGCATCAGGGTACCTGCAGTGTTTGTGAATGGGTTGCCAGTGTGGTTTGCCAATTCTAAAATATATCCTGCCCAGATACCAATTTTGTACATTTTTTTCCCAGATCAACTCAGGCTGTTCTCCAGAATCGGGGATAAGAGTCTTTTCCGTAGCACCCGCCTTTGGTATGACTTACAGAAACAGGGGTTGACTAGATGCTCACTGTCTAGAGATTCTTGTTATGCTCGGGAACATCTGTTAGTCTACACTAAGGTCCACACTGTGCATCCTGTTGGAAAAAGTTACAATGTAGAGATAGTAAAGTACAAACACAGAAAGCAACCCAGCCCAAGAGATCCATCATGTAGACTGGAAATACAAAATGGACTTCTCTACCTCACTTTTACTCTTCTGCAATCTCATTTCAGCAGAACCCCCAAACATGCCTTTAGAAAACATACTTTTGGGTGCCTGGGTGGCTCAGTCAGTTAAGCATCTGACTTTGGCTCAGGTCATGATCTCATGATTCATGGGTTTGAGCCTCGCATCGAGCTCTGTGCTGACAGCTCAGAGTGTGGAGCCTGCTTTGGATTCTGTGTCTCTGTCTCTCTCTGCCCCTCCCCCACTCACTTTCTCTCTCACTGTCTCTCAAGAAATAAGTAAACGTTAAATTTTTTTAAAAAGAATAAAAAAAACATACTTCAAAATTGTTACGGACATTGTATATAAAAGCATGTTGCAAATGTCTGCCCCCTCTCACTCCCCTTAAGTTATAGATAAAATCTAATTAGAATGTCTGCTATGAGTGCTTTTTACAATTCTAATATTAGCCTGGTAATTGAGCCGTTATATTAGCTTCTAGACGCACTACTAATTGTCGGGGTGAGAATAGGCAAGTCACTCTACTTCATGCAAAGACTAATTTGTTCCACTTTTAAAGTTGGGATATTATTCACAATATAAATATGATATCTCCTTTACCTAATACAGAACTTATGGAAATAGATGGTATAGTAAATGCGAACTACATTTAAGATTACTAGAGACCCAAGCTGTTCTTGATAGAATGACATGAGGTTTTCATAATAATGCCCTGTTTAGACTTATAAACAGATAGTCTAATTTAACATAATAGAAATATATAGTCCTGGCTTCATAAAATTCCTTAGCTTGCAGAGGTGGAGTAGGGTATAGAAGGATATATGCCTATTGATTTCAAATAAAGTTATTGGAGTATCAGATTACCTACAGATTTTTTTTTTTCCTCTTGGCGCATTTAACACTTTACTTCTATGGGGAAGGTTAAAGGAAAAAAAAAACCATAAAAAGCAAGAAGACTATACTAATCTCAAGGACATACCAACTCTCCAAGAATAGACCAGGGACCTTAGAATTTTATGACCAGTGTCCTATTCGAACCTTTGGTATAATTATTTGGCAATGGGAACCATGTTACAGTTATGCCTCCAAAGTTTTTTTCATCTATTTAGGAAAGTGTTGATGCCTTCTAGATCTAACACCTTGTGATTTGGCCTTCTGCCAAATTGGAAATTTTAAGCCAGTAAAATCTCTTGTTCTCAGACTCACTCTTGTTCTCCTACATCACTCAACCTTTGAATCAATATAAATTCCAAAGATAGGTTAAAGTTCAGAAAATGCTAATAGATTTCTCTTCTTTCAACTATTGTAAAATCGTTGAGTGTAACGATCAATTTAGACCTCTTGGTAAATCAAAAATACTAAATTCCTTGATTTTATCGGTTCATTCCTCAAGCATATTTTAAAATGTTTACTGTGAGAGGCACCAAGGTGGCTCAGTTGGTTAAACAACCGACTTTGGCTCAGGTCATGATCTCGTGGTCCAGGAGTTCAAGTCCCACATCGGGCTTTGTGCTGGTAGCTCAGAGCATGGAACCTGCTTCAGATTCTGAGTCTCCCTTAAATATAAGTAAACATTAAAAAAAATATATTTATTGTGAAGGCAGCACTGTTGTAGGCAGTGCAAGAAATATGGAGAATGATATGAGAGAAGAGAAGGAAAGACAGGTGGGTACAGAATTGTGCAATGGAAATCAAGGTAAAATCCAGTGTCAGATGTTCTATCACATCTGACACCCCCCAACCCGTTTCCTTCTCTGTGAATGAGGGTGGAAGATGGGCATTGCTATACCTTATTTTGGGTCTTCCCCCCAGCTGGGCTAATTTGGACAAGTTATGTACCCTAATTATGCCTCAGTTTCTGTGCCAAAGACAGTATTATAAAAAAATATCTGTTCCAAAGTATTGATGGTCACATTAAATTATTTAATACATTTTAAGTGCTTAAAACACCAGTTTGCACTCTGTAAGTAACATGCAAGCCCCACATCCTGACGTCTGTGATGGAATTCTTCTGAGAACATGAGCCAGCATTTCCTACCAATGATATCCGATGTCTGAGCACCCACTCTGGTCTCCAGTCCCCACGTTCACATTTGCAAATGACTCTTTCCAACCCTGGGCCACTTGGTGGCATGACCCTGACCCTGGGCTGGGTGCCTCAGAGGACGTGCACAGGCGCACCCCCTTGAATAGGCCACTAAACCATGGCTGCTTATCATTCCAGCTTTGTGTGGAATCAAGCTGTATATACTACTGTCCTTTCCAGAGAATCATGGCTTAGATCCTTTATCTTCTGAGATTCCCCCAAAACTTAACTGAAGTTTGCACTTTTTTTTTACACCTCCCTTAAGTTTTCCAAACCCTCAATGGGAGGCCAGGGCAAAATGCTCTTTTTTTTTCTTTGTATTGCACCCATTACTGACATTCTTGCACTTCCCTCAGTTGTGACTCCTTTTCTCACCAAACGATGACTGTCTCATTCCTCATGGACTTGAGTTGGGAGGTGGTGGGGAGTGGGTGGGGGTTGGTGGTGAGACTAGATGGGCTTCTCATATATGCTCTTTCCAATCTCTTGTTTACAGATACATCCTATGCTGATATTTCATCATGTTTTCAGGGCTGATATTTGAAACATATATCTTCTGAATGTCAAAGATATTTTATCTCAAGTGCCTGATTCTAGCATTTGAAATGTTTGGCTCAAATAAAAAAGAAATCTATTCTGTAACTCTTTATTCCAGGCTATATATGTACTTCTGCTAAAGCAATGAACAGATTGGTGTGTGGGGCGGGGGTGGGGGGGATGGGGTGGAATATGGGTAACAAGAAAAATGTGGTTAAAAAAAACACTATGTCATCATCTAAAATATTGCCCTACCATATCCATTTAACTTGTCTTAATCCCCATTAAAAATTATATCCACTTCAGGGGCACCTGGGGGGCTCAGTCGGTTGGGCCGCCGACTTCAGCTCAGGTCATGATCTCTCGGTTCATGGGTTCGAGCCCTGCGACGGGCTCTGTGCTGACAGCTCAGAGTCTGGAGCCTCTTTCGGATTCTGTGTCTCCCTCTCTCTCTGTCCCTCCTCTTCTCACACGGTCTCTCTCTCTCTCAGAAATAAATAAAACATTAAAAAATTTTAAAAATTATGACCACTTCTTAGTATAGACCCACCCAAATTTAAATCATGTACTCAAACAAATACATGCACACAAATGTCCAGCAGCACTATTCACAATAGCCAGCCATTGGGGACGATCCAAACATGTCATCTCTCTATACAATAGAATATTATTCAGCCATAAAAAGAATACATTACTGATATGTGCTACAACATGGATAAACTTTGATAAAATTCTGCTAAGTGAGAGAAGCCAGGGACAAAAGACTCCATATCGTAGGACCCTGTTTATGTAAAATACCCAGAATAAGCAAACCCACAGAAACAGAAAGCAAGCTGGTGGCTGTCAGGGGCAGGGAGAAGAGGGTGAGGAGTGACTCCTTAAGAGATAGGAGATTTCCATTTGGATTGATGAGAAAAATCTAAAACTAGAAGAGGTGATGGCTGCAAAGTAGTGGAAGGTACTTAGTGCCGCTGAATTAAATACATTAAAATGGTTAAAATGATAAATGTTATGCATTTTGGCAAACCATTTGTATTTTATCACAACAAAAATGGTAAGCTATCTGCATTGTATCACAATAAAACAATAATTATAAAAGTAAAATATACTGTCTCATAAACAATTTTAATCAGGCCTTACCTGTGTTGTATGAAAAGCGAGGATTCCACTTTCTCTCCCATAATCTTACTTTCCAGAGTAAGGCTGCCATTCCCCACTGTATCCCACAAGCCATTCCATATTTGCATCATGGAGAGTCTCTCCAGAAATTGTCTCTTTCCTTTAAAATACTGCAACTTTTGGGGTGCCTGGGTGGCTCGGTGGGTCTGGTTTCTGACTCTTGGTTTCAGCTCAGGTCATGATCTCATGGTTCATGGGTTCTAGCCCTGCATCGGACTCTGAGCTTGTAGTGCGGAGCCTGCTTGGGATTTTCTCTCTCTCCTTTCTCTCTTCCCTTCCCTCATTCCCGCTTACCTCATCATATCTCTCTGTCTCTGTCTCTCTCTCTGAAAATAAATAAACTTAAGAAAAAGTACTGTTATTCTATGACATACAAGAAAGATTATCTACCCTTTAGAGGGATTACCTATTGTGGTAGATTGTATAATCTGTTTCTTTCTTCCTCTCTCTTTCTTGCCCACCCAGTTTTATTGGAGGGATATGTTCACTTTTCCAAAGATTCTGGAGTCAGCCAGGCTTCCAGCTTTAGCCAGGAGGATGTGAGTGGACATTTGTCACAGTTTAGCAGATCATTTTTGAGACGTAGCAAGCACCCTCTATCTCATCCTGCTCCTTGAGTGTTTCCTTCAGCTCCGCTCTCATAATAAAAAGATACACGGCAATGAGTTGTGCTGAGTCCAGTGAGGCCCAGCAGATCCTAACAGAACACCTTCCCCGGAGCCCCCATGTGACCCTGACCATGAAAAACAGGATTGTTTTAAGACCTGAAGATTTGGGGATTATTTATCGCTACAGAAAAAGCTGAAGATATGGATGTGACCTGGTGTAAAGAAATACTCAAGGGCCCACAGAGTGACATTCAGAGGAGACCCACCCAACCAAAGTCTTGGAGCAGCCTTTCTGCTGTTCCAGGCTGTGTGGCCAGACTCATGAACAGTGCTGAACGTGATACCAGAAGGAGAAGCCTTCATATTGTAGGGTAACAATGCCAACATGAGAAGTAAAATGTTTTGTATTTGATAAGATAATAAACGCCATGGACAAGAAAAAATAACAATGAAGGAAGAGAGAATGCATGTAGATGGGGAAGATCAAATTTAAAATAGGCCATTTGAGAAAAGCCTTGCTGGGAAGGTGACATTGGAATCAATGCATTTCGGAGGCGAGGCATTAAGGTATGAGTTTGAGTGGGTGAATGTGTGAAGCAGAGAATCCCCGGTCAATGCCCCGGCGTGGGAACAGGACTGGAGAGTTGCATGAAAATGGAGAACTAGTAGTTTGCAACAGGGGAAGGGATGAGAAACACTGGAGAATCACCTGGAAGGCTTGTGAAACTGCCGCCTTCCCCACCCCCAGGAGTTCCAATCCCACTCTGACGTGCGGCTCAAGAATGCATATTTCTATCAGGTTCCCTGGGGAATCTGATGCTTCTTCTCCAGGGAGCACATCTTGGGAGCTATGGCCCTAGGGCTTTGCAGGTCATGAGCAGGACTCTCTTGTTCACTCGGAAAGCCATGAAGCCCCTGGAGGAAGGTTTTCAGCAGAAAAAAGATGCTCTCTGAAGACCAGCACGATGGCGGCTGTGTTGAAAATACCCCAGAAGCTTGTGGAAGCCTGTGGAAGCACGGAGACTAAGGAGTATTGAAACATACATCGAGAGTCTGGCCTCAGGCCAAACAAGAAAAAAACATTCTTTAGTTTATTAAGAGGTTGCTGATGTAGGTTGCATACACAGAGCTGTTGGCCATCCAATGGCTTCTGTTTACTCTGGCAAGATCACCTAACTGGTGAATAGAAAAGTGAGGAGGGATGTAGGTTCTTTTTATGAGAACGAAATGATCATTTCAGAGAGCAGGAGAATTAACTGACTGGAGAAATACTTTATTATTCCAGAATGCCCGTGCATAAACATAGGAAGCCGTGACCACACATTAATACTTTGAAATGTTAAATGATACATCATTTTTATCCATGCTAAATGAAAATGAGAGCCATTCTTGGCATCCAAAATTCCAAATCCCATGCATCTTCCTCATTTTGAAAAGAGAGTACCTTGGAGGTTGAGCACCTTTGCAATTGATGAACAAATATTTGCCGAATGACTGCATCCATATTTTATATACAGTGTTGGTATCTTTGCATTCCTGCCAGATATTTTAAATAAAAGCTCAGCAGAAGATCAAGTAGAACCAAGAGTTGTTGGTAGGGTGTGTATATGCTGTGGACTCAAAGAGTTTGCTAAAACCAATATATGATGATGATGGGGATGGTGGCTAAAAGTTCCATTTTATCTTGTGACAGAAACTGGTCTAAAACTTTTTCCTGTTTGCACTCATCTCATCCTCTTCAGAATGTGATGAGATTAGTACAAATGTCTTTCCTTTTTACAGATAAGGAGGCTGCAGCAAGGTTGTTTCCCCAGTCACTGGTCAGAGGGTCTGTGTCCTTCAATAACCATGCATCAGCTGTTTGTGAATGTTATGGGATGCTGAACTGAAGCCCTTTCTTTCCCCCTTTTCTTTTTTTAATTTTTTATATGTTTATTAATTTTTGAGAGAGAGACACACACACTGTGAGCAGGGAAGGAGCAGAGAGAGAAAGAGAGAGACACACATACAGAATCCAAAGCAGGCTTCCAGCTCTGAGCTGTCAGCACAGAGCCTAACACTGGGCTCAAACCCACAAACTGCAAAATCATGACCTGAGCTGAAGTCTGATGCTTAACTGACTGAGCGCCCCTTTCTACCTTTTCTAAAGTGAAATATGGGGAAACGACCTGTATCACTGTCCAGTAATCATAGTAGCAAACTGTCTTGATGTCTGGGGAAACTGGCATTGATGGTCCTAGGCTATCTAGGAAGCGGGGGGGAAACCAGTAGAGGGAGCGTGGGTGTGAAGAGAGGGAGGGAAAGCAAGAACATAGCATATACTTTCCACTGGAGCTTCTGGCACATTCTTTGAAGGAGGCTGCACACTGAGATGATTCCTTGTATGTCTGTAGGCTGCCACACTCCCCATGCTTGCTAGGGACAGGAGGAGGAGGAGAAGGAAACACTGAAGATATTTTGTCCCATTAACAACTGGTCACAGTCACTGAAAAGTGTTTCCTTTTTTAAAATTAAATTTTTTTAATGTTTTATTTATTTTTGAGGGAAAGAGAGACAGCATGAGCAGGAAAGGGACAGAAAGAGAAGGAGACACAGAATCTGAAGACAGGCTCCAATATCTGAGCTGTCAGCACAGAGCCCGACACAGGGCTCGAACCCACGAACCAGGAGATCATGACCTGAGCCAAAGCCGGACGCTTAATGGACTGAGCCACACAGGCGCCTCTAAAAAGTGTTTCCTATCCTCTCCATTCTCCCAATCGTAAAGTTTTTCCATATTTTTTTTTTCATCTAAAAAAGATTGAGTTTCATTTTTGGAGCATTGAAAGCCCTTAATAATAATTCATCACACTTAATTGGGTTCTTACATGGTAGGAGTCACGGGGCCATTAGAAGGGCCCCTGTAACACTTTTATCTCCTAGTAAATGAGTTATATTCATGATAAACATTTCGGAGGCCACTAGACTTAAAGAGCTACTCTTTCCTACTGAATTGAACTCACCGAGGCTTTCGGCCACCCTTCTCACCTATAAAAAGAATTGTACTGACCAGGAATACATTTACAAAGCATCTAGGTCAAGACCAAGCACTGATTTTCATTTATATTACAATATTCCTCTCCATTCTTCTTAAAACTGTCCCTTTGACTGTGTCATGTTTATTGGTTCATTATTTGTAAAATAGTAAAACCGCATCAGAAAAAAAAAAAGTGTGTTGTGTCTTTAATTTAAAAATCGCCCCAGGGCCCTATGGGGTATATTAAATCTGTCTCTCCACCGTATATCTTGATGTACATTTTACTTGAAACCAGGTGTTTTGTATATTGAACTTTTTAACACTGCAGGGAGGTAAGTATTCACAGCTGGAGTTTTATGCTTCGCACATTTTCATGTTTCAGAACAAGAAGCAACCCCTAGGATAAACTCCTCGGGCATGAAGAGAGGCCGAACAAAGGCGTCTGTATCTGGTGGCAGGGACATGGATATGATGAAGTCACAGATACGGGACCCGCATGCAAAATAGCTGCCAGTGACACGGAGACAAAAAGTTTCAAGGAATCCAAGTGCACAGGTTCTCAGATCAATCACAACTGATGAGGCTGTCACCACACAGAAGGGCTGAAAAGCAGCATCAAAGGACTTGAAAAGAGAGGGGAGAAGCTTTTGTCTGGCCAGCCTTTGTCTTCAGGGCCAACATTGGAAGCCAGCTCACATCCACCGAAACACCGAGTTAATCTATTTCTAGTGAACATTGTTCGTTGTGTGTATTTAGCTCGGAATCATTAAAGAAAAACTAACTAGGTTGGCATGGCCAAGGAAGCATTGGTTTTCCTGTGGGGTGTGTGGGTAGGAGTGGAGTCTTGTGCATACGTGACTGTCTTCGAGAGCGGGAAAGGTGACTGACCTTGCGAAACTAACGCACCCAGGGGGCCGGGCTTCGTAGCCTCAGAAATGAACTTTGTGTTTGCAGATCCAGACACAAGATGGTTTATTAAAATTAAAAACATGGCATTCCTAATTCATTCTCCTCTGGGTGGAGTTCACCCTCCCAAATCTCTTTAAACATCCAACAACAAAAAAGCACTTTTCCATGAAAGGGTAGCCTTCCCAGGGAAGTCAGTTAGGGAATTGCAGCAAGATTCCAGTTCTTCCTGGAGGGTGGGAAGACACGGGGGTGGGGAATCTCTGAGGAAGGGCAGTTAGGGAGACTGAGATGCTGAATATCTTCATCGCTTCATAGTCTGTGGATTTGGTGACCCACAGTGCCAGGAAAGAGTTCCATTCTAGTCCAGGTGGTTATAGACCAACCAGCCTCTCCACTGTGCACATGTAACAACAACCCTCCTTAAAGCTGATTGCTTTAAGGTTGTCATCATTCCAGGGCAAGCACCCCCTAGTGGTCGCGTCTTAAGCTCCCCTGTCTTTGTCTAGAGCTAAATGGTGTCCCCTCTGTGCATGTCTGAAGGTGCTCAAAGACCTCAAAGACCCACTGTCATTACAAAGTCAGGACTTGGCTGGACCCGGTGAGGGAGCATTCGCTTCCGCGCAGCAACAAGAGGCACCTTGGATTTTCATGCCAAGGAAAAGATAAGTAAAAACTCCTTTAGAAAAAAATTAAAAATGACACTAAGATTGCCAAGTAATGAGAAATCATGGCTGAGTGTCACCGCTGAATGACACAATAGTTACTCACATCTCATAGGTGGAAGGAGAAAACTAAAAGGAAGTTTGGTGCTTTACAAATTTGTTTGGGAGATGATTTTTGAGGTGCTTTGAAATGTTTTCCTTCACATTTAGGCCCAGGCCCATCATTTTTTTTAAGCATTCTCTGAAAGTGCTTTTTCTTCCATAGTTTTGATGGGCCACATCTTCACATTGGAAACCCCAGTGTGGTGTTTTATTGGGGCATGTCCATCAGGAAACTGCCCTTCCCTGGATTTCAAGAACACACAACTGCTCTCTGCGTGTGATTCAACGGTTTTTGAGGATTTTGTTGTTGTTGTTTGCTTTGTTTTTTTGTTTTTGCTTTTTGTTCTTTTCTTTGTTTTTGTTTTTGTTTTTCCTGTTCATGGAGAAGCAGATTGAGAAGTCAATCAACGATAGAAGAAAAAGGAGCCAGAAACTCCATGGAACATTCTTGATGGGAAAAGATGAGCTCAAAGAAGGTAAGACACAATGATATAAATCACTACCTTTCCCTTCAGGGAAATGGGAAGTCCTTGCCCCATTTTCTTTTTCTATCCTGTGCACAATAATACATCTCTTTTCACTGAAGTTTGTAGTGAGTACGTAAGAATCTGTTTCTATATCCATCTGCACAGAAGCCAAACTACTAAAATAAAAAAAATAAAATAAAATAAAGGCCCTTAATTTTTTCCTGACTATCACAGACCTTTCTAGCTTAATCTGTAGCTTCTGCTGGTTCCATATGAACCAATATTGACAGTTGTGCAATTTTACAAAGTCTTGGAAAATTATGGAATCATTTTCTATTTCTGACATTCTACTCTAACTTAAGATATGTTGCTCTCTGGGAGCCTGAGTGACTCAGGCATATGACTTGGAAGTCAGAGCATGTGACTTCGGCTCAGGTCATGATCTCGTGGTTTGTGAGTTTGAGCCCCCTATCGGGCTGGCTGCTGTCACCCTGTTAGCACAGAGCCTGCTTTGCATCCTCTGTCCTCCTCTCTCTGCCCCTCCCCCGCTCATACTCTCTTTATCAAAAAATAAATAAAACATTAAAGAAAAAAACAGATCCATTAATCTTGACACAGGAGCTGAAATCTCATTGCATTCACCTAAATGTGAACACAGAATCATTCTTCCAACTATTTGTTAATACAATGTTTAAATATATCAATAAATATTCCAAACAAATTAATGGGGTAGCTTCTAGGGAACCCAAGATAAGGACCCAAAGATACAGAAATAATTTAGATGTGGTCCTTTTTCTTTTGAAGATTTTATGCTTTTATTTGTATACTTATATATTAAAATTTTGTTAATGTTTATTTATTTTTGAGAGAGAGAGAGAGACAGAGCGTGAGTTGGGGAGGCACAGAGAGAGAGGGAGACACAGAATCTGAAGACAGGGTCCAGGCTCTGAGCTAGCTGTCAGCACAGAGCCCGATGTGGGGCTTGAACCCACGAACTATGAGATCATGACCTGAGCCAAAGTCAGACACTTAACCAACTGAGCCACCCAGGCGTACTTATTGATGTGGTTTTTGTGAAAGAGAGAGGGAGGGAGAGAGAGAGAGAGAGAAAGCATGAGGGGGGGAGAGGCGGAGGGAGAGAGAAAATCCTAAGCCAGCTCCACACTCAGCGCAGAGCCCAATGCGGGGCTTGATCCCACAACTCTGGGATCACAAGCTGAGCCGAAATCAAAAGTCAGAGGCTCAACCGACAGCTACCAGACACCTGATGTGATCCTTATCTTTAAGGAACATATTGACGAAATATCATTTAGAATATAGTTTTTGTGGCCCTACTTATTTTGTCTCCATTTTCTCTTTATGTACAGGTTTCTGCATTAAAGAACTTAGACATTTTGCTGTTAGGTCATTGTATATTCTTGGACCATTTGGTAAAGCAGCTTCTACTAACTGTGGGTTGAGACCAGTGACTCTGTAGGAATCAAAGAAATAAAATTAAAATACAACAATGTCTCTGCTTGCAGAGACCTCACAGGCCAGTGGGTAATTGGAGGGGACTCTGCCTCCTATCGGGACATGGCAATGGTGTTGTAACAAAAAGAGATGGAATGACAAAGAATGTTATGCAAACTTTTGTGGACGGTGTTTCATTCTGCTTAATTGTATGAAATGAATTAGTTTCACAACAGTGTCTTGAAACACAAGCCCAGGACTATATTCTTCGGGCCGTGCTGTAGGATACCAGTCTCCCGGACAGTTGTCACTGGACTTCACTTTGATTGGAATGTTTTCATGCCTCCATCATTTGATGCGTTGATTCAATTCGTTCATTCATCCCAAACCATTTAATGAACATGTATATGTTGGTACTTGGCCAGGGACTAGCATTAAGAAAAGGCTTCAGATTATTTTCTAAAAGACAAAAATGCCTCCTCCTTGCTTTTAGACCATGATGCTTCTTGAAAGGCAGGCGTGACAGCACAGATAGCTGTCGTGATGAGCAGTTTGGAATCAGTAACTACTTGCAGTGATTTCTTTTTTAGAAACATAAGTGAGAGTTATAAGGACATTTAGTGCAAATGTGAAATGTTATCCATCCAACAAGACTCTCCAAGCAATAGCTTCTCCGGCACCCTGAGCTGCTTCTGTCTTCCTTCCCCCGCTCCCATTAATTTTTTTTTTTTTCAGGATACAATCAAGTAAAATTAAGCTTTTATCAGGGACATATTTGAAACAATTCTTGGAGATATTCCAAGGGAATCCTACTTTTCAGTAGACAGTCTGAGCGGGTGAGAAGGTCAAGGAATGGGCCCACGGTAATGTTAAGAACAAAACCATACAGCACCTAGCAGCCAAGGGAAAACCTGGAGTGTCAGGGGCAGTAGTACCAGGTGTGAGGGACCCCCTTCGTCCGCGGCAGTCTATGCCCCTGCACAGAGAGGCAGGAGAACCAGGTCAGAATCTGGGAGAGAGACCCTGCCCTCAGGGGCCCCAAGGCCTTCAACTTATACGCTCTAGGGAAACACTTGTGCCATCCCCGGTGTGGCCGGAAGCCAGGACACAAGAGCAGGGTGACATGACAGAGTCTTGTGTTCAGGCCCATACTGTTGGCCCCGTGTTCCTGATAAGGACATCTCCAAGGCCTTGCACTAGCATGACCCTGGGCAGGTGTCTGCCTCACCTAGCTGTGTGACGTGGCAAGTGACTGGAAACCTGGCCTCAGCAACGTTGAAGCTTGACAGAACACTAGCTCCTTCTGTGGACTATTGGACAGAAGCGAGGGTAGGGTCTGAGGTCTGCAATTGACCAAGCCTGATGACTGTCATTTGCACAAGCCAAAGTTAGTTTCCAGGGACGTTTTGAGGAAGTGGAGGCTGGCCTGGGAGGCCAGCCTGCAGGAATCGGTGTTGGACAGTTGACTTTGGAAAGCATGCTGAAGCGGTGAGAGACATGAGGCATGCTCTGCACCGAACCTGATACCTGCAGCTCTCTGGCTCTCTGCCTCCATCTGTGCTCACACTGACACCTATGATGCTTGCATGTGTGAATGTGGATGTATGTGTGTATGTTTACATGGATGTGAGTGCGGGTGTGGATGTTCATGGGGATGGACGTGTACACAGATACGGCCACATCGTTTACATCCGTTTTCCTGTGTGCTCTCTCCCTGCCCCCAGAGACTCACCACCCAGACTTCAGATGTGATGATTTTTACCCGTGAAAAGTTTGTGAGATGGGACAGGTTCAGAGAGGGAAAGTGGGTGTCGTGATTTGCCTCAAAACGTGTCTCCACACTATGGTGCACTTTCTCACCCTGGAGAAAGATGTGGGTTCATATGGTGAGGAATGTATGATAAAAATTGATATTTGGAAAGAATGTATGAACTTAAAAATCATAGAAAGTGGCGGGCGCCTGGGTGGCTCAGTCGGTTAAGCATCCAACTTCAGCTCAGGTCATGATCTCACGGCTCATGGGTTCTAGCCCCGCCCCACGTCAGGCTCTGTGCTAACAGCTGGGAGCCTAGAGCCTGCTCCAGATTCTGTGTCTGCCTCTCCTCTGCTCACGCTCTGTCTCTCTCTGTCTCACTCTCAAAAAATAAATTAATTTAAAAAACCATAGAAAGTTTCAGTTATCTTTGTTGTGTTGAACCTATTTCGCTAACAATAAGAATTTCAGTATCAGGATTAGAAATTTTATTTTCTTTTATTTAAATGTTTATTTATTTTGAGAGAGAGAGAGTGTGTGTGTGAGATGGGGACGGGCAGAGAGAGAGGAGAGAAAGAGAAAGCCAAGCAGGCTCTGTGTTGTCAGTGCTGAGCCCCATGTGGGGCTCAATCTCCCACAACATGAGATCATGACCTGAGCCCAAATCAAGAGTTGAACACTCAACCACCAGAGCCACCCAGGTGTCCCTCTTTCTGTCTCTCAAAAATAAATAAAAGTTAAAAAAAATTTTTTCAAGAAATTTGGACAAGTATCCAAATTGATATCTGGATACTTTTGAATAGAATGGAGCAAGGCCCACTAATACTGTTATCCATGGTAAGAAAATGCATTCCATTTTATACAGAGAATTCAGGATCTATTTCAGTGTGACGTATGCTAATGAATTAATGACAGCAAATACCTGGCTCAGCACAACAATATAGGCAGAATTAGATGAGACAAGAGAACCTCTCTGTAGCTTCTGACCCAGAGATCTGTGTCTGGAACAAAGAAAAGAATGACCCTTCCAGAAGCGTTTATATCACTAGAACATCCGCTCTCCAAAACTTCAATAGACTCAGCCCTGCCAGTCACATGCAACCCAATGTTTTCTTCCTGACACCATGTCTGCTGTGCTGAAATCTTTTCTCTATACTTCTCACATGTGTGGATGACATTATTATTTCTGAAAGCTAAGTTGATGAAGGTAACATGAAAGCGAAATTCATATTTTGACATTTTATTGATAGAATTATTATATGATTCTTAGATATATTCATATGTATGTAACATAAACATGTGTACATGTATATGCACATACGGTAAAATATTGAGAATGTGCCCTATTGTTCAATACACAGTTGGTTATTAGGCATTTATTATCCATCTCACCAGTCATAATCATGTTTTTGTGATTTTAGCCATCACTGCTGAGCTTAAGTGACTTTTCTGTGCATGCTAACTACCTGAAAACTCAGCTTAAGAATTCATGGAAATGTCTGAATCTTCGTATCTCTGAGATCCTTGGAATTTAGGATTTTCGAATATGGCACATATCACTTCTGCTGAAATTGTTATGACAGAATGTCAATAATCTCCAAGAGGACCAATTTTAATCCATACCGAATGGTATCCCTTGGGGAAAAAAGGCTTACTGAGGACTCAAATGTAGACATGTTTACAGGGACAATTACCCAGCCTGGGAATCTTAGAACGAGGCCACTTGCTTACAGTGGATGTAATGAGCTTTCTGTACTGGAGCTCAACTCTTTTAGACCCCAACAAAGACAGTGTGCATTAGGAGACCTCTTCAGGTTGCGCCAAAAGAGTGGGCTCCCTCCAAACCCCAGCAGGGGCTCCAGCTTTGACTGGGCTGAGTGGTTCAAGGCAGAATTCATGACAAAATAATGAGAGCAGGGTGGGGTGGGGGGGCATAGTACAAACAGCACATGTTTTACAGAGACTTTCTATTATACATGCGGGAGGCCAGCATTTTATTTTTAGCATTGAATGCAAACATCTTTAACGACTAGGGCAAAGGCAACATTTTACACATTATTTGATCAAGGGATTTCCCTCTTAAAAAGAATCAGTGTTATCATCAAATAAATGAACTTAAATCAGCAAGATGACAAATAGTGCCTGAAATGGTATCAAAGAGTGGGAAGAATACCACTAAAATGGAAAGTTTTGCAATAAATACAAACATGTTCTTGCTTTCTCGTTTTAAAAGTCATTTTGAAAAGTCTTTTCTACAATGCAAATATAAAAGTCAAAGCTTCTTTGGACGTGCTTATGTTTCTGGAAAGAAATACTGTACATGTTGAATGACAGTCACAAAATAAGGCTATCGATACACATTATGCTGCAGATCATTGAAAGAGCAGAGTTCATTTTTCTCTGAATGTGTCTGATCATAGACACATCGCTCGTTGTGCTCTTTAGTTGGTTTGTAAATAACTGAGACGTTGTTCTCATGAAGAAGCCAAGAAGACAAAACCAATGCATTTTTAAATTTTTTCATTTGAGAGAGAGAGCGAGCATGAGCAGGGGAAGGGCAGAGACAGAATCCCAAGCACGCTCCGCACTGTCAGTGCAAAGCCTGGCGCAGGGCTCAAACTCATGAACCATGAGATCACGGCCTGAGCTGAAGTCAGACACTCCACCGACTGAGCCACCCAGGTGCCCCCAAACCAATGCAGTTTAAATTGCTTTTATGCAGAACGAGGCAGGCAAACTAGAATCTTCTGAGTGTCATGCGTAGCAAACAGGGCCAGAAGGAGGGCAGTCTCAATCTGGATGGACCCGCGTGGGCCCTGGTAACTGGCTCTCCCCTAGGAGCATGCTCACCTAGTGGGCTGGTTCAACCAGGGGCTCCTCGGGGTCCTCCCAGCCCCACTGGCCACATGCTTCCAAGCTCTCCTGCTTGCAGCCACCGTGTTTCTTTCCCGGGTTCGGCTCCCAGCAGCACCACCAACCTGCTGATTTGGAATGACTGTTCCACATGCTGACACAGTCAAGTTCAGAGCGTGGGGCTAGCAGCAATCTACCATGACCCTTCGGTGTGGCTGAGTGCTGCTTCTCACCACTGGGTGCCAGCCACAGACCCATCTCTGGTTTATAGCACCCAAGGCCAGTGAGGGCGTCAACAGCCTTTAACTCTGTTGTCCCCTCCCGCGTGCCTCCCCCCAAGCCCCACTCTGGGCTGGCTCCAGCCTACATGTCAGCAAACCCGGATAACTGCATCCATCTCCTATAAGGGCTTGTGCGATCAGTGTCTACAGTCTCAGTGAGACTTCCCAAAAGTCTTCTCTTACTTCAGCCACTGGGGTGACTTGGATGGTCTGATGCCAGGCCTGGTGAAAGATGATCGTTTTCTGCATGAATCCCTTCTACAAGCTCCTCACTAGTCCTGCCTGCTGTGGTGACATATGGCAGCCAGAGGTGCAAGTGGTATCGAAAGAGCCATCAGATGGTATCTACACTTGTGGTGCGTAGAGGGTAACAAGTAGACTTGTCAAATCACTGCTGCACACCTGAAGTTAATGTAACATTGTGCATTGACTATAATTTTAAAAAGTTAAAAAAACTTTTAACGTCAATAAAAAAAAAGTTTTAGAAAAAAAAAATCGAAAGAATGGCACCTGCGAGGCTCAGTTGATTAAGTATCTAACTCTTAGTTTCTGCTCAGGTGATGATGTCAAGGTTGTGAGATCAAGCCCTGCATTGGGCTCTACACTGACAGTGTGGAGCCTGCTTGGGATTCTCTCTCCCTCTCTCTCTCTCTCTCTCTGCCCATCCCCCACTCATTCTCTCTCCCTCTCTTTCTCTCCCTGTCTCAAATAAATAAATGAACTTAAAAGTTATTGAAAGAGACAACGATCTAGGAATATAGTTGTTATGGCCCAAGGATTTCCAGAAAGACATGGTTGGAAGACTTGCTGTTCTATGTTTCCACCATAGAATTTGAAATGTTAACACATAAATGTAATATTACCAGAACAAGAATCACATTGCTGTGAACAAGGTCACATTTGCAATGTACTCTGGGTTGGGACTTGGATTATGGTCATCATCAAAGATGAGTGAGACCCTGAATCACCACGTTGTACATCTGAAACGAATATATTAGCACTGTATATTAACTAACTGGAATTAAAATTTAAAAACTCAGAAATACTTCTCACTTCTAATTCTCCTTTCAATCTTCTCTCCATTTGTCTGGGTGACCATTTTTATTAGATTTTGATGTATCCCTCCACGGTTTCTTTTTGAGAAAATAAGCATATTTGTATATTTATATGTTTCCACTTTTTATAAAAGTTTCAATCAGTGCTTTGTACTTGATGTTGTCACTTACAAATATATCCTGGGGATAATTTCATATCAGAATTGCAGATTTTCTTCATTCCCTTTATAGATCTACATGCTCTATGGTATGGATGAAGGATGGTTTATGCAATCAGTTCTTCATTGCTGGACATTAGATTTGTTTGGGCTTTTGCTGTTCTAAAAGATTGTACAATGACTGGCTTTCCTCAAATACCATTTCTTCTTTGTGTCGGTGTATCTTTGGGATAGCATTCCAAAAGTGGAACTGACTGCTGGATCAGAGCTGTGTGTGTGTGTGTGTGTGTGTGTGTGTGTGTGTGTGTGTGTGTGTGTGAATGAGTATGCAATATTACCAAACATATAAGAATTGTGCCGTGTTGAGTTCCCATTAGCAAAGTATGAAAATACCTGTTTCATGACACGTTTGCAAGAGAATCGCTTACTGTATGTTTGAATGTTTGACAGTATATGTGACAGTTGGTACCTCAGTCTGATTTTAAATTGTAATTATCTATACATGAGTGAAATTTGAATATATTTTCCTGTGACTAACAGGCACTCTCATTTCATTCTTAACCTATGCCTATGTTTTCTATTAGTTTGCTAGTGCTTTTCTTCTTGATGTTTAGAAGCTCTTTGTGGATAAGTTGCAAAACATTTTTCGTCACTATTTCATTTTAACTCATTTATGTTGATATTTTTTTGGCCATGCAATGTTTTAATTTATAATCTTTATGTTGCCCAATTTTTAATTTTGAGTCATAGCAAAAAAATTGGATTTTGAGTTTTAGGCCAGAAAAGTCTCCTTACTCTTAGCTTTAATATAAGGGATCCATCCATTTTTTCCTCGGAAGTGTGGAGTTTTCTGGGTTACATTTGGAATTTCATATTCATATTTAATCTTTTTAATAAAAAGCTCTAGTTTGCACTTTTAATTTTTGAGAGAGGCATGTGAAAATCCTCTACTCTTATTGATTTATCCATATTTCCTAGTGTTTCTGTTGATGCCTGCTTTGCTTATTTTGTAGTTGTTAGATACTTGTTTAAGTTGTTAAAACTGCTTGTTTAGAAAAAATCTTCAATGATTATAGGATATTCCTCTCCATTACATTAAAGCCTATTAGGATAGAAACATCAAAAAACAAATACCAAAAAAAACCCTCAAAAACACAAAAAGCAAAGATGAGAGAGTTACAAAAAGGTGCTATTCACAGGCCCCACGGTGGACGATGCAGTGTCGTGAGGAGCGATACAAAATCAGCCAGGCACAGACATCTGTCAGATTAGAACATGAAGAGATGGTTCAGACAAGGAACACAGGCTAATAAGCAAATTTGCTGATAAGCAAATACACAATCTCCTCTTCTCTACCCATTGCTATAAATGTTCAGATTGAGCTGCTATGTCTCACACGGTCCATGCATTTTTATTTGTTTATGTATTTATTTTTACTCTGGTAAAGTGTGCCTGACATAAAATTTACCATTTTAACTTAATGGGTCATTAGGTCATTCACACTGGTGCAGTCAACACCACCAGCCATCTCCAGAAATGTTTATCTTCAAACCAAAACTCCGTGCCTGCTAAATACTAACTCCTGGCTCCCCTTTCCCTCCAGCCCCTGGCAGCCACCTGTCTACTTTCTGCCTCTGTGACGTTTCTAAGTACCTCATGTAAGTGGAATCCTTCAATATTTGTCCTTTTGTGATTGTGTATTTTACTTAGCGGAAGGTCTTCAAGTTTTGTTCATGCCGTGGCATGTTTCAGAATTTCCTTCCTCTTCGAGGCTGAACACCATTCCATTGTATGGTTATATCACATTTCCTTCATCCATTCATCTATCAATGGACATTTGGGTTGCTTTTCACCTTTTGGCTACTGTGACTGATGCTGTTATGAACAAGGGCCTACAAATACCTATTCAACTCTCTGCTTTCTCTTTTTGTGGGCACTTAACCCAGAAGGGGATCAGTTGGTAAGTCTCTTCTGAGAACCACCCACTGTTTTCTATGGTGGCTGCTCTATTTGACATTTCCCGTAGCCATGCACAAGACTTCTAATTTCTTCATGTCCTACCCCCCACACTTGTTATTTTCTGTTTATTGTTGTGTTTTTGTTTTTGTTTTTAGTAGTAGCCATATTAATTGGTGTGAATGATATCTCATTGTGGTTTTAATTCGTATTCCCCTGATAATTAGTGATGTTCAATATCTTTTTGTAATATTTAAAAAAATCATATGTATATAGGGAGGGACTCCAAAATCATTATTTGCCTTAGTCTTTGGAGACCCAACAGGTAGCTCTGATGGATTCTAACCCTGGTTTTGCCTCCTCTTTGCTGTGTAGGTTTGGATATGTTTCTAAACCCATTTGGGTCTCAGCACTATTAGGTTGGCTACATTTTCATCTTGATGTGTGTCTGAAGCAGCAATACTGTATAATGCTTGTTTTCTGCAAACATTGAGCTATGTTTTACTGTATACAGGACTTAGTATTGACCCTACCTGTTTTATATACCCCTATTCTCAATCTTATAATATTTCTCTATCAGCTTCCTATAATATTTGAACTCATTAATTTTAAGAAATACTTAAAAATTATCCATATTACCATATCAGTGTTCTATGTTAAGAAAAATAAAAATCAGAAAAAGGAGGGGCTCCTGGGTGGCTCAGTTGGTTGAGCATCCGACTTCAGCTCAGGTCATGATCTCATGGTCTGTGGGTTCGAAATCTGCATCAGGCTCTGTGCTGACAGCTCAGAGCCTGGAGCCTGTTTCTGATTCTGTGTCTCCCTCTCTCTCTGCCCCTCCCCTGCTTGTGCTCTGTCTCTCTCTGCCTCTCAAAAATAAATAAACTTTTAAAAAGTATGAAAAAGTAAATATTTTAAGGGAGGAAAAGTACATCTTTTGTAAATCTATGATTGAAATGTCAACACTCAATTACAAACTATTCATCACTGGACTTTTGTTTTTGAATTTTACTTTTTGTGTGTGTTCTTCTCAGACCACTTTTCAACTGCTCATAAGGCATGCCTACTTTTAAGACTTCCTCCTGGATTCTGCAACACACACCATTGTCCTAGCAATCTTTCTTGAATTTTTGGCCTGGTTTTCTCTTCCCCTCTTTTTTAAAACACTTTTTTTTAACAGGCTCTATGCTTTTATCATTGCTATTTTGGGGGGGAAATATGTGTCTTTTCAGATCCTTAGTTCACCAACCTGCATTTGCTCATTTTTTTATATGATCCTAATGACCTAAGTCCTTTTTGGCTTTCTCAAGCTTGGCCACATTTCCATATCCATAGCTTCTCAGTAAATTACCAGCGTCTGCAGGCATCTCTTTGAGCTTCATGAGTTGGGGGTGGCTAAGATATCTGACATTTGAAGCAAAGTTAAAATCTTAATGTTTACTATTTCTGAGTTTTTTCTCTCTCTAAATTTATTTATAGACTTACTGGCAGGAATTTCCCCTCTCTTGGGAAAATATAATATAGTTTTTATCCATATTCATTGGTCAGGGAGTTGTAGTTTATTAGTAGATAGGCCACTGGTGGGGTGGGTGTTAGGAAGACATTAGTGCATAGTGTTTGCTTTCTATGTTTGTAATTGTTGTTTTCTGGATCCTGGAGAAAGGAACACAAGGTTTTCAGCTGCAGGCTCACCGGCAGGGAAGTATTATTGGTGACCCGCAAAGCATGTTTTTAAAATGTTTCTCCATTACTTTTTAGTCAATGGAAGCTCACAGCATTTGAATAGAAACTTTCTGGGCTGGTCAACATCCCATCCTGACATGCATCAGATTTGACATGCTAATTGCAGATTTGAAGAAATTGCTGAGTATCAGCAGATCCAGTATCTATAATTTCAAGTACAAAATCTTCATTAACTGGTTATTTTTATTCTCACTCGCTACCACCACACAGATCAACAGCTGGGGTGCCATTGTGGAAATCCCTCCTGCAGTTTCTTGTGAATACCTGGGTATGGGCTTGCGCTCCTGACTGCAGTGGAATTTGGGCTATCATATAATTTCCTGTTAAATGCTACCTCAACAGCTGTCTGCCACTCTGTCGACAGCCATCATATATTTCATTTATTTAGTGTACCTTCACATTTTCCCAGTGGAAGCAGTAATATTTTCTTTGTAATTTACCTATTTTCTGTCCAGTTATATATGAGCTGCCCTTCGCTGGTAAAGGAGACCAGTTTGAAAATTGTAAGTATACCTGCCATTCATGCATGATAAATAATAGTAACGTGAAGGGCATTATTTTCAAATTTAGAAACTTCATTGGTAAATCTGCTTTGGTTCATGGGGAAATAATATTTGGTGCATATTAAATATGAAACAAATAAAATACACTAAGGAATAATCTTCTAGGTTTTTTTTTTTTAATTTAAATTGTATTTTGGTGGATGCCTTTAAAGAATCCCACCTGGGTGGCTCAGTCGGTTAAGCATCTGACTTCGGCTCAGGTCATGATCTCATGGTTCGTGGTTTCAAGCCCTGTGTCAGGCTCTGTGCTGACAGCTGAGAGCCTGGAGCCTGCTTCAGATTCTATGTATCCCTCTCTCTCTGCCCCTCCCCTGCTCACACTCTCTCTGTCTCTCAAAAATAAATAAACACAAAAAAATCTAAAAAAAAGAATCCAAATAAATAACTTCTGCATCATTCTATCTTACATTAGGAAATCAAGTGTAAAGCATTGGGTTCAATTTATCTGTGTTTCTGAAATTAACATAAAGGTAGGTTCTCTTTTGGCCCTAAATCAAGTAATGTCAAATTAAATCAGTTATCTCCTCTCTATGCTAATAATACCTCACATTCAGTATGATGACATCATGCTTACAGAATATATTTGACTTTGTGAAGAATTGTCTATGGAATTTCTTTTTATTCAATTTTCCAGATTAAAAAAAAAAAAAAAGACAGCCTGCCATAATAAGATGATTTCCACAACACTGTTGTACTCAAGGGCTTATGATAAGCAAGGGATTCCATCATAGCTGATAATAAAATTCTATAATAATTTTTTTTTGTTTTACAGTGAGCAAAAAAGCACTAGAAATGCCAGACTATCCAAACTATCACAGTGTGAGATTCTGGAAGGCTTTCTGTGTGGTGAAAGACCCAACCCACTTATGAGTAAATCCACAGGGCTTGGACTGGACTTATCATTATCCCAGTGGTTTAGCATGATGGGTCAAACAATCCATCAGTGTTGTCCTATAATTTGAGGTGGAGACACTTCACAAACAGAACGTCATATTCCAACCTCCAAGACCTTTGCCTTCCACTTACCAGTGTTTCTGCAGCTAGGGGAGCACACGGCAGTGGTTATTGAACAGGGCACGCTGATTGCTGGGTACCAAGGCCAAAATCATGGGTTTACCTCTGGCATGGACTGGTAAGCTTCATATTGGTTTATGGATTCAAACAGTTCCTCTAATCTCAACAAACTACAGGCTGAACACCACTGGTCATTAGGATGGCAGAACAAGAGGAAACGGTCTGATAAGAGGAAATCCATCTCATTCTGCAGGAAATAAAGGAAGATATATCTATGTGACACAGGCTTGGTAATGTTGTCTGTACATCGAGAAGATCGTTACATTGCAATCAAACCCAATAGGATCTGTTTTAGTAATAGAATAGTAGTTGGTTAAATCAATCATAGCTACTCTAGCACCTACCCCTCTCCAAGCAACATAACAAAAGAGCATGTGGGTTTAATTAACCACACAAAACCACAAATACCAGCTAGTTGAGCTGATTTCCAGAAGTAACTCTTTAGAAAGCTTGAGCACTAATAACATAAATTTTGTGACTCACTGTCAGTGACTGCAGCAACTTGACTATACATTGTGTCTTCCATCTAAGAGCTTCTGAAAAGAAAGTGTAATTTTTAAGGAAATACAGGACTATATCTTCTGCTGTTTTGATCATGATTTTAATAGCATTAAATTATCTCATGAGAAAATAACTGTGATGAGAATTTAGGTATAATATATAGGATTTGAGATTCTCTTCAGTGAAGACCTTTGCTTAACTTGCTGTTAATTAATTAGAATTTGTTGGCATCCTATAGATCAGATGTGTTTATTGCTATTTATCAATCTGTAATTGGATGGTATATTGGAGAGATCTTCTAATAATGTAATTTGGGCTTTTATTTTTTTTTAATGTTTATTTATTTTTGAGAGGGAGAGAGAGTGAGTGTGCACCCAAGTGGGGGAGGAACAGAGAGAGAGGGAGACAGAGAATTGGAAGCAGGCTCAACACCATCAGCGCAAAGCCTGATGTGGGGCTCAAACCCACAAACCATGAGATCATGACCTGAGCTGAGATCAAGATCAGATGCTCAACCATCAGGTATTTAAAAGGCACTTCAGGTATTTGGCCTTTTAAATCTTTTAGTTTAAGCCTTTCTCAAAAAGACTACTTGTTTTTGGAAGGGAGTCTTGATCCCTGTGAAGTTAATGGCAGGTGAAGAGTAGCTGATTAGTGAGGACTGGGGTGAGAGCAGGCAAGGTCCCAGTGATGTGATGGTGACACTTCCTTACCTTATTTTCACCTCATACAACTCGTTCTTGGGTGTGACTGTGACTCACAGTGTATTGGAGAAAAACGTCCAAACACAATGAAAATCTTCCACTCCATGCTGGGCAAAGCATTTGCTACAGAGAACATTTAAATTATTTCTTCAAATTTTCGATGGAAAAGAGACAAAGTGAATGAGAAACAATGCTAAGGCAAGCATTATGCCAAGTCAACATGACTATATCTGGTCATTTATGGTCAAATCCTAGAAATAATTTTTAAAGCTCAGTTAAAAAAAATTAGGCACATCGATCACATGACACGTTTGAATTGCTTCTGTATATTTCAAAAACAATTATAACTGGGGAAAATAAACTCATCAAATGTGGCCATTATCTATTGTCTACTACATTGTTACCCAAAGTACCATATATTTTTGCCTCTGAGATGCCATGTTCTAGCATACAATATTGAACACTGAAAAAAACAATGTGCCCAAATCAGTATGCCATCAATTATATCCCAGTTTTAGAGATATTACAATATAAAAAAATGACATGCTGTTAAATTAAATAAATTGTTCCAAATCTGCTCACTTCTCTCCATCCCCATTCAAATGGTCATGCTACAAACCACCAGATTGTCACATGAACCATCTTTTAATAGATTTCCCTCAAATTGAGTCTTGTCTCCCCTCTGACTCACTCCACTACAATTTATTTTCTTCCAGCAACCTTGGTGATCTTTTCAAATTGTATGTTTGAATATGGTAAAAATACTTCTGTAACTGTTCATTGCTCTCATGATAAAAGTCTTAAAAAGGCAGAATTATTGAGATCAGATGATCTCATACTTCTAATCTCTCTAGAATTCCGTGACGCCCAAGCTCTCATACCATTTAACAAAATAAACAGTGCAAACTACATGTGAGTTTTAGTTATATTTCGCAAATTGGAACAGTGAGAAAAGGTTCTGTGGCAGATTGGATTTTCAAAGTTGGCTACCGCAATGCTCCCCATCCTCAAGGCCTTCTTGCAAGATCACTTTGAAACTACCACCAATGGAGGTCTATTTCTTCTTCTTGTAATGTTGGCTGCACCTGTCACTTATTTTGCAATATAATTTGCCCCAGAAGTTATGGTACCTCCATGTCTCATTTTAGGGGTCGTGCAACTTCCTTTTTCAGGCACGTGGACGGCTGTGAAGATGCTCGGAGAAAATCCAAGCAGCCATGTTGAGGACAGTTAAGGCCACTTCCCCTGTTGAGAGGCCCAGCTGAACTCCCAGCTGGCAGCCATCAGTAGCTGGCATCCATGGACTCAGGCCATTTTGAAAGCTCCAGCCACCAGCTCAGTGCAGCGACCCCATGGAGACCCCGTGGAGCTACAGAACCACGTTGCTGGGCCCTCCCCGAGTTCCTGACTAAGAATCAGGAGAAGCAAAATGGTTGGTGTTTTTCTTTTTTTTTCCTCTAATTTTATTGAGATATAATTGACATATAACATTGTGTCGATTTAAGATGTAAGTGTTGATTTGTTACATATATATTTCAACATGTTTACCACTGTTTAAGCCACTAAATTTGGGGGAAATTTCTTAGGCAACAAAAGATAAGTAAACTATTTCCTATTTGGAAATTTTTCATACCTTGTGAAGAACTAAGAGCTGATGGACAGATTTATCACTAGAGATTTCTAGAAGAATCATGAAAAAAAAGTGATGAAAAAATGAAACTGCTAGAGGAAAAATTGTATTTACTTTGTAAACTAATCAAGCATTATGGCAACACATTTTACTATAATATTTCAAGAGGAAATAATTTTGCATATATTTGATTTCCCAAAGGATAATGTAAATATACACATATACACACATACATTAAAATTCTCCCAGTCTTAGCTATGAACTACGCTTTCAGTGGGTGAACATAGAGGATTTTGAGATTTGCCTAAAGTTTGTTATTTTAGTACAGAGCTGTTTGTAGAAATGCATTCCTGAAAACCTTTTCCAAAATTTTATTTTGATGCCACCAAAAATCTGGAGGTATTACTGTATGCTTTTATACCAGACAAATGGACATGTGGGAAAAAATAATTTTTATTTGATAGTTATTTTCATTTTTATTCAATTTCAAAACAAGTTGGATTAATAATGGATTAAATTATGCTTCTGCTCTATTTGCTTTCTTTCTCACTCAGGAAAACTTATGAATTTTGAGTAAAGAACTATTTTCAGGGGTACCTGGGTGGCTCAGTGAGTTCAACGACTGACTCTTGGTTTCTGCTCATGTTGTGAGTAGGTCTCTACAATGGGCATGGAGCCTGCTTTAGACACTGTCTCTCTCTTTTTCTCTTTCTCTGTCTCTGTCTCTTTCTCTTTCTCTGTCTCTGTCTTCCTCTTCCCCATTTACTCTCTCTCTCTCTCTCTCTCTCTCTCAAAAAAAATTATTTTCGTAATGGAAAACTAGCAAAAAGTATCTTGCCATTGTCATTGGTAACAGAGCAAATGGTAAATATCAAGAATAATTTAGGGATCAAGGGGCGCCTGGGTGGCTTAGTCGGTTAAGCGTCCGACTTTTGCTTGGGTCATGATCTCGCTGTTCGTGGGTTCGAGCCCCGCATCGGGCTCTGTGCTGACTGCCGGCTCAGAGCCTGGAGCCTGTTTCAGTCTGTGACTCCCTCTCTCTCTGACCCTCCCCTGCTCACGCTGTCTCTCTCTCTCTCCTAGAAATAAATAAAACATTTAAAAAAAAAAAAGAATAATTTAGGGATCAAGACCTAAAATGTCTTGCATTGCCTTGATGAATAGACCATGGAGAGTCAATATCATGGGTCCCTGGGACTGAGAAGAGAAGGGTTGGCTAGTGCGTGGGAACATAAGAGAGAAAGTGAAAGAGAAGGAGGGGACTTGTCTGGCTCATATCGCTCTTTCCTCTTCTAGGTCATCTATTTACAGTACCCTTCACCCTTGCAAAAGAGAAAATGCTTGGGAAAAAAAGTCACACTTGCCAAATTAGATACCAAGTTTCCAGGTCTTAGAGATTAAACGACAGTTTGAGATTTAATTGATGATTTTTCAATTTTAGCACTTTTTATTTTAACATCTGACTTTGAGCTTCATCTCAGTATGAAGTGTCACTCGGTTATGAAATGATGTATGCCTGGTGCAAGGTACAATGAGTAGGAAGGATTGGAGTCAGATAGTCTGGGGTTGAATTTAGAGCCAGTGTTGTGCTGGGCGAGACCTTCTCATCTGATAAATACAGGTCATGCTATTGCAAGGATTTGATAGATCTCTCTCTCCTCTCTCCCTCTCACGCACGCATGCACGCACACACACACACACACACACACACACACACACACACACACACATGCATACAGGCAACTCTGACATATTACCTGACACTAAAGTGTACAAATGACAGTTTCATTGGTACATCAGTGAGATTTGCTGAAATGAGTGAGTGCCCACTGCTTCCTGAATCCACATACATCTTCTTTGTGTTTCTGTCTCCTTAGCATGTCCATGCTCCTTTTTCACTGACACTTTGTACTGGTGTTGTCTGTGGTTCTGAGCTCAAAAGCTACATATTAACAAAAACTGAAAAACAGGGGCGCCTGGGTGGCTTAGTCGGTTAAGCGTCCGACTTTCGCTTAGGTCATGATCTCACGGTTCGTGGGTTCGAGCCCCGCGTCGGGCTCTGTGCTGACTGCCAGCTCAGAGCCTGGAGCCTGTTTCAGTCTGTGACTCCCTCTCTCTCTGACCCTCCCCTGCTCACGCTGTCTCTCTCTCTCTCTCTCCTAGAAATAAATAAAAATATTAAAAAAAAGAAACCCTGAAAAACAAAGAGCACTCCATACTGTCTCCCAAGCAAGGCACCCTTAGGATTTCTGCTATAAGAGGCTCTGGAGGGAATTTTCAAGTACACTGCAGAGAAAGAGAGAGAGAAGGGGAATCGTGCTGTGTATCTTTTAATTTGTTGCAATTGTGATAAGGAAATATGATTTTTCAGCAAATGTAAATTGAAGTCTATTATTTAAAGAAAAGCTAAAATTTTAAATTAAATTGTTTATTTTTTAGAAATTGTACTGCCAAGTGTTGACCTTTATTGAGGAAATGGAATCAGCAATATAATAACCTATTTTTAAAATATTGATGTTAACTAATATTCTAGGTGCTACTGGGAACATATTAAAGATGGAGTTATGAATTATATAACACATCAGTGATCTTGGAAGGTGAGAGTGACCTTGGAATTTGCTGAGATTAATACTGATTGGTAATTGAAGAGAAATCCTATACAGTCAGATTAATAGTTCACCTTACATCTGTCATATGAGTATAACCATAGGTATTACTGTTCAGAAATTCATCTGATATCACTCCCATGCAATTTACTTCAGGAAAAATCCAGTTAGGGGAAACGACGGTTTTTCTTACTTACTACTATTTGAACTACTACTATATTAGTTAAAAAATTAGGCTGCTAAACTATTATTAGTGGAAATAAATATGGAAAGTATTGACATAACAAAGCAAGGCGTGTTTAATATATTTTAAATTGTCTGATTTCTAGCAATGCCAACAAGGAAAAATAGTTTAACATATGGAAAGATTGTCAGTGGCATACATTATATCCTCTTTGTGAAATTTAGGAAATTGCAAAAATTCTGATATGAATTTTATTAGCACCTAAAATATGATACTACATTTGAAACAAAGAAAGGTAGAAAGAGTCTACCAGATAGTTTAGTTTCTAATAGTCATGCCATGGCAAAAATTTGAAGAAGGCTACAGTATTCACAAATGTTCTATAAACAGCATAAAAAGCTACCTCATCTTCTTTATTGTTACACCAGCTCTGTAGATCTGTAAATTTACCTTTAGCCACTTTACATCACTGACCTCTATAGATCATCAGTGTTTTATGTGTTTATGACTTTTATTATAAAATATCTTTTGCTTTTATCTTTTCCTAAGGTAATATATTTCCCATTTTAAAATAAATCAGTCACTGGGATTTGTTGATCAGTTTTTAGTTTATGAGTTTTATCCAGTGGTGTAATAATTACTTGCAGTTGCTGATATGCACAAGGTTTATTATCCCCTAGCAAAGAGGATCCTAGAAGCTTCCTACAGGAGGTGGCATTTATATCCCTTTTGTAAGATGTAATTTGCCAAGTAGACATACATGGCATCATCCTAAGCAGAAAGGACAGTGTGTTCCAGGCCAGAGGCATGGAACATCGTGTAAATTTCAGAGGTCAACAAATAATTTCATTAGGCCGGGATACGGTCCATTCACTAAGACTGCATGAACCTATGTACCTTTCCCTGTTTTATACTTCCTGGGGAGTGGATCTTGGCTCCCCTAATTTTATTTCACCTTACATATTCAGACTGAAGACAGTTAGGCCTTCCTGTCCATGATACTTACAAAGCTTCTTGATCTTTTTAGGTGCCTCCCCAGTATATAGAGTTGACTCATGATTAAAATAATGAACCTACGTTATTATGTGATACTTCATTTAAAAAACCATCCTCTATGTTCTTACCTTATATCAGGTTTCTATGTGGTTTTATTATGTAGGGTATCCTGTCTGAGCAGAGTGACTATCATCATCTTTCATCCACAGTTTCACTTGTAATACAGTCTAATTTTTTGACTTCTGTTAGAAGTTTTAATAAAAGAACAATTGCTTAGCCTTTGAGTGGAGATGAAGGACATAGTCTCATGATTGATTCAAGTGCTGTATCTGAGAAAAAGCTCTTAGCAGAAAGAAATGGGACCCAGCTCAGGTGTTTATCATTTCCTTGAACTTCTAGTCTTTCCAACAGAGGAACGATATTTCTGCTCATACATTTCTGTCAAATAAGAGAGATATTTTGAGTAGAGAACAATGAGTCATTACACATTTATCAATAGCATTCAGTTAAATTTGATATAGAGATGAGTATTTTTCTGAACACACAAGGGCATTTTGAAACTTTGGCTTTCTTAATGAATACTTCAGATATGGATCTAATCAAGGATTGTTACATTAAAAAAGAAAATACATGAGTTAGCAATCAGAACACCTTTTACCAGAGTGTGAGTGTCAGTTACCAGAGTACAGGAATGAGTTCACAGAGTGACATATAAGGGGGTCTATGGCACAAAGTGGATAAAGACCTAGTTTTGCTCAAAATAAATGTTACGTTCTGGGTGTGATTACAATCATAAAAACAATAGAAAATAAAAAGACAAGTACAATGACAGCATAGCCAGTTCCCAAAGGTAACAGTTTTGAAATAGAAAATAAAATGAGCGAATCACAAAAAGCATCAGCACGAGGAGGTAATGTATCCTGGCGAGGACTACACTCACCAGCCCCTGGTGGTTACTTCTGATCCCTCAATGCTGGCACAATCAGTAACAGGTGCCTATCAATATGTGCATTGATATGAATGAGGGCGTAGTAAGTAATCTCTTACACTGAACATTCACACATTGCGTCAATTTAAGTTGCCTTTAATACCTCTTTTTTTTAGGTCTTCCAATATAAAAAATAAAATTTAGTTTTGGGTTTTAATTGCTTTTGTGTTTTTTTTTTCTTACAGCAAATTTGGAGCACCTTAATAAAGAAAAAAGTGGAGATATCTAGAATGTTCACTTCCAGTCAGAGTGTGTGGAAGCCAATTTTATATAGATATTAAAACTTGTCATTTCACAGCAAATGTGGAATTTCCAGGTCAGCTAGCCTAGGATCCTTTGGTATTCCTCTGTGGGCCTCTATACTGAGAAAGAATTCTTGGAAGATTTGCTGACTTATGCTGGTATTACATACAAAGTCTTTCAGGGACACCTTTTATTATTCCCCCGATGAAAAATATCACTGCCCTGCTGAATCATTTGACTATTCAGTCTTCCTTTTCATTGTTTTTGATTTTGCCTATGATACTGATAAACGTCTGAAAGTGGAGGAGATTGCTTATGTAAACTGACCTTACTTGTAGAAATACATTTTAGGGCTGTTGTTCCAGGGTCTCCTTTAGAATGGCTCCCAGCCATCTACAACTTACGCACACGTAGAAAATGTGTACTCCTGTTTGGTTCTGTTTTAACATTACAATATTTTCTATAAAATTTAAATGTCTATCTATCAATTGAATAACTTACTTGAAAAAGAGTTGGGATTGGGTTTCTCAATCCATCTCTTATTTCTAAGTTTACTTGGAGAAACAAAAATAGTTCATACTGATTGAATAGTTAAGATCTGTCAGGTGCTTTTATAATCACTTTGCATTAAATCATTCCTAAACACTAAATTAACAGGAGTGAAAACCCTTTGCAAAGGATAGTAGCCTCATCCCCATATTGAACATGATAAAACTGAGATACAGATCTGTAAAGTAATTTGCTAGAGCTCTGCCAGCCAGCAAGGAGTGGGTATTACTTTCAAACCTAGGTCCTTATAATAATCATTCTTGAGTGTTAACCCTTCTGAGCTTCAGTAGTTTCCAATATAAAATAGAGAAAATTCTTTCTTCACAGGACCATTAAAAAGATCAAATCTCCTTCTCTAACCACATTTCAAGGAGGCACTCCTTTTGCCCAAGGATTACGAGGAAAGTGTGCTTTCCCCCCTGGGTTAAGCAGCCTGCTGCCAGAGTGCACAGATGGTTGGACAGAATGAAGACTGACTTTCGGCACCCACTCATCTGTTGCTTGGCAAACTCATTTCTGTACCCAAAGCGTGGGACTCTCACAGTGGCTGTAGACATACCATGCCCTGTTGTCAAACTCATCATCAACTCTGAATTTCTCGAAAGACAAAACTAGCATAGTTTTGTAGCATAGAAATGTCTCTATGGGGGAGCCTGGGTGGCTAAATTGGTCAAGTGTCCAACTTCAGCTCAGGTCATGATCTCGCGGTTTGTGGGTTCGAGCCCAGTGTCGGGCTCTGTGCTGACTGCTAGCTCAAAGCCTAGAGCCTGTCCTTGGATTTTGTGTCTCCCTCTCTCTCTGACTCTCCCCTGCTCATGCTGTCTCTATCTCTCTGACTCTCAAAAATAAATTAAAAACATTAAAAATTTAAAAAAAAAGAAGTGTCTCTGTGATGTGGCCTCTACCTTTGCCACATCTATACAGGATTACTTGTGATTTCTGGATTTACCCTACTTTGTTTCTGTGATCCTTGAGAAGGCCACCCCTTCTGTCTAGGAAGTGACTGTTTTCCCTAACTAACTGCCACTGCTGCGTTAAGTAGCAGGCCATTATCACAAATGCCTTCTTTGACATCCTGACACTACCCAAGGGCACCTTCCCTCATATTTCTTAACACCTTGTCCTTGTTTTTACTATAACACATCCTGTGCTATTTAAAAAATATTTTCATATCTGTTTCTCTTTCAATCTCTGAGTTTTTTTGGTGGCAGGGGATCTTTTTGGCTTCTCCCCATGTCCTTACCAGTGCTTGCTGCAGTTAGGAGGTGCTTAGTAAGTGCTTGTTTCATTGACTTAAGTAAAAATCCTCTAGCCAATTAAAAAGCAGGATCGTTCCCTCTTAAGATTGAAATAAGAATGAAAAAGAAATTAATGAGAAGGTAATTACCATAATGTTTTACCTTCTCTGTTTTATTTGGTATAGTGGCTTATACTTGGTTCTATGCACTTGGATGGGAATATTTCAATTTGTTCCCACCACCGTAATTCACTTATCTGTATAGGGTTATTTCCTCAGTAATTGGGACTGTAATAATGTAAGTTTCTGTCATTTACAGGCTGCTTAGAGTTTTGATTCACAATAGGAAGAGCCCCATACAATGGAATAGGATGACAGAACTGAATTGGTGCTTTCAATTCTTATTTGATTGCCCAGGATAGAGAAAGAAAGGTAATTATAGGACGCAGAAAAATATATCATGACAATGACATTTAATAACTTGCCCACAGATTTAGTTTTCTTTGGATGATATCTATACTTCTTCATGGAACAGAGTGAATAAAAATCCTCTAGAGTAAGATTATCTTAGGTAAATGTAATGTTTCCTCCCTTTGTCCAACAAAGAAAGTACACTTGGCACTTTTTGTATGCTTTCTTGTATAGTAGCTATGTCGTAATTTTATTCATAGATTTTTCTTCTACTACACTGCACAGCCCTTGTGTGAGAAAGGACCTATATACTATTAATTTTCATTTATTATTTGTATCTAATACAGTATTTGCTTCAAAAACAAATCTATTCAATAAAATAACAGCAACAGAAACCCAGAATATATCGGTCAATTAATGTGTGTTTATTATTATCCATAAAAATATAATAATCAATTGGCAAAACTTTATAAGAACAATGTTTCTGAGTGCTTATTAATGATTTAAACATTTGAAAGTAGTCATCAAATTTATTAAATTCATTCTCAGTCTTCAGTTCTGAAGATTGTCTCCATGTTTCCAGGAGCTCAAAGTCTTCAAAAACTAAGGTTTGAAAATTCTGTCTCATTATGACATACTCATTTATTTTTTAAAGTTATTTATTTATTTTGAGAGAGACAGAGACAGCATGAGTAGAGGAGGGGTAGAGACAGTGGGAGAGAAAATCCAAAGCAGACTCTGCACTGCCAGCACAGAGCCTGATGTGGGGCTTGAACCCACAAAGCCATGATCATGACCTGAGCCAAAATCAAAAGTCAGACAATTAACAGACTAAGGTACCCAAGCACCCCTATGACACAGTAATATTAACAGGATTTCATTATTATTGAAAGTATTTCCAGCCTTCTCGGTACATTGGACAATATGTGTGTTGAAGGAAATTTACCTAATAATATCAAAGGAAAAACATAAGGCAATGAATTCCAGGAAAGTCTTTACTTTTTAAATAAGTTTCTTTTTAAAAATTTTTAAAGCATTTATTTATTTTTGAGAGAGAGAGAGAGAGAGAGAGAGAGATGTATTTCACCATTATTTATTCCATTTTGATGTTCTGTTGTTTTGAGTGAGTTAAACTTTCTGTCACTGTCACATCTCTGCTGCTTAAAGAATTTCCTTCAATGCATTTTTTAGGGCATGTCTTCTGACAATGAATTTCACATTGTTGTTTGTGTAAGTATTTTTCCTTAGTTTTGAAGTGTATTTTAAAAGTGTCCATAGCATTACAGGTTAAAAGTTTATTTTTCTTTTAGCACTTCAATGACTTAGTTTCTTTGACTTCATGCTTATGTGGTTGCTGATTAAAAAAAGTCTGCTCTGATTTTATCCTTATTCCTTTGTATAGAAAGTGTTTTTCTCTTTCTCCCTCTGGCTGCACTCAAGATTTTCTCTTGTCTTTGGTTTCTGCAGCTTCAATGACTAAGTGTGTTTGGCATTTTTGTTTGTTTTGTTATCTTTCAAGTTCGGTATATTCAGTGATCCTTGGGTTTCTAGTATGGTGTCTATCAATAATATGTAAAATCTGCAACCATTATTTTGTCCAGTATTTCTCCTGTGCTGCACTCACATTCTTATCCTTTTAAGGCTACTAATATGTTAGACTGTATGACATTATTCCTCAGCCCTTGAATTATTTTGCTCTTTTTTACTGGTTAAATTTCCATTTGCCTCATTGCACTTCCCTGTCTTTCAGCTCACTGCTGATTCCCTAGACTGCATTAAGTCTAACTATGAGCAAATTGAAAGCCTTCTTCATCTCTGTTAATTTGTTTCCTATTGTAACTTCCCATTTGATTCTTGTAGTTTCCATTTCTTTATTGAAATTACCTCTCTGACCCTATATGTCATCTACCCTTTACACTAGAGCCTTTTACCTATTATTGTATTTATTTTATGTTTTTTGTTTGAGGATTCTAACATCTGTGCCATATTTGAGTCTGGATGATTGCTTTGTATCTTTAGACTGTATATGTGTACATGCTGTATATATATATATGTGTGTGTGTGTGTGTGTGTGTGTGTGTATGTGTGTATATAATAACTAAATAAGTTATATACATATTTTATATACATACGGTAAAACCTTTGTGAACATAATTCATTCTGGAAAAAATGCTTCTAATCCAAAGCACTTGTATATCAAAGCAAATTTCCCCATAAGAATTAATGGAAACTCAGATGGTTCACTTCACAACCCTAAAACATTCATTAAAAATGATTACAATAGTGTAATATAATATAAAATAATAAGAAAATACAAAGTGTAAGGAAAAATAAACAAATGAACCTGCACTTAACCTTTGAAAAGCTTCATGGCTGATATGAAGGAGACCAGAGAGAAGAGAGTTACTATGTAGGAAAACTTTCACTATCACTGAGGGAATCACTGATATCTCTTGGCTCAATGGAATCTTATTTCTTTATGTGCAACTTCAAGAAGGAACCTATCCAATGACAGATTTTGCAGATTTTTTGGAAATGTGACATTGCATGGTCATTAAACACGTTGATCACTTGCAGTGCTACGGCTTTATTCGGGTGGTGCTTTTCTACAAAATTTTGCACTGTTCCCCACATTTTACACATATCTTTTATCTCATTTGGTGTGAAGGGTTTCTCCTCTTTTTTCTCTTCCTTTGCAGATGAGATACAGATGTAAACTTCTTATAAAATCTTGCAATTTTGGCCACTTGCATACCTCATTCTTATTTCTCAGTGATTTCCTTCTTAACATCCACCTTAATCATCTCCTTCTTCTTACTACCAGTCTTTTCAACCTTTTTCTGCATGGGGGCCATCGCATACACTTACACAGATGTTGAATACAGTACGGTATTATACACTCATGCCATATTCTGTATTGAATGTAACTGGCAACAAGGCAGCAGAGGAAAGGGTCTCTATCTGCAGGCAGCCTGACCTAGAATGAAGCAAAGTCTTCCTAAGCTCATTCTTGTGCCAAAAAGCAAAGGATGGTCCGTAGGTGCTTAGAAGTTACCAAAAATACACTAGTGCCAGTTGTGGGCACTTTCTAATGTCCTGAAAAGTCACTCATTTCTGCCAAACACAGTGGCCTGAGACTGAGCACCTGAGCACAGGAGATGATCACCCACAATCCCCCAGCATGCGCAGGCGTGTGAGAGAGAAGAGCCATTGGCTCAGTTGTGATCATATGATGTTCACCATCACATACTACTTACTCATATGCAAGACATGGCTTGTTTATCAAGTTAAAATTTATTAGAAATGTTTGCTTGTCTTGTAGAACGCTCACAGAACAAGTGACTTGCAATCCAAGGTTTCACTATATAAATACACACATAGGTATACATATATATATATACACACATACATATGTATATATATATCCATATATATGTATATATATATATCCGTATATGGATATATATATATTTCCTTGTCCTGGGCCTTTGGTGTCCATTTTATGTAAATGTAGTCAGATATCAGGCAAGTTTGAAGTTGGTCCCCATTGGAATTTGCCTTTCAGCTTTGGATCTTCCCTTTGTTTTACTCTCTAGAATTCGTTTTTTTTCAGTATTCCTAATCCTATTCCAGTTTACACAGTGCTTATTAGTGTGGTGATGAAAGGAAGAGATGGTGTGCATTATCTGACGTTCTGATTTCCATCTTAGGCAGATATAGCAAACCTGGGCCTTGAGGGTATGGTCCTCCGAAGTGCCCCTGCTCCCCTGGGGGAGGGGCAGAAATATCTGCTAGATTCAGCATTCTAGGAATAACAAGAGCCCACATTTAATAGGTTCCGCATGGAATGCTGAACCTAGCAGATATTTCTGCCCATCTCCAGGGGCTAGAGCTTTTTGCTTATTTCTTCACTTCTCCAGCCACAATCAGTATCTGCCCTCAGGCTACAAGTGTTTTATTTATTTATTTTTCCTCTGATGACTAGGACATTTTTTCTTTCATAGGGGAGATAGGGAGGATGGCTTTTTGTGGGTTTTCAGAGGTGGCTGGAGCTCTCTCTGAATTCTCTTCACCAATGCATACCTGCTGGGGTTCTTACAAAAAGCTTGCAGATGTGATGGCTTTCAGGCACATTAATTCTCATCCCAAACCATACTTGCCTCTAGTAATTTGTGTAACATTTCTAGCTGAATCTTCTTACCAGCTTATATCAGCTGTATCTGTCCTGCTTTCTTCCTGCATTCACCTCTCTCCTCAGACATGGAATTGGATTTTATTCTGCAGTCTGGCTCTCCCATTTCTATGAAAGTCTCAAATCTGTAGTCTGTCCATTTTTTTTTTCATGTTTCAAGGTTGAGAATGATGCTCTTTCCTGCTCTATATCTCAGAACTAAAATCACAAGTTCCTAAATCCACCCTTCCTTCCTTCCTTCCCTCTTTCCTTCCTTCCTTCCTCGCTCTGTTTCTCTCTCTTTTCCTGTGATATCATTAGTTAAAACTGATGGTCAATACTTAATAACAAACATTTGTATGCGTGTTGTCAAAAAAAGTTTATTATATAATTTATTCTTTAGGAAAAATTCCAATAATCTTATTTGCCAGAACATTTATAATTTCCCAGGATAATTGTGACATCTTCTTAGTTTATGTATAAATAATTTTATGAAATTAATCTGCTGACATGTCTTCTCACTTCACGTTGCTTGAGAAAGCTAAGAGTGAAGTTATAGTCCCACATTCCCACATGCACAATATTGCAGTTTGCATCCTCAGTGTCCTTTCTGGCATTACTTTGTCCCCATCCATGTTCTTATTTCTTTTGTTGCCTTATTTTCAACTCATCCAATTACCCTCCATGAGTTCTTATGAGCCATCAGAAAATCTTTCTAGAATATCATAAGGTATAAATATAAAAAAAGAGACAAATTTTTAAAAGGCAATAATAAAGATAAAAAGATAAAAAGGGAAAGGAGAGAGATGAAGCTTAAGAAAGACAGCACAGGGGCACCTGGGGGGCTCAGTTGGTTAAGTGTCAGACTTTGGCTCAGGTCATCATCTCATGGTTTGTAAGTTGGAGCCCTGCATCGGGCTCTGTGCTGACAGCTCAGAGGCTGGAGCCTGCTTCATATTCTGTGTCTCCCTCTCTCTCTGCCCTTCCCCTGCTCACACTCTGTATCTCTCTGTCTCTCAAAAATAAATAAATGTTAAATTTTTTTTAAAAAGAAAGACAGCGTATAAACTTATTGTAGGAAACAAATATAATAAGCATAAATAATTTGATTTCTGGAAAAAATGTTAACATCAATAGAAATTTTAGCAGAAACTTAAAAAATTCTAAAACACCCAGAAGGGACAAAAATCATAAAAACAGAAAGAATGTGCATTTTTATTGGTGACTTAAATGCAACGAATCAATATTGTTATCTTTAATCATTTGGTGTTAAGCCCCAGTCTTGTGTCAATAACGCGAATGTAAAAAATGAAGAAGTTGTATTTGGGAGAATTTCAGACAAAGGTGAATGCAATATCTGAGTGAATGGAACACAGTGTTGGGAATTTGTAGGGGAACAGACAGGGAGTCAGACAACCTTTGTTCCTCTTCTTCACCTGTCGCTAGCAGCATGACCTTGGTCGAGTTACTTAAGCTTTCTGATATTTGTTTTCTCCCTCTATGAAATAAAGGATTTATAACCACTTATGTGTAAGCTTTAAAAGTCTAGATCTATAACTATAAGCAAAGGTTACAGTAAGCTGTGTTGGGTATTTAATGCCAAGCTGAGGATCTGAGACTGATCTGCTAGTAAATGGATGGCCATGGATGGTGTCTGAGCAGGTGGTTATCTGAAGCATTGAAATAAGGGGTTGGCTTAGAAAAAGAATATTTAGCATGTGGGTAGAGTGTAGAGTAATGGCTTGGACTGGTAGTACGGTGGCATACAGGGCAGATAATGGAGGGCTATTGTGTGACACTGGTCTGTGTAATCACATTAGAGCTAATACAAGAAAGGATGTGAGCAGTGATGGTTTAGGAGAAGGCTTAGGATAACCAATACTACATGTGTCATAGGGATTCAAGAATTTGTCTCATTATACCCATTTCCTTTCTTTTTAAAAAAAATTTTAACATTTACTCATTCTTGAGAGACAGAGCATGAGCCGGAGAGGAGCAGAAAGAAAGGGAGACACAGAATCTGAAGTAGGTCCAGGCTCTGAGCTGTCAGCACAGAACCTTATGTGGGGCTTGAACTCACTGACTCTGAAATCATGACCTGAACTGAAGTCGGATGCTTAACTGACTGAGTCACCCAGGTGCCCCTACCCATTCCCTTTCAATATGCACTTTACCTTAGTGCTTACTTAAAGATTTACTGTGTTTATACAATTAAATACCAGAAGTCTTCCAACCATACCATCCAATAAAAACAATGACACATTTAATTGTATTAAGATCATTAGAATGATCTAGTGTTGATTGGTCTTCTTTTCAGTGTCATTGAAATATCCATGCGACAACTGGTATTTGAGAGTAACAGTCAAAACTCTTTTATAAACTGCCCCTTCCTCACAATCGTATCATGTTCCTTATAACATTCACATATACCACATTGTACCATCCATAGCTATACCTTACTGATAGGTAAGACAGCATGGGCCTTATCAATATGGTGGAAACAACCTCTTAGTTTACTGGTGATAAACAAACCTGACTTTTATGTGCTAATTGTACTTTTAACTATCAAAAGTGTTCATATTTTGGTGACAAATCCTATAGGCACCTTATTTTGGAGTAACTCAGTATTAGGTGGCTACAATTGTACATTTTCCTCTTCCACGGGTTCACAGATTCATGACATTCTATTGTCTCTACTCTGTGATTGAGAAATGCTAGTCTAGGGTATGTGCAAGGTATCAAGATACTCAACTCTTTTTTAAGGCATATGAAAAAATAATACATTTGCCTTATTACATTGAACCCTCTACTCAGTCTTCCCTCTCCAATGAACACAAAGAATCATAAAACTTGGACTTTCCCAAATGGTTGATATCAAGATACAAGGTGGTGATGGGCAGAATCTTGCCCCCACCCTCAAGGATTTCCATGTTTGTACCCAGAACTTGTAAACATTATGTTATATGGCAAGGGCAATTAAGATTACTAATACAGTGACCTTGAGATCAAGAGATGACCTTGATTGGGGATTATTCAGGTGGTCCTTATAAGTGAGTGAGGAACCACAGTCAACTCATAGTGTTGCAGTTTAAGAATTCAATCCAATATGGTAGCTGTGAAGAGGGAGGAAGGGGGCCATGAGTCCAGGAATGTGGCTGGCTTCTAGAGATTGGAAAAGGGTAAAGCAGATAGTTTCCTTTTTACTGTTTCCAGAAAGGAATGCAGTCCTGCTGATAGTTGATTGAATCTCTGTGAAAGCCATTTTAGATATTTGAGCTCCAGAATTGTAAGTCTAAATTTCTGTTGTTTTTAAGCTACTAAATTTGTGGCAGTTTGTAATAGCAGCAATAGGAATCTATTACATAGGAGTTTGTAAGGTTCATCAGAATTTTTAAGTAGTGCTGATGAGATCATGATCACTTATGTTGTATGTATATTAAAAAAAAAAAAGATTCAGGGGCACCTGGGTGGCTCAGTTGGTTTAGCCTTCAACTTTGGCTCAGGCCATGATCTCATGGTTTGTGCTTGAGCCTCACATCAGGCTCTGTGCTGACAGCTCAGAGCCTGGAGCCTGCTTCGTATCCTGTGTCTCCCTATCTCTGACCCTCCCCTGCTCACACTCTGTCTCTCAAAAATAAAAAAAATGTTAAAAATTTTAAAAAGATAGATTCACAACAAGTTTTTCCTTGAGCCCAGTCAGGCAGGGGCTTGTTTCATTAGTGAGTTTGTTTACTTTCTTTTGGTAGACAATAAAGATCTCCACGTTGGAGATCCATCTTTCTCCTGTCTGCCCCAGAATCTAAGAAAGTAAGAGTTAAGTTTATGGTTAACTTTTATGATAGTCTGTAACATTTTCATCTTGCTATAAATCTACTCTTTCCATTTTTTTTTTTTTACATTAGGGATTAGTCTTTTACTCTGCTTAGTGGTTTTGATAATATCAACTTTGAATACATTTGTAAAGAGAAAGGATAAGAAGATTACAGTATAATAATAATGAATTAAAATATAGTTTTATTTTAACTGATTAGATATCAATAATAAATTTCAATAGGATAAAGAACCAGAAATGTCAGTCTTCCCCAATATGCAGATTTAAAGTTGGTCAAATATTTACATTAAGATAATTTAAAAAACTGCAGGAAAAAAAGAAAAACAGTGACTGGGGTAATAATCACTTTCTAAATCAGTTTTTCCTTTGCCTATTCTTATAGATGGGGTCAATCAGTTAAATTAGAAGTCATATAAAACCAGTTCAACCATAACTGTTGGTTAAATTAATCAGTCACAGTTTATTATTTTATCTCTGGAGTCTAAACTAGGATTGTACTCAGGAAAGAATGAAAAAAAATAACGCTGTTTCTCCCAACAAACTTTCTAAATCTCTTTTGTCTATGGAATATTGCATATGTCATTGGTTATCAGAGTTTATAAATATTTGGACTTTTCCCTTCAAATATGCATGGAATTACTTTTTTATTGAGTACTAGCTGTACTTTCTTTTTACATTGCATATACGTTAGCTCCAAAAGAATCTCTGTTTTCTTATGATCATGTGAGGGTGGGTGGCCAAGCTTGATAAAACGCTATAGAATTGGTTGGTATAGTAGTCATGGTGTAGACCTCAAGCCCAATAGAAACCAGAAAACGGAAATGTCAAGTTTGCCTGGAGTCTTGGTGTTTCCTAGAAGAACTGTTATGTGATTTAGATTATTTTCTTGGATAAGCACAGTAATAAAACAAATGTGGTTCCACAGTATAAATAAATGTGCTGGATGTGAGACAAGACACATACCAGAATTTGGCTTCAGATTTAACGTTGGAGAATATTAATGGATAAGAACAAATAGATAAAGACCCAGTGTTTGTATACAAATAATAATCCCTGAAAGGATTCTTAGCTTTTGTGAATGGAATTAGTTTTTAATGGCTCTCTCTTCAATTTAGTCTTTATTCATTCCCATATTTATTAAAAAATGAAAATAAAGAAATACTAGAGACTCTTGCTACTATATTGACTCATTCAGGGAAATATATATAAATGGGTGTGTGTTTAACTTATAACTCTTGAAAAAGGAAACCAAGTTTAAGCATAGTAATGATCCCATGGACTAAACTATTACTGAATCCAGCTTCAATCCATCTCTTCAGTGAGTTGAAATAAATCTCAATAACTACAACTCAATGTAGAGAGTAAAAGCTTCTATCAGGCACATTAAAAATATATGTATATTTCTGAGTGCCTCTTTTGTTAATTAGCTGTGATAGATAACAGAAAAAGAAAATATGCCTATTTATCTGTAAAAGGTCATCATTACATTGGGCATAAATATTTGAAGTATAGGTCTGTACATTTATGCATAGAAGCATTCATTAATTCTTCATATATATGTGCATATATAATCACCCATTTTTTAATAAATAAAAATAATTTCAAAAACAAATGAGAGTCATGTATATTTCTCTGGTTTGGTTGTGGGTCTGTTAATTAGAGGACATCATTCATTTATTTAGTTCCTACTACGTAACAAAATTGCTCAGCACATTGTAGGTGCTTAATAAATATTTTGCGAACAGATCTAGAAGACAGTCATCCAGATTCTGCAAAATGCCATTGCTTTAAATATTTATAATAGCTATGTCCGCCCTTCCCTTAAACTCTGTTGTTGTTTTCCCTCCTAAGAAAATCATTAGTCATTCACCGATTTGTCAGGCATGATTCCTACCTGTTTCATCCCAATTTTCAAGTTTTAAAAGACTTTTTAAGACACTGCATTCCTTGCTATGGGAAAATACTGAGGAAAAAAATTAGAATTCTCCCAAGCTGATTCTAATAGGATGCATATTTGCTAAAAAATAATGAAGACTAGAGATGCCAGCATGGACTGAAAATCATAAGGTCATGTTAAGTAGCATGACAGATTATCATGGTTTCAAATATGTTTGGGTCCTTATACATAATATAGTCTAAGTTAATTGATTACATTAACATTTCAGCCAAATGTGTCTATTTTTACTTATTTTCAACTGGGGATTGCTTTTATTTTCAATCCAGGAAAAACTTGTCAGTGTCTGGAGACTTTTTTGATTGTCCCAAGTGAGGAAGGAGGATAACACTGTCATTTAATGGATAAAAGCCAGCGATGCTGCTAAATATTCTACAAGGCGTGTGGCATTGCCAAGGTCAACAAACTGACATACTTGCATTGTCAGATGGCTTTCAAGCTACATGTTTTAGCATATCAGCTAATAAAGGGACCTAAAAGAAAGTCTTCAGATAAATTTGTTATTATAACCCAATTTCCACAGTCATGCTGAATATGAGAGGAAGTGTTGGGATTCATCCAATATCGTAACTTTTTCAGCTTCTGAAGATCATTGAATATTTCGAAGGTGCCGAACGTAAAAACCAGTGACACTAGCATAGCAGAATAGTTAGTTTTCTATGTTTTCTGAGTAGAAGCCTCTTGCACTATCAGCAAGTGTGGGGATTTGGTCTCACTTTTAGATCACAGGAGAACCATGGGCGACCTACTAGTCTATCACTCTCTGTGGGCCAGCAGAGCTTGTGTGCTTCCCAACGCATGGAAAACGGGGTTATTGAGGCACCAGGTAAAATTAGGTTCAGCTCATCTTTTCTGATTGTATAATCTTTCTTATATATACATGAAGTTCAGTTACATAATATCATAATATATTCTTTCCATCAGTCTTTTGATATCAGAGGGAACTAATAACAATAATAATAACTATTAATTTAAAAAAAACCCAAAACACTTATCAGCCTGCAATACAATCTTTGGCTTTCTTTTGTTTTCTTTTATAATATGACATTGTTATTTTCCTGATCACCGCGACTGTCTGAAAGCATTTCGTGGCATTTTTCATGTAGCTAATATAATACAGTTGGAAGGGGGCTGAAATATTATATGCTCTACACTTAGGAGGATGCAAGGTGGTGTGAAGACCCCAATCTCTTTGTCAAGATCACTTGGCGTAGGTGTTAATTCGCCAAGGTATTGGTCAATTACTGCTCAGACCCTAAGCTTGTTACTCTCCTAGTGGGTAAGTATTTAAAAAGAGGTTTAAAGAAAATATATCCCTGGTAAATGTTTATTCAGTGTTTCATGTTTGATCTTTGTGGTACAATCTTCCTACTAAAGCTGGAATCTATTTTCAATGACTGCATATGAATGCAACACACGTTCTGTGGACTAACAGATGCCGTCTGTAAAAGTATTTACTTTAAATTAGTGGAATAAGTAATCAAAAGGGCTTTGTACTTAATGCAAAACTTTTGGGGACTATTAAATGCTCATTAGAGGGTGTTTTTGCTGTATGACTGTCAAAATCAGCAGGACATTTATGTTCGATTTCCTGAGTGGGTCAAGATTGAATATGATTTTACAACCTAAATAACATAAATGAATGCAGGTTATTTCAGCATCTCCAGATGGTTTTTCAACTCTTTGCCCCTAAACCCAAAACTTAGTGCCATTTTAAATTCTGCAACGGTATTTTAGTAAAGGTTTTTTTTTTTTAATGAAATATTTAGCATCTTTAGATAAGTAGGCTACTTTTCCATACCCCCAACATTTGTAAATGAAAAACAGATACTATCTTTAATGTGAAATAATACTCCATCCCCATCTTTTATGGAAATATATCCCCAGGGAATCAGATAATATTAAATCAGCTTAACTATGCACTTATTACAATAGCTAATTATCTAAAGTTTTTAATTATCTTATGATGGCTTATTTGGTGGATTGTGTATGTGTTGCAAGTTGATTGAATCTCTGGAAATATGTCCTTATTATCACTTTGCTTTTAATTAAACATTCAATAGCTGTCTTGTTTAATCTAGAGAGATGCATCTATTATTCTCACTGTCGTTATTTATGTGCTATCATGCACAGGAATGGTACTGTATAATGAGAATAAATGTTAACCCGAATCATGGTTCTCACATTGAGAAAATAAAGTCTTCCATCTATTAACTAAAGCCTGTAAATACTCCAATTATAAAAGATGATTTTGGTTTTTAAATTATTTTTTAACATCTATTAATTTTTGAGAAACAGAGAGACAGAGCATGAGCAAGGGAGGGAGGCACAGAATCCAAAACAGGCTCCAAGCTCTGAGTTGTCAGCACAGAGCCCAATGTAGGGCTCGAACCCACAGACTGTGAGATCATGACCTGAGCCGAAGCCAGAAGCTTAACCAACTGAGCCACCCAGGTGCCCCATAAAAGATGATTTTGAAGACCCTTCCTGCATCATAGAGGAAGGGAAAAAAGAAACCCAAGAGTTCATGGGTCATGCTCAACTTACTTGCAGGCAGAACTGCATTTGAAGTAGTCAGACCAGCATCAATGGTCAAGTACAGAAAAGCAAAGCAGAGTTAAGCTGGAGTAATGAAAGGATGAAAATTCATAAAAGTCCTGTAGTATCTGCATGTTGTCATTTTCTTTGGGAAATGTGCAAATTGGCAAATTAACCTGCTTCTCTACTTGTGAAAATCTTTACCATGGGACTTAATGATATCGCTGCCTCTGGTTGTCCACCATCAGAACTCTTTTTCTGATCCTTAAAACTCTACTTTCCCATCAACTATGTCTCGGGTGATTCAAATATACCATGTAGTCTCAAGAGGAAGAGGGGAGAATCACCTTGATTTTGTTACCATTGCAAAGATCTCTTTTTCCCTAGATCAGTTTCAAAAGCCCCTCACTCTTCTTTTCTAACACAGATTTAGAACAGAAAAAATAATGTCAATCCTCATCTGACCTGGAGTCATTCATAAATAGCTTCCGGAAGGCAAACTGTTTTTGGGGGCAGAGGGTAATGGGAACTGCTGTGGGAAAGTTCACTGATGTGTCTGTGCCTATGTTGGCCAAAGGGGTTGATCCTATCCATGCGAGTAACCGAAAGAATGAAGGAATTGAGCTAAATCCTATCTGTGATGGGATAAGTATCCTGGCTTTTATTAATAGCTGTCATCTGTTGGAAATGGAATTAATTAGACCCTTCATTATTCAATTATTTATTAATTATTGATGCTTTTTTCAAATGTTCAATAGAAGCTTCGTCTGAATACAAAACCTCAAAAGAAGAAAAATAGCATATGTTTTAGCTTAAGCCCCTCACAGTCTACTGGGGAACATATTTGAGTGCAGAGGGGTAATGCAGTGACACAATGGATTGCTTTGATAGTATAGGTGAGAGTAAAATGCTATGAGAAAATTAAGTGCTTATAAAACACGAGAGGAGAAATGTGTAGGAAGAAGCAACAGGTGGACCGATTCTTGGAAGCAGAGAGGTAATAAAGCAAGTTGTAGGTCAGGAGGTAAAAGGTGAAATGTGGTCTTCATGGCAGTAACAAAAGTACACATAATTGTACGGAGGTGAGATCTTCTGCTTATTATGCCCTCAATATTCAAGGGGCATAGATCAATTTCTGTAAATGTTTAGTTATGGGATAGATAACTTAGACATCAATTAGCCATTCTGATAAATTTTAGCCATATTAACTTCTGAGATAGTTAATGTGGCAAAAAATTAAAAAAAAAAACAGATGATCTCAAACTAACTCAGTAGAACTTGCTATAGAATATCTGAGCAAAACTTTCTCAGTTGTCTCACATTTAGGTGGAGAAAACCATCTTATTAAAAAGAAAGAAAGAGAGAACGAGTGTACATGCAAGCTGTTTGTGGTGAGTTGCAAACTAAACTATCAGCTTGTGTCATGGGGCACCATCTTTACTTGGAAGAAAGCATGATGCACAAACCATGTCCATCCTGATTTGAGTATGTGGCCGACATCTTTTCAAACCGAGATGAGCATGCCACTTCAAGAATAACCACAAAGAGCACTAACTACCTATTTTAAAATTCGAGCATCCAACCTAAATTAGAATTTTGGAAAAATTGTATTGGCCACCATGAGTTTGAAGCTGTCACAGCTTTTAAAGTATTTTTAGCTGAGGTGATTGACATTGGACAGGTGTTATGTTTTTAATGTTGCACAACAAAATTTGTTAACAGTTGGAAGATATGCGTAATGGAGTGAGGGAATATTTTTCAAGGGATTATGATCCTACAAAATCATACACATGTAAAAGGTCTATTTGAAAGGCAAGACAAACCAAAAGATTTAATAGAACAAGCTGCAGAAAATGTATTGATAAAGTTTCAGATGCCACGTTACAACTAATTTAAGACACTACTCTGAATTGAGTTTGAGTCTAGCGTCAATGAATACCTATAAATATCTGAAATGACTATTAAGTAAATATTCCTATCTTCAAATGAAATATCTGTATTTCTGTGTGAGGCCATATTTCCTTAATATACTTCACCCAGAAGAACATATTGACACAGATTAAAATCAGAACCTGTATGAAAACCTGGCTGTCTTCCATTAAGCCAGACCTTAAAGAGATTGGCCAAACTGTGAAACAATGCTTTAAAAATATATAGTTATTTTAAAATACACTATTTATGTGAATATATTTGAATATATTATTATTTTAAGTAAATTATTTAATATTTTAAAATTTTACTAAATTGCTTAGATGGTAAATATTGGTAGACGGAGATGATAAAAACAAAAGTGCTTTGGGATCCTCAATAATTTTTGAAAATGTAAAGAGGTTTGACATCAACACACTGAGAATCTCAGCTTATTAATTTCCTAGGGCTACCATTCCAAAGTACCACAAACGGAGAGGTTTAAACAAAAGAAATGTATTCTTTCATGTTTCTGAAAGCTATAAGTCCAAGCAAGATGCTTACTGGGTCATATTCTCCATAAATACTCTGGGGGGGAGTCTATTCCATCCCTTTCTCTTAGCCTTTGGTGTTGTCCAGAATCTTTGGCATTCCTTGGCTTGCAGCCGCTCAACTTGAAACTCTGGTGTCCTTAAATCTGTATATCTGTGTGTCTTACGTAGCCTTTATCTCTGTGTGTGTCTGTATCTGTGTTTCTTGGGCAGCAGTCATATTGGATAATTGTCCCACCCCCACCTACTGCAGTATAACCTCATCTTAGGTTATGTCTTAATTACATCTCAAATATGATCACATTCACAGGTATAAGGAATTAGGATTTCAGTATATCTTTTAGAGTATATAATTCAAGCAACAATAGCTTGTTTAATGAATCCACTTAGCATGAAGACACATTGCCTTATACCTTTCTTTTCATTCATTGCTCTTTCATTGAGATTTGTTTTTTATTTTTGTAAAATCTCTTTATGTTGTGCTTGACACATAGTGGACACTCAATAAATGATTGCTGAATGAGTTGGCTACTGAATTAATTGATCAATAGGACCTTGTGGGGACCCTGGAGATTCATTGGTTATTGCTTCTTTGCAGCTCTTGAGCCTTCATTCAAGGATCTTTTATTTTTATGAATTGTCTGACATAGTTCCCTACTTGATTTCCTTCCGGAAAGGTAGCGTGACATACAGAATGAATGGGGGATTGTTTACAGATAAACTTACCTGCTTACAATACATTCTGTTAGGTGTACAGTTTTGAGCCTATTCCTCTACATCTCTGAACCTCATTTTTTCCCTGTAAGGAAATGAGTATATATGATGCCTTTAGACTTTTTGTAAGACTTAAATCAGATGGGGCACCTGGGTGGCTCAGTGGGTTGGGCATCCAACTCTTGGTTTTGGCTCAGGTCATTATCTGGCAGTTTAATGAGTTCAAGCTCTGCATGGGGCTCTGTGCTGGGAGGGCAGAGCCTACTTGGGATTTTCTCTCTCCCTCTCTCTCTGCCTCTCCTCCATGAGTGCTGTCTCTTTCTCTCTGAAGACAAAGAAGTTAACTTACTAAAAAAATTTTCCCCAAAAAAACCCAAAGGAATTAAATTAGATAATCTATGTGAAAATCTGATGCCATGTTTCAAAGTTGGTGGCTTGGAGGAATCCAGTATGAATTCTGAAAGACTGGGAAGGAGATGTGTGTTTTTCACAGGTCCTCAGGTGATGATGGTGTGTACACAGGCTTGGGATTATTTGGAATCTATTCCCACACTAGGAAAAGCAGACTGATTACGTGCACTGCTGGAATGAATGTTGCTTTGTTAACCTACCTGCATATCAAATCATTTATTAATGTTTTTAATATTTTTAAGTTTATTTATTTATTTTGAGAAAAAAGTGTGAGCAGCAGAGGGGCAGAGAAAGAAGGAGAGGGAGAATCCCAAGTATGCTCCACACTGTGACTGCAGAGCCCATTGCAGGGCTCAAACACACAAACCGTGAGATCAGGACCTGAGCCAAAGCCAAGAGTCAGATGCTTAACTGACTGAATCACCCAGGTGCCCCTGGATATCCAAACCTTTAGTAGCCATCACTGGTAAGGCCGACCTAGTTCAGGTGACAAATTATATATAACAATACACTAAGGATTTATTGATAAGAGACATGATAATAGTTTTCTTTTTTTCTTTATTTTTTTGTTTTTGTTTTTGGAAAAGGGAGTTTGTTGAGATTGACTCCATCGATTTCCTTTTCTTCCCAATGAAGGGCTGCTTTTTCATCAGAATAAGAATGGAAAATACATCTCACATTAAATAAAACCACGACAATTTCCTGCATGGAAAGACATAAGGGCCTCCTTGCTGGGGGTAGTAGCTCTCTTCCCAAACTTGAACTTTGAAGTTTTGTGTAGACTGTAAAACTCCCCAGCTCAGTGCTTGGCGTATAATAAAAGCTCAACAATTGTTAGATTCTGTCCACCTAAGTTGTCTTCAAATAAAGATTTTAAAAGCTGAATATGCTAAGATCCAATAAGATGTTTTGTTTCCTTTTTTTTCAGAGCTCCTGGGTATGCAGTGTAGACAATGTTGCAGTAGTAGTTTGTATGTCTTTATGGTAGTTAGAAGCATGCTGAAGCTATATTCTTAAAGCTAATTATTAACAGCTTAAATAGCATTTCTAGAGAAACGGAAATAGGAACTAAATGCTTATGCTTTTAAAATGATGGAGCAAAGCTGTAATATTGGCTCTTTGCAGCACTTCGTTATCTACTTGTCTATACATTCAGGAAAACATTCGTGGTTTTGAAGTTCAAATGAGCTAAAGCTTAGCTTCAAAGGGCAGCACAGAGATTCTTTATACTTTTGTTTTATTGGTAGCCTAACAGCATGGACCATCTGAGCTCATGTTGTAAATGACATACATCATCTGGTCTTTTCCAACAGACAATTTTGTCTGGTGTTCTTTTTAAATCAGACAAAATTTTGGTATGCTTTCCTCCCGGATAACACAAGTTTGAGATCTTTCTGTAAGGTGGAATCTAATTTTAAAGGAGGTAGGAGCCCGAAAGGAAGAATAACCCTTCGAACTTTCCAGTCACTACTGAGCGAGCCATGGCAGCCTGACTACCTGAAAATGCTGCTTTGTTATAGCACTTCAGTGATGAGTCCAGAACTAGTCACGGGGTGCCTCGGCTGCCTGCCTGAAAGACCTCTTCCTTAAACTTTTGTATCCTACTTGTTACACGCACCCATCACGTCAATGTCTCTGGCCACATGTACAAGAGTAATAAAAAAAAGGCCCTGTAATTCTCTTCCAGCAACAGGATAGAGTACCTTGAGTTCAAAGAAGATCCAAAAGTGTGGAGTTGAGCTACAGCAGTCTTTAAAAACTCTTAACATTTTCACTCTTTTTAGGAGTGAATAAAATTACAAAGCTTAAGAATACGTACATTTAACTGGGATGTTAAAGAAAATAAAACTACAGAGAGCCTTTCATGTTCTCCTTCAGGGGCAGTCTATGTGAAGGGGAGACTTCTTTTTTCATTATTCAAATTCAAGTTCGTTAACATATAGAGAGAGACTTGTTAGAAAGGGCGCCATGCTGTGGGGAAGGACCCTTCTGCCTTTGCACAACCCCATTAGCACATCACATGGGAAGACGCTCTTCTTCGATTTCCATCGGATTAATGAGAATGTGACAGCACCCAGCAGGTTTGCAATTGCTGTACCCTGCTGGGTATGAGGCTCTTCTATGGAATTCTAAGTGGGTTAGGTGGCTTGCTACTTTGAGTATGGAAAGCATGGAATGATAAAGAAGTGTGTGCGGTATATGTATGTGTAGGCACGCTAACAGGCATGTACACGCGGGTTTAACGTGCATCTCAGGGGTGCCTGGCTGGCTCAGCTGGTTAAGTGCCCAACTCCTGGTTTTGACTCGGGTCACAATCTCATGGTTCATGGGATCGAGCCCCACGTGGGGCTCTGAGCTGCCAGCACAGAATATGCGTGGGAGTTTTCTGCACCACCCCCTGCCACTCCCTGATTCTCTCTCTCTTTCTCTCTCAAAATAAATAAATAAACTTAAAAACACAAAGTGTACCCCAGTAAGTGGACAGTTGGAGTGGTACAATCCCCACGTTAAAGAACTTTGAGTCCACTTAACACATGGCTATTAATTATTTCCCACACGTATACCTGACAGTAACAAATACAATTACACGCACAGGACATGGTAACCTACTCACTGGAGCAGATACTAAATCGTTAGTGTTTTCATCTCACTGAAGTGGGAAGCCGCAGCATGTGCTGAATTATGTCAAAGGGAGATGAGGGGGAAGCAAGTCACAATAACTGACCGAAGATCAAGGCAAATGAAGGATATACATTTTGAAGTCATTTCCAACATAATAAATTACCTGTGCTTTAAGTACCACGGAACCTTAACCAGGCACAGAAGTTCACATCAGAATCTGACAGCAAATCCTTTTTATCCCCTTCTAATTGATTCTTCTGTTCCTACTGCAAACTAACAGCAGGAAAATCTTTAATTTTTTCTTTTCTTTTACAGGAATATTAGTATTGCTAAGTTAGTTTTTCCTACACTTTTTAAAAATTTCATAGCTAACATGTCATCAACAATGATGAAAGAGATTTTGTGCCTAACTCCATAAACCAATAACTATTTAAATAGATTTCCTTTAGAAAAATCCCAAAGACATTTTTCTTTAAAATTTGGTTTGAGTTTATGAGTATATGAAATAATCTATTCTGGGTCTTTGGGGATAAAAAAGATTAATCATACCAACTAAGACTTTATATGCCGGTTGCAGAGATAACACTAGTGCATAAGTCAGTATAATATAATCTAAGAGGAAAATATTAAATATAACAGTAACAGTACACTTACATTTTAAAATAAATTCAGAAGCAAAATTCTTTCAGAGGATTTAATTCTTTTCAGTAAATCTTTCTTGATCAGATAGGATATATGGAAAATTTTGCTATGTATTGGGATTTGGAAGATGAGTATGGAATGATCTTTGGCCTCAGGGGGGGTAATACACTGTGGAGAAGATGACTATGAACCAGGCAATTGAAGAGAGGGAAGGGCTGCAGGAATGTGAAGATGTAAAAAAATAATAATCTAATTCTCCTGTTCTTGCTGGTGAATATTATGAGGATGGGCACCCATGGCCCACTAATGAGCACATCAAATAGGAATGTCTTACTACCTGAAGGTTGCTTGAAAGGGACAGGTAGGAGACAAGATTGGAAAGTTGAGCAGAATCCGGAACCTCTGAAGGCTCCAGTTTAAGAATTTGAACTTGAGTCTGAATAAGTGAGTGATAGATCTAAAAGCTCCAATCTAGGACAACTAACTTTGGGTTTAATACAAAGGTGTTTGGACTAAAAAAACTTAGAGGTAGATACAGACTTGTTTGTAAGTTATACCACTGAATGGAAGGGAAGGGATTTAAGGGAAGTTATGAGGGGCCAGGCGGTATCTTCAGGAGGAGTGTTAAAAAAAAAAAAAAAAAGTGGATGCAAAAATCTCTCAGACCTAGGATTAATGCCTAGGTAATAAAATGCTCTGAGAAGACAAAGGTGGTGGACGGGGGGAAGTCAAAGTGAAAGCGGAGTATCGAAACATGGCTGACTTGGAGGCTGGTGCAATTAATGCAGAAATAAGGGAATTGGAAGAATTCAGAAGGACCAGCAGACGGAACCTGAAGTGCTGGTGACTTTCTACGGTGAATAATGGCCAACAGGCAATTACAAATGTGGGGCTGGAGCCCAGGACATGAGCGGGGGTGGAATAAACATCTGTAACTCACCTGAAAGGAACTGTCATATGCGGTCACAGGATTTGACAAGATTGCGACGAGACCCATAACGAAAGGTAGCTCTCAGAACGGCCATAATGGGAGTAGAGAGGTGAGACACCAAAGGAAGCAAAAGAGGGTCAACGTTAGGAGTGAGTTTACACAGAGCAGCACGAGATGAGATTGCAACGCACAAAACAGTGTCTCCTTTGGACCACAACCCAGGTTTTGCTCGGAAATAGCTGCTATTTATGTTTGGCTCTCATCTTTACCGGGTGTTCAAGGAATGATCGTTTATCCTCAGACATTCCTATTTTGAAAACACATTTGGTTTTCCCTAAGCTAAAACATGGGTGCCTAGATTTATGTTTATAACTCGTGTGGAACAGTTTCATGTCCCTGTGTGGAGGGCAATACTAATTCCAGCAAATTACTTTCGGACTTACGCATTTTAGACAGTTGATCTGAGGTAGAGGTAATTGAGTTTGACAGCAGTCCAGCACTGGAGAAGCTTCAACACCTATAATGCAGTATCCTGGACAACACAGGAGGCCTGGAAACGAAATACCCCAGGATTTATGGAGAAGGGGAGTTTGTGTTTGGCTTGAAGTCCCTGATGCCTCAATGCAAGAAGGAAGATCTGGGATAATAACTCAGCGTTGTGGGTCCACCTCCCTGTTTTCTTCTTTTTCTTTTTATCTTTCCTCTCTTTTAAGTCTTAGGTTAATCTAAGAAGAGGAACTTCACACTTACATAATGAACTAACATGACTGCATTTGAGAGAGTATCGTTATAGTCTCAAATTTTTTTCTCACCACAGCACCTACATGCACACGAATAGAGAAATATATTTAGGAGAGGGATATTTGTTAACTCCAGTTTTCTCTTTCCATCTCAATTATCCCCCATTCCCACTATACACTTTTATTTTTTTTTTTTCCTGTTTTTGGTCTAGGCAAATGGTGACATCTTAGTATCGCGACTTAAGCATCTAAATATATTTGTAGACTGCATTCATATTTGTACAAATTACATATTTCATGTATCTATCTATCTATTCATTTGTTTTATATAACAGATTCATTTATTTTAAATAACGCTAAATTATTTTCCAGGCTATTGCAAATTGATCTGTTTATTTCACCTCCAGAAAATATATAAGGTTGTCTATTTCTTAGTCTTTACTGATATTTTTTTCTTTTTAGAATTTGAATTGTAATATAGTGAATTCCTTAGAAAACTTATTTGTTCCATAAAACAAATGAATAAACAACACCAGCACCAGGATTCCAACCACCATCCAATTGTGTGGTCACTGTCTTCAGAATCTCAGTCTGTTTTTCAAGTCCCTGTTTGTCTTTCGGGTGACCTTTCTTGTGAAAATAGGTTACCTTGTTACTCTGAATATCAATTACATTGTCCTTAACTCCCTCTTGATAGCATGGAATTGAATTCCACTTCCATTGAGTGTCCACAATAAAGGATTTATTCAGCAGGCTGAAGATGGTGTCATTTGAAATGGAGAAAGGAAGCCTTCATTTTCATTCCAATTAGCAATGAAGGGAGAGAGCTGCTCTCTTCCCTCTATTTCTCATTGCCTTGGAAAGGAACGACACTGAAATTGGACTCCATCAACTGCCTAGGCTGGTAGAAATCAACTATATCTGGCAGGTAAGAGGCAGTTTGTGAATACGGATGCCTGGCTTTCAAAATGTCTTCGGTTAGTTATCAACTTGTTCCCCAGAGGGAAACAATGCAATGATCTTTCCCTTAGTAATAAGATTTTTCTATGAAGTCAAGTTAAGAGTGGAATAGAAGGACAAGGATGTGCAATGTTTGTCTTGTGTAAATAAAAGGCTCAATGTTGTATGCTAGCTGTTCTTTACTTTTTAGGACAGACTGACACCAAGGAGATCCTCATATTGGCAAATGAGGTCAATTGCTTAATTTCCCCGACATGTGAATGTGATTTTTCAATAATTGTGTGATCTTACTTTTATCTACTCTCTTCCTTGTAAGCAAATATATATTTATCTTGGAAAATTTTGTATTTTGTTTAGTTGCAAAAGATCAATTAAACATAAAGTCTTTGAGCAGTTTAAGAAAATACTGTTTGTACCCATATAAAAACTATCATGTGCTCCAATTAGGTAGTTTTAGAGGCATATTAAATTCACTGGAATAGAAAAAAATTATAAAAGATTTGAGATGCAAAAAAAGAGTGATGTATACAGTCTGAATTTTGTCTACTCTTGTCTTCATATTTGTTTGAATGAACAATAAGGATTCGTACTTCTTTCATTTCTCTGGTGCAGATTGATTCACGGAAACGCAGAATTTGAGAAGTTGGGGGAAAAAAAGAAATATGTGAGGATACATTTTGGAAATTACAGAGGAGATAAAATGATAAGGCCAGATGGAAAGGGGCTTTGAGGCTTTAGAGAAATTTTGGAAGAATAGTTATAAAGAAACAGTCATATAACAAGTATTACAGTGGATAAATATAATGAGGGCAGGGTTGAGTGATTATTTTTCAAAGGAGTTAGCATAACTGTATGAGACAGACAGATAGTAAACATAGTGCATCATCAATGATTTAAAATTTTTCTAATCAAGAAGATGTACTTAAAAACTTGTTATGCAAGATAAATGATCTTTTGTGTTATAGCCAAGAAAGCTGTGAGAAAGATTTGGGGTTATTGTTAAAAATGTTATTTTGTTACAAGTGTCTTAATCTGAATAATTAAGCATTATTTTTTTTATTATGAGTGATTGTGAGTAAACCATACCTATAGTAGTGTCATGAAAGGTGATACACACCAATTCTATGTTGTACACCTTCTACACCTGCTGATGTACTGAGGACTGATAGAGTCTATGAGTAAAAGTTATCAATACAATATGCATGGACTAATGACTGGGAGGTCTTGAATGTCAGGAAGTAAACTGAAATGAATCAAGTCAAAATCTGGTTGAGAGCCCTTCTTCATCAGCTGTTCCTTTCTGTTTTCACAGACTCCTAATCTTGACTGGGTAAAATGCTGTGGTCTAAATACACATCAGGTGCAAATCCTGAACCTTCTGTGGATTCATTCTGGATGAGACCCCTGGAACTACCATGGAGGGTGAGGGAGTTTCCCATTAATCAAGAGTGGTACTCATGGTAGGGTTTTCCTCATTGCTACATAGAATGGTTTTGTTTTCTGTCTATAGTTTTAATTATAACTGGAATGTTGAAATTACCCCATAAAGATTAGTTGGTCTATTCATTCTTTCGGTTATTCATTTAATCAATTAAAACTGATTTTCTCTTTTAATTTTTTTTTTTAATTTCTGAGAGAGAGAGAGAGAGAGCCAGCAGGGGAGGGTCAAAGAGAGAGGGAGACACAGAATCCAAAACAGGCTCCAGGCTCTGAGCTGGCAGTCAGCACAGAGCCCGACGTGGGGCTCCAACCCATGAACCATGAAATCATAACCTGAGCCAAAGTCGGATGCTTTACTGACTGAGACACCCAGGTGCCTCTAGAACTGATTTTTCAACTTACTGCATCAAGTACTGGGCTGGACGCTGCCGTGAAACAAGAGGTGTGGACCTCATGGTGTGCACCGTCATTCACCTTGAAGTCTTCTAGATATCAAGCAAATGTAACAAGAAAATTACAGTTAATTATTATAATAACAATCACAATGACAGTTTCCGGAAAATACTGTGAAGAGGAGGCAGGGCCAGCTTGGTCAGTGCACAGCCTGTGTGGTTGTTCAGGGTCCACTTTTTAGAAGGCCCAGCTCTGCTGGCATCTTCCCAAAATTGGAAATGATGTTTCAACACGGGGCTCCGTATTCTCACTTGGCACTGGGCCCTGCATATTATGTAGCTACAATAGAGAAAAACAAGGGAAAACCTAGGTTAGATATAGTAATGAGGGAGCACTACCTTGGAGAAGGCCATTCTAATCATGTTTCTCCTAAGTCCTAAGTATCAGTGAAAAGTAACCAGATCATTCCCTCCCCTGGTCCCGTACTGCAAGTGCAGCTCTGGCTAAATAGGCAGTGGTCACCAGAATGAACAGATTAACTGGTAGAAGGAGACAGATAGGTACATGATATATTTCCAATCCCTTTTTTGAGAACAATAAAGAAATCCTTTCTAAAAGCCGACAGAGGATATAAAAGTCACAAAACAGTAAAGAAAATAGGCCAATAAAATATTAAAAGATGGCTCTTTCCATAATCAGAGATATAAAAAGTAATCCAATATCAGATAATGGACCTGTCAAGTTGGCAATAAAAATTATGACATCCAGATTTGGTGTATTAGTCCTTGTTGTAGGAAATATAAGCTTTATCTGGATTACACTGGGATGGTTTAGAAGAAAGTAGTTAGATAGCTCACAGAGTTGGGGAGGGCATTAGAGGGCAAGGCCTGAAATCAAGCTTGATAGAACAGTGCCCCAACCCATGCTTAGGAAAGCTTCTAAGCAGGGGCTGGCAGAATGGCTCTCGCAAAGAAGGGTAAGGACAAGGGTGACCCTGCCATCCACGAGGTAGTGACCAGATGGTATGCCCTCAGCATTCTCAAGTCCATCCAAGGAGTGGGTTTCAAGAAGCATGCCCCTCGGACACTCAAATCTGGAAATTTACCTTCAAGAAGATGGGAACTCCAGATGTGCACAATGACACTAGGCTCAACAAAGCAGTCTGGGCCAAAGGAATGAAGAATGTTCCAGACCATATCCGTGTACGGTTGTCCAGAAAATATAACGAGGAGGCAGATTCACCAAGCAAGCTCTATGCATGGGTGACCTACGTGCCCATCGCCAGTTTCAAAAATCTACAGGCAGTGAATGTGGATGAGAACTAGCTGCTGATTGTCAAATAAAGGTATAAAAACAAGACAAAATTTGTCTTGAACGGAAAACCACCACAACTGCTAGTGTCTCATGTAACAAAAGTAAAAGCCATTGTCATTTCCTCTCCATTGTCATTTCCTCAGGAAACTCAAAACCACTTCAGCCAGCATCCTGATAATTCTTCCATTACCACTTGTAGGACGATGGATTTTGTAAAGGGCTTTCTTCTTCAAGCCACCTGTCACACATACAGTATTACCCATGTTAAAGAAAAAAAGTGATAAATTGAACTCTTCTAGAGTTCAAAGTTTGTATTTATCAAAAGATATAATTAAACCATAGACTAGAAAATATATTTACAGCTTATTTGATAAAGCCTTCTATGTAAATATATAAAGGATTCCAAAAAGTCACAATTAAAAGGAGAACAACATAATAAAAAATTTTGGCTTATCTTATAAACTAGCAATTCCATTCCCAGGCATATACCCAGAAGGATAGAAAACAAGTACTCGAATAAGTACATGTACACACATGTTTATAGCAGCACCATTCACAATAGCAAGAAGGTAGAAATTACCTAAATGTCCAAAAGCAGATGATTGGATAGACAATCTTGTATACATACAGTGGACTATAACTTAGCCCCATAAAAAGAATTGAAACAGTGACACACGCTAGTACATGGAAGAAGCTCCAGAATATTCCTATTTATACCCTTAACCCCCATCCAAGGGCATTCTAGTGAAAAAGGTCAGACACAAATGGTCACATATATTTCTATTTATATGAAATATAATATAAATGGACTAGATCATTTGGACTAGATCAATCTGGACTAGATCAATCCATAAAGACAAAACATACATGGGGAAGGGCACCTGGGTGGCTCAGTTGGTTAAGCGTCTGAGTTCATCATGATCTCATGGTTCGTGAGTTCAAGCCCCACATCAGGCTCTGTGCTCACAGTCCAGAGCCTGGAGCTTGCTTTGGATTCTGTGCCTACCTCTCTCTACCTCTTGCCCATTCACACACACACACACACACACACTCTCTCTCTCTCTCTCACTCTCAAAAGTAAACATTAAAAAATACTTAAAAAACACACATTGGGGCCTGCAAGGGGTTAGGATGGGTAGAGAATGGGAACATTGCTTAGTGGGGACAGAGTTTGATCTGGATTGATCAAGGTGCTTTGGAGTTACAGGGAGGTGCTGTTTGTACAATATGGTGAATGTACTAGATATCCTCAAGTTGTTCAGTTTTAAATGCTTAATTATATGTTATGTTAATTTCACCTTAAAATTGTTTTTAGGAGCACCTGGGTTGCTCAGTTGGTTAAGCACCTGACTTTGGCTCAGGTCACGATCTCACAATCTGTGACTAGAGCCCCACGTCAGGCTCTGTGCTGACAGATCAGAGTCTGGAGCCTGCTTCGGATTCTGTGTCTCCCTGTCTCTCTGCCTCTCCCCTGATCACACTCTGTCTCTTGCTCTCTCTCTTTCTCAAAAATAAATAAACATTAAAAATTATTTTTTAAATGTATGATCAAAGACATCCAGATAACCAAAAAAACTAAAGATATATATATAATATGAGAGCCAATGCACACATGAAAAGATCATCAACATTATTAGTTATCAAAGAAATATAAATGAAAACTTCAGTGAGATACCGTTTTACACGCACTGGGATGTCTGAAATAAAAACAAAGCATGACTGGAAACATTAAATGTTAGAGAAATGTGGAGGAACTGACACTTTCATATTTTGCTGGTGGGAGTATCAAATAGTTCAACCTCTTTGAAGAGCAGGCTCACATTCTCTTATAAAGTTAACCATACAGGCAATGTATGACCCATCAGCTCCACTCTTAATCACGGACCCAAGATAAATGAAAACATATGTCCATAAAAATGGCTTGTTCAGAAAAATTCACAGCAGCTTAATTCATAGGAGCCCCAAACCAGAAATAATCCAACTGTCCATCAGTAGAAAAATAGATTAAAACAACAACAGGAACAAGAAACCCCTGTGGTAGACCCATGTAATAAACTACCAGTCAGCAAGAAAAATGAACACACTGCAGATCCACGCAGAAGTGCGGACGAATCTCAATGAGGACATTTTAAGTGAAAGAGACTGGCTGGCCACGCCACAGGGTGTACTGATCAATTCATTATATAATGTCCACACACTTCCAGAACTCTAGTATCAAATCAAAAAGAGGTTTGGGGTGGGTGCTTTAAAAGGGGAGGTGATTATTATCTGAGGTGATGGAATGCTCAGTATATTAGAGCGTTAGTGGCTGGAAGATAAAGAATTTCCAGAGTTCATAGAGCTGAACACTTAGGATGTGCACGTTTTGTGCATTGATGATGATATCCTTCCTTTGTTAAATTATGTAATTTTGTTCCACATATTTCCAACATAACTAATTTTATGACATTAAATTGCTGTGGACAATAGTCCTAGCTATTTCCGTGTGTGTGTGTGTGTGTGTGTGTGTCCAGTTTGAATATATATATTGCTGGTTTTCTTTCAGAGATGAGCATTATACCTGTGCCCAGTTTCATTTGGCATGCTAATAGTCATACACCTGCTGACTTGCCGTCATACGACATAATTTCCTAAAGTGCCACCTGTGATCGAACATATTGTACAGCCTCAGTGTAAAAACTTTATGAATATTAAAAGCAAATGCTACAGCTTCCTTGAATGTACTTGGCTTCACGTGCTACTCACCGTGCCTAACCCAGGTGTTGATTTAAAATTCAGTGGCACAAAACGATTATCTATCATTCTCAATTATCTCATATTCTTTTAATTCTTGATGCATCTAAGACAGAAGCCTGGGAAACACTTCCTTTCCAATTGACCATATAGCACATTTTGTCATTAAAGGCATTAAAGGCTGATGCTTCATCATTTGGAATTTCATTCTAAACAAAGATTCATAAGTGAGCCTCACAGCAGCTGCCTTGTCAGGTTTGTGAAAGGGAAAAATTAAATCTACTATATTTATTCCAAGCTTCCTCTGTAATGGATCTCATATGAGAGCTTAATTTTATTTTCTGTTTATCAGAAATACGGCCTATCAAAGACACGGTATGCAGGTAATTATGTAAAACCATCACACAGATGGCGGATAATAATAAGAAATTGTTGATGAAAATCTGTCCCTTTAACAAGCAAAGAGAAATGGCATTTGACTCTCCTTCTTATAAATGATAATACCTAGTGGTTGTTAAGTTTTTCACCAGAAAAAAAGAGATCTGGCACTGATAATACTTTGAAGGGTTGAAACAACTCACAGTCTTTCATTTATTCTATGAGTGTAGCTGAAAGGAATCAACAGAGACTAGGTAGATGATAGATAGATGATAGATAGATAGATAGATAGATAGATAGATAGATAGATAGATAGATAGACAGACACACATACATACATATGTAGATGATACATAGATACATAGTTACATAGATGATTAAAATTGTCAAAAATAATGCAGCCACACATTCATGATGAGTCTTCTATGAATGATATTTATCCTTCCTAAACAATTACATTTTTTTGTTTATTTATTTGGAGAGAGAATGAGCAGGGAGGGAGCAGCAGAGAGAGAGAGAGAGAGAGAGAGAGAGAGAATCCCAAGCAGTCTCTGCGCTTCCAGTACAGAGCCCAACACGGAGCTTGAACTCATGAATAGTGAGACCATCACCTGAGCCAAAACCAAGAGTCGGATGCTCAACCAACTAGGCCATCCAGGCACCCCTATCCTTCTTAAACAAATCTTTAAAGTTAACTTACTAGTTGCAGATTGTGACATTGGCCCATGATTTAATTTTTAGTCTCATTTATGGTATTACTGTTAAAACGGTAGATGGGTAAAATCATTAGTCCAAATGTGCGTTCATATCTTCATTGAGAAGTATTTTTAAAGAGACTGAGACGTTCGAGGCACTATGCTGGTAGAGTGGGTTGTGAATGGGACCGACCAGGGCTCGCTCTGTGTGGAACCTGATGAGTGGCACCGAAAATGAATAGATGGTTACTTCGTTTATGGTAAATCTTTGAAATGAGTTAAAATTCATCTAGTGTGTGTTCACTCTATCAGTATTTACCCAACACTCACTCTCTGACAGCCCAAGGGGACAAGTGGGACTGAAAAGAAAATGGCCATGAGGAGGGAGACCAGAATGGACGTTTTTCAACCTCCCCACACTTAAATGTGTTAATAGAAGTAAAGTTCTCGCCGCTACGAGTGTCTCTTATCAGATACAAAATTAATCTTAGTTATAGTGGTAGAACATAAGTTGTCACCATTATCATTGTCATCCTCATCTTCCTCATCGTCGTCATCATAATCGTTGCCACCATTGTCGTCATTGTCATTGTCATCATCATTGTACTTGTTAAATCCACAGCACCCATTAAGCCTTTTCTCCTAGTTGACATTTATACTTCCACCTTTCTGCACTGGGAAAAAACCAAATGGTTGAAACAACCATCAAATGAACAAAAATTTCTACTACTGTTTCTTGTGACATATTCTGGAATAATGTCACCATTAATCATAATTAGTCAAGGGGAAGAAAGAATCGAACATAATGATCAGAAGAGTGGATGGTATCAGCAAAAGAGTAATGAAAATTGCTAGTTAAGATCCATGTTCATGCTATACTTAGAATATTGATTTATTGATGTGCTGATGTGTGTAGACCATTGTTTTTTGTGTTTTTGTTTTGTTTTGTTTTTGAAAGACACACTCCCTGTGAAATGCCAAATTGAATCAGCCACTCAGGAAGAGAACAGACATAAATGTAGGGATGAGGGAACACTAAATCAGCACAATGTTGCTATAATAATATGAAATGTAATTTTAGAATGACTTGCAGTAGATTTTCTTACTCTTGACACTCTTGGCATTTGGGGTCGCATAACTATTTTAGGGGGGTCTGTCTTGTGCACTGTAGGGGTGTAGCAGCATCCCTGACCTGTATCCACGACATTTCAGTAGCATCCCCCACAGTCGTGACAACCAAAAATGTCTCCATCTTGTGAAATGTCCCCGAGGGGGCAATATTGCCACCTGTTGAGAACCACAGACTGTAAAGAAATGATTGAGAAGAAGTAGCGAATAGGCCCCTGTAACTAAGAAAACCAAAAGTCTTTGAGAAATGGTCCTACTTAAGGACCTCTGTCCGATCAGGTAGCTGTGGCTGAGCTTTTTGAAAAAATTAAAATGCTACTTATTTAGACTTGATGTTCTGAAACCATTTGAGTATAATCTGAAATATATGTGCAGGCTAAAACAAATGGGAGCAGTCAGTAAAATCTCCAGAAAAAGTAAAAGAGCAAATATTTTTCAAAAATGAGCAATTCTACAATTTAGTGATAATTTAGTCTTAAGTTTGAACTTGGTCTATTTCTCCATATGGTTAAACATTATACTTCTTGTATTACAAATATATGTGAGATTATCAGCTATAAACTTTGTCTATCTATGGAATCATATTGTGACTCTTTTTTAAAAAGATCAAACACATGTATACTAAACAGATTCCTCAATCACCTAAACAGTATTTATCTTTGCAAACTAACCTTAATGAAACACTCGGTGTCTTTAAGTGATGTAAAACAATTTCCCAGGCATTTTATCAGTAGTTTCAACTCATATCAAGTACAGAAATCTCCCAACTGGCTAGGATTTATATATATTAAATGTGACTTTTAAGGTGGGCAGAGGGGACGTGTGACGTTCCCACCGAGTGTTTAGTTTTAAGAAATAAATTAAAATGTCAGACATGTCAGTATTATTAATATAAAGATGTCAAAACAAATACTGAAAATTCAAATTATTTTCTTTGGCTGTTTATGATGAAAGATTTTTTTAAATCCTTTTTTATTGTAAAATGGGAAAATCCTTTCGAAATGTATTTCCATTTCAGTTGGTGATAGAGCAGTGGCCAACACCGACTCATTCTGTTATTATGTTTCTATGAAATCAAGTGTGGGATTGAGACTTGTTCCTGTGTGTGATTTAAAGTCAGTCCATGGCCCCCTGCGACCCCTCCCCTCTGTGTAGATTTAAGCTCATATTTTTGTATCCCTCTACAAAATTACCGGTCTTAATCCATTTTGAACATTGACAATAGACTTCCTCAATAGAGCTTCAATCAATAGAAGCTGTATTTAATAGTAACAATATTAGTAACAGGAGATTCTTATAGGCCTTAAAGAGGGGGAAAATTTTTCCTTGGTTGCATTGGTGGGGGGTCGGAATACCAGATTATATTAAGAAAAGGGAATGTCTTTCAGAGGAAAGAAAATGTGAGTTCTTTTTCAATGGGTATGATACTGACAATCCATGGTACAAAAATAATGGTGGTTCCAAATATGTAAAGAATTTAGACCTAACATTCCCAAACATTTTGTAATAAGCATATGGAATGCATTGACCAAAATCGCCATCAAAGAAAAACCTAAATGAGCTTACACATCAGACATTTTACATCAGGAAAAGGATTACAGCATACAATGGCACATCAGCAAACAGAATTATGATACAAGCGGACAGACTCTTTGAGACTCATGGCATTTTCAGTTCATCCATCTAAAATATAAATCTATACTTTTAATTAAAATATGCCTCTCGAGGCTGTGCACATGGCTTTACATGCTTGCAAGTATGCTGGGCTTGGCCTCAGGCATAATCTACACAGGTGTGTCAAGCCCGTGGCTCACTGATGAGATACATGCAATCCTTGAAGGAAAATTCGGAGAAATTTCTATCATGGCAGTAAACCCCAGCATTAATTTTACTGTGAAACATAGTGTCCTATTAACACAATGAAGTTTGCAGGTTAGTAGATCAGAGTCAAAATATATACACATCTACGGGGAGTGGGGAAGGCATGTATTAGGTATTTTAACAATCTCATTTCATACTTGCAGATTGGATGCTGGCTTAGGCTTGGACGTGAGGATTCTCCTGGGCTACGGGAACGTAGTCTCCAAGCTCTTCCTGATGGGACTGCTGTAGGCAGGGGTCTTCACTAATTCTTTCCTGCTTCTTCCTTCTCTTCCTGCTTGTCACTGGCCCATGCACTGATCCTGTAAAAAGGAATCCTTTCTTTTTGCTTCTCACTAGACCACTATCAAAGCTACCATTTCTGGGAGCCTAGTATATACTAGCCACTAAGAAGTGTTTTATAATGCACTGATACATTAAATCTGAATGAAAGCACTCAGAAGTCAGTATCTTTGACTTTGTTGTACAGATAAATGTTCACACAATGGTCCTGTTTGCTGACCTCTTTGTTTATATGACCATTTATATGCCAAGTGCTTTCATCCTGAAAAAACTCGGGGTGATTATTTCTTACATTAGCATCCTGGGTTGAATTGTGGCCTCTCATTCATGTGTTGAAGTCCTAACCACAGTACTTCAGGACGTGACTTAATTTGGAAAGAGGATCATTGCAGATGTAACTGGTTAAGATAAGGTGACCTGGAGAAGGGTGGCCTGTTATCCAATATGATTGATCTTCTTACAGAAAGGGGAAACCTGGATATGGAAACACACACAGGGAGAACCCTACGTAATGATGAAGGCAGATATCAGATAAAGAAGATGCCTTTACAAGCCAACGGACACCCAACATTGCCAAAAAATCACCAGAAACATGGAACCCCAGGGAACAGGCATGGAACTGATTTGCTCTCAGAAGGAACTGACATCTTGATCTTGGACTTCTAGCTTCCAGAGCTGTGAGACGACGAAATGTTGTTATTCCAAATTATCCATGTATGGCACTTTGTGATGGAAGCCACAGGAAAACTAATACAACTGATACCATTTTGTAATTGAGATGATGGAGGTCCTTGAAGCTCACAATGCAACCCCAGGTGTAAGAGTAGAACTGCCCTGGGGTGTCCAGGTGGCTTAGTTGGTTGAGCATCCAACTTCGGTTGGGGTCATGATCTCAGAGTCCATGTGTCCGAGCCCCACGTTGGGCTCTGTGCTGACAGCTCAGAGCCTGGAGTCTGCTTCAGATCCTGTGTCTCCCTCTCTCGCTCCCCTTCCCCCACTTGCTCTCAGTCTCTCTCTCTCTCAAAATGAAGACATAATAGCTTCTCAGCCTTTTGGCTAAGATCAAGTGTAAATTGAAAACATAAAAAAGTTAAAATAAAAAAAAAAGAGTAGAACTGCCCAGGCTGAGTACTATTACACAGTCTTCCTCCTTCACCTCTCTTCTCTGGTGCTTTCTTTCTACTGAAAAGCATACTTGTCCTGAGAGGCGTCATTCATTCTTCCCAGACTTAGAACTGAGGCCATTAATTTGTTGGCAGAAGCTGGAAACAAGATAGCTGAGTCAGTAGTGTTTTCCGCAAGGACATCTACTAAGTGTTACCATAAATCTCGGTCTTAGCAAAATCGCTCTTAGCCCACAGGAACCCAGAGTGTTGCGTCTTCCCCTACCCCTACCCCTTCCCCTACCCACCACATGCCTGTTCCCACCACACACACCCTCTCTGAGTGGTACAGACCCCTCTTTTCTATGCCATGCCCCCCATACCTGCTCTGAATGGCCTAGGAAGATTTCACACTTAAGTCTTAAAAAGCTTCTACTGTTTATGGTTCCAAGAGACTGTAACGAGGGCAGTGGAGACACAGTGAACATTACACTCATCCCTTCCATAGAAGCATAGGGAAGGGTCATGAAGAGGGGTCACCCACTTCTCTTTGACAGTCCCTTATCCATATATCAGTCTACAAAGACCAGGGGAGCAGTGCAAGCATCTTCCTTTCCACTGGTGACTGGCCTTGACCATCACGTGTTTTTGTTAATTCTGCCCATCAAGTTTAGATAGCTTCTTATATCCGGCAGTTCCCAGAGACCTTCTGCCATTGTGGGAGTCAGTCCTACTCTCTGCACTTGCTCTCCTTTCTTTTCCTTCCTTCTCCCTACAACTCCTCACTCTGCCACCCTGCTCTCCTATTATCTGTTTACACCCTCTTCCCCTCATCTCCATGGCATTCCTGCTGGATGAGCTGTTGTTAGAATGCCTTCCCCACGCCAGTGACCTTCGTTTTGTCACTGGGCTTTGTTTTTTCCTTGTTAACACAGACCTGGTTAATCATCTGGTTCCAATCTTTTCTTTCTTTCTTTCTTTTTCTTTCTGAGAAGAGGGGTGCTATTCCTGAATCCTCTGCCATTCTTATAACTGCTTCTCTGTGATGCTCTCTTTCTCCTTTCTTTACCACTACTACTAGTTTATATTACCCTAAAAATACAAATCCTGACATTTGGAATCTGCCTACAGTCACAAACAGATCTTTGAAGAATAACTATTATTGCAGTTAGACATTTGGTTTAGGGGCTTCACCCACTTGGGATTTGATCTGGGGCAAGCTGTAGAAGTATAAGCTGTCGAGGGGCACCTGGGTGGCTCAGTTGGTTAAGAATCTGACTCTTGATTTCAGTGAAGGTCATGATCTTAGAGTTCATGGGTTTGAGCCCTACATTGAGCTCTATGCTGACATTGAGGAGCTTACCTGGACTTCTCTCTCTCTCTCCCTCTCCCTCCCTACACCTCTCCTGTTCATGCCTGTGCTCTCTATCTCTCTCTCTCCTCAAAATTAAATAAACAAACTTAAAAGAAATTTTTATGAAAGTATAAGCTGTAGAAGCTGTAGCTTGGAGCAAGTTTACTGTGCCTGTGGGAGAATGGAGTCTTTGTACTAATAACAAGAGAGTCCCTTCCACAGCTGGAGAAAGGACACGACCTTGAACTATGGTGACACAAGGGCCCACCCCAGAGAAGGGGCACAGGGAAAACACCTTGCACGAGCAGCTGGGGCCTTGCACAGTGGCGGTGACACTGCCTTGCCACCAGTACTATGTCACATGATCCCAATCATGGAGCTTCTCCCAGCTGTGCTGTTTGCATCTGAAAAATAAAAGAGCTTGGATTACAAAGTTTGCAACGCCTGAGCATGTCTGAAGAAAATCCATGTCAAAGTGCCAAAATCTGTTTCTTACATTGTTTTTTTAAATTCACCAAGAAATTACAGAATAAACGTGATAAAGAGGCAAAGAGGAAATAAGAAAGTCCCCAAAAGGTGAGAGAATACTGAATCACTTAGTAATGTTAAATATTTCCACGCAGTGAAGGAATGTACAGCGTTACCCAGGAGGTTCATCCGGAAAGCCAGTGCAGGGCCTCTGTGTTCCTTTGCCAGGCCTGAGGAAGAAATCAAACCACAGTAGCCAGAAGACTGGCCATGTGGGAAAGGATTAGATTGTATTTCTTTAAAAGAAAAAAAGAAGAGCTGGAAAGGAAAGAGGTTTCATAAATTGTGAAATTAAAAAGTATAGAAAAATGAGCAAATACATTGGATTTTGAATGTGGGAGTTATCATAAAGCATTGGTCTGTAGGATTAATTTGATCACTGTGGGTTGCAAAGAGGATCCCTCTCTCTCTCTCTCTCTCTCTCTCTCTCTCTCTCCCTCTCTCCCAGAAAGTCGTTCACCCATCCCCAGGCTATCTGTACCATCAGAGTCCCCAAACAACTAAGTTCACCTCTTATGAACTTCAGAACATTGTCTTCTCATTTTTGGAGATTAGAACTCTACACTATGAAAACTCAAAGAGAATCAACCCCACAGCAGATATTTACCTTATTAGAAATTAAAAACTGAGAAAATAGAAATGTTTATAAATTAAACATAAAATAATAATAAAGCCGTAAAGTGTGATTATCGATATAGTACTTTCATGAAAATAACTTTGAAAATAGTGAGGAGGATGGAATTGCACTCCATATTTGCAAATCTCTTTAATGTTTGGCTTCACTAAAGCTAGCTGGATGCTCACATTTGTTTCGCATTCAATCTGCAGCAATATGTGTTTTGATTGAATTATATGATGAAAATCCAGCTTCAAACAATATATAGTATTTGAGTGGCCATTTCAAATCATTGGGGATATTTTCCTTTGGTGCTACAAAATGGTGTGTGTGTTTTTTTAAAAGGTTAGTTGCAACTAAAACCATAATAAAAGCTTTATACAATGATACATTAAAATCCGTTGATCTGTCTGGCGCTTTCAATGTATCTTTTATCCATGCATGTTTTACTAATTATGCATTGGTCATTTGGAAAGCATCAGTGCACTCAACTGTTCACATCTTCCAAATGTTGGCACATTTCATTATACAATTTTAAAAAACTCCATTTGTCACTATCACCACTGACTGAACAGAAGAATCTTTAAGTGCATGGAATTTGTCAACCTTGTGATGGCAGGAACAAATTTTCCAAATTTAAATTTTTGCTTTTAATTCAAATTTTATCATTTGGCAACCACACTACAAGTTAGTTTTATTGAAGTAACAGGCTCATTTTGCTTGTTTCCCAGAAAACGTTTGTCAAATTACTCACGAATAAATAAGCATAGTGTGTCTAGAAGTGGCTGGAGCCTGAGGCATCCATTTAAATATTTGCTAATAAGTAATTTTATTAGACTAGCAAGTGAAAGACTCATGGGTGGGTTGATGGGGTAAAAAGCCCAAGTGTGGGCTTTCTTCTTTCCCAGAATGCTTTTCTGTAATTCCATTGGCTGATAAATCCCCCATTTTTATAGCCAGAACATTGCTGAAGTGTTGATTCTGCTTTAGCCCAAGCCCAGGGCCTGTATATTGGAGTCAGGTCTAGTGAATGAGTCTAGTACTTTCTTTGTCATATACTCAGCCTTGCATTGGCAGCTGTCAGGTTTGGCTATGGGTTATGGGAAGAAATGGGAGGAAGGAAGGAAGGAAAGAAGGAAGGAAGGAAGGAAGGAAGGAAGGAAGGAAGGAAGAAGGAAGAAATAGAAGGAGGAAGGAAGGGAGGGAAGAAAGGAAAGAAAGAATTAAGGAAGGAAGGAAGGAAAGAAGGAGAAAGGGAGGGATGAAAGAAGGGGAAAATTGAAAGAAGGAAAGTAGGAAGGAGGGAGGGCGAAGGAAAGAAGGTAGAAGAGCTATAAACTGGGTTGAACCTAGCAGACCTGGAGGTGAGGGTTCAGATCTGGGGTCAGACTATTTCACGTCATATCCTGGCTGTAACACTCACTTGATTGTCTAAGAGGAAAGACTCTTGAGCTTGTATCTCAGTTTCCTTGTTTGTTAATTGGGGTGAATAGTGGCACCGACCTCCTAAGATTATTGTCCGCATTAATTGAAATAGCACACTGAATTAATTGAAATGACAATATGCAGTGCTCAGTAAATGTTAGCTGGCTGTGTTAATAATGCCTGCAAAGGTGTTAATGATCTTTGGGTTTTCTGAGAAAAATAGATTGCTGCCCGTCAGCCTCTAACACACAGGACAGTGTTTCCACGTGGTCTAAGCACATGAGATCTTTGCTCTGTGTCTGGCCCTCGTGCACTTTCTGCTTGGGTCAGATGTGCTCCTGATACAATAGAAATTCTCATCACCACATGGGCCGCTTACCTTGGGGAGTCAACTTTTCTTCGAATAATGCCTAATGTTTAGATATTAGACTTCAATTCTCTGGGACACAGTGGATTTTTTCATGTTTTAGAAATAGTAAAATAGCATAGATGACTCTGAGGCAGCGAGTGTCTTGAAGAGGGAGAAAATGGCAGTGGGAACTCCAGCTAGGAGACCATTCTATTAGGGTAGTGAAAGTTGACGAGAGCCTAAACCACGTCAGTAGTGGGACAGATGGACAAAGGGTGGATTCAGGAGACAATGGAAGACAACTTTTATTTTATTGATTCTCACATTCCCCAAACATATCTGATCACATTATCCTCTGATTCTTGAATCATGGGTTAAACATCATATGTCAAGAGGTTCTGAGGGCTGGGAGCACTGGGTAAAATCCTAGCATAAATTAATATAAGGTCATGTCTAATAGTCTTGCACCCTCTTTACAAGCCTGCCATCTTCCCGTTGCAAATGTGTCTATTTTGTGATTACAATGCCAGCCTCCAGCATTGCTCTTACAGAATACCCTCACTGTACTGTGAATCTCTCTCAAGCTTTTGTGGCTCCTCTGAATCCTTTCTTCAGTTGCTCAAAAACCACAGACTTCTAATCAGCCCAGTATTTTCTCATTTCATCTCAGTTTTCTTGAAATACTATGTTTGCAGGCATTGATCTTTCATATTTCCAGCATTTGAAGACCTACTTAATGTCACTTTACTCGCTGAAACCCTTCTATATCCAGAAAAGAAGAGTATATCCAGCATAAGATCTAACCTAGATCAATCTACTCCTTTCCCTCTTGTGAATAAATACACATAGCCTCTCATGGCCATGTTCATACAATATATAAAATAAAATGAATAAAATTTCTGCATTTGAATTTTTGGAGATACCTGGTCAACTTCTCAAAGTAAGTCAGCAGCTGAATGTGCACTTCTGAGTCCTAAATAAGTTTTTTCTATTTCCTATAGACAAGTGATAAATAAAGAATATATAACCTTGAAGAAGATTAGTTGCCAGAGAATCTTCTTTCTCTTCCAAGAGTAATACTTCAAAATGCTTAAATACTTCCACTAAGAATATTGAATCATGAAAGTTTGATATTTATTAGATGTTTTCATTTTCAGAGAGTATATCAAACACGGTTTTTATCATATGGACATAGAAGCCACTGCATTTATTATTCAGCAAAATCAAAGAATGGAAAGGAAAAACTGTGATGAGATTTGTGTCCTCAAGTTCAAGGTCTGTCCCCTAAAAATACATTTTGGAGACGATTGTTATATTTTATTTTTTAAGGTACATTACTATAATTGCCATTTTTCCACTAATTCAGTAAGTACTAAATCAATAATGGAATATCATTCCCACCCCCTGTTAGAGCAATTTAAATCAACAGGAGAAACATTGATTTTACTCAGAAAATCGAATGATTTCTTCTTGCTCTCTCCAACTTGTTGCCTCTGGTTTCTTACATCTACTTTTCAGAGTTTCTTAGACAAAACCACAAAATAGAAAGAAAAGATTAAATTTGTAGACATATTTAAGGCTATTTGTTAGCTTTGTCAAAATAGTTTCCCAAAACATTGAACGTGTTTACTCTTTCCAGAACTCTGACAAAAAGACTCACTAACTGGTTTTTACACTATTAGGGGGTATCTTTTAAAGTTAGAATTAACAACTATGATTTCTTTTAGTGGAAATGAAGGTTTATTTTTAAAATATTTATTTATTTTGAGAGAGAAGAAGAGAGAACACGTGTGTGTGCTAGTGGGCAAGGGAGGAAAAGAGGGAGAGAGAGAATCTCAAGCAGGCTCCATGCTGTCAACACAAAACGCCACGTGGGACTCGATCTCACGAACCATGAAATCATGACCTGAGCTGAAATCAAGTGTCTGATGCTTAGCAATCTGAGCCACCCAGATGCCCCTAAGACCTTTGATTTCTAAAATAGTAAGTTATCAGAAAATAAATAGAGATGATAGACTTGTTCTTCTTGTTTCTCTCCTGGAACAAGAATCCTTTTGGAAGCTCATGATTGTGGAATAAGCAGCTAATTTACATAACAACAGGATGAGGTGATTTCAAAAGTAGAAGAAACCACCACTGAGAGCAAAGAGTTCATAAGGGTTTTCTGTTAGCATTTTACCCCAAGGCTGGTTGACTGATTAGCACAGGGTCTTAACGGTGGTAATATTTTTTTTAATCCGTAAGCATCCTGATTTCATTCCTTCTGGTCCTCTGGTACCCACCTCTCTCTAAACCTAACCAGCAGCCAGCTCCAGGTTCCAGTAAATTCATCCAAAATTGTATAGAAATTTAATGAGGCAAGACATTATAGCAAAAGTATTTTGAAGATAATATATTTTAAAATTAGGTATAAGATACAAAAGAATGATTACTGAAATCATTCAACACCCCTAGTAGTTAATAATGGGATATTTATTATGTAAGTGAAGAGTTATATTATTCTAATCTTCATGCTGATGAAAGATTTGAAATATTCTCTCACTGCATTTGAGTTGTAATTCACTGAAATAATAAATGAAACTAAATATTTTACCAGCATTATGGACATAGATCTCTTTGAGTCATTGATACAAAATTATGCTCTGAACAAAATCATATTATATTAAGTCATGTTCGAAGAAGAATATAAAACACATGCCCAATGTGCTTTCACATATGGACTGTATGACTGACACATCACCAGTTTACCAAATCTGAATGATAGTCTTCAGCTATAAAAATTCTAGAGTGACATGATATTACTTTTAAGATAATTGCTCATTATCTGCCCAACTGAATATCTTATTGTTTAAAGTTTATTTTTTATTTTTTAATGTTTATTTTTGAGAGACAGAGACAGAGCATGAGTCAAGGAGGGGCAGAGAGAGAAGGAGACACAAAATCTGAGCTCTCAGCACGGAGCCCAGATGCAGGGCTTGAACCCACATGAGATCATGACCTGAGCTGAAGTCAGATGCTTAACTAAGCCACCCAGGCCCCCCTTGTTTAAAGTTTAATAACTTTTTGGTTGTTTGTTTGAGAAAGAGAGACGGAGAGTGCATGAGCAGGAGAGGGGCAGAGAGAGAGGGAAAGAGAATCTTAAGGAGGCTCCGTGCCCAGTGCGGAGCCCAGTGTGGGCCTTGATCTCACAACTGTGAGATTGTGATCTGAGCCAAACTCAAGAGTTGGACTCTTAGCAGACTGAGCCACCTACACACTTCAAATTTTAATAACTTTTAAAATGTAATGTTCATTGTTTGCTTTGGTTTCTAAAACCAAGACCAGTATTATGGGTAGTAAATGAAATGATCCTTTGTGTATAAGAGATCCTTTGTGTATCCTTCTTTATCAGAGTGTGATAATCTATTACAGAATATTTTTATTGGTTCAAAGTCTACTTCAAAAAAAAAGGGTATTTTTCTCTGTGTGTTAATTTTTATAAATAATGGAAATTTTAAATATTTGTATTATTTATGTTTCTTTTGGAATAATTGTGATGCATATGAATATGATTAAAAATATGACTGAATGTGAGTATGGAGAGAAAAAGAGAGAGAGAAATGGAGGTATTGGGGAGACAGGTGAGATATATGTATACATCATTATCATGCACTGTAGGAGAAAAAGATTGTGGGAGTGAAAATACAATTATTTCATGCTAGTGATGTAGAAAATGGTTCTCAGAGAAATAAAGATTGAAGCAATATAGGGTTCTGTTAAATAACCCTAGGAAATTTTGGTCTAAGTCCCAAATCTCATTTCTAATAAAATTTAATTTTTATACTTGCTTTAACATTATTTGATCTCAACACATTTTTACTACATGCATCATCAAGAATGTATTGGTACTATAAAAAGTCAAATATTTTCCCAAAATGTATCTCAATAAAAATATTAGGCATGCGTTATAATTTGAAATTAGTCTCTAAAAATATGATGATAGGGGTGCCTGGGTGGCTCAGTTGGTTAAGCATTCAATTTTAGCTCAGGCCATGATCTCACGGTCTGTAGATTCGAGCCCCACATTGGGCTCTGTGCTGACAGCTCAGAACCTGCTTTAGATTCTGTGTCTTCCTTTCTCTCTGCCCCTCCCTTGCTCACACTCTGTGTGTCTCTCTCTCAAATATAAAGAAACATTAAAAATTTTTAAAAATATGGTGACTATTATCAAGTACTCATTATCATGATTGTATTTTATATTAAAGTATAAACATAAGTATATCCCTACATGAAGAAATAACAGTGTTCATTTACTTACCAAAAGCTAGTGAAATAAGTGTATATTCCATTGAGTGTCTCCCTCAATGGCTCTCTCAAAGGCTCTCTCAGTCTCTCTTTCTGAGTGTGTGTGTGTGCCTGTGTGTGTGTGTTTCTTTGTCTATCAGCCATTTTCCTTTAGACTAAAATGAATTTACACTTACTAATGGGACTAGAAGTGGAAACCACCATTTTACCAACTTTTTTCAATTAAAGTTTTATTTTAATTCCAGTACAGTTAACATACAGTGTCATAATAGTTTCAGGTGTGCTATATAGTGATTCAATAATCCCTTACATCATTTCTCAGTACTCATTATGGTAAGTGTAGTCTTAATCCCCTTCACCTATTTTACCATCTCCCCGTTTCCCCTGATATTCTTTATTTTATTTTTTTAAATTTTATTATTGTTTTAACTTTATTTTGAGACAGAGACAGCGTGAGTGGGGGAGGGGGACATACAGAGAAGGAGAGAGAGAGAGACAATTCCAGCAGACCTCGCACTGTCAGTGCAGAGTCTGACACAGGGTTCAAACTTACAAACCATAAATCATGATATCACAACCTGAGCCAATATCAAGACTTAGATGCTTAACTGACTAAGCCATCCAGGTGCCCCTGATATTCTTTATTTTAAATGAGTACCCTTAGTTAAAGTTATTATTATTTTTTTATTAAGAACATTTTTTTTCTTGAAGCTTACTTCAGAAAACATGGTTCTAAAAGTAGATACATGTATATACATATGTGTGTGTACGCACACACACACACACACACACACACACACACACACACATAAAACATTTCATCCCAGAAAAATAGAATGCACATTTTCTTCAAATACACACAGAAGAATCTCCTGGTTAAAGCACATTTAAAAAGAGGTAACAAATATTACAACTTTAAGAAGACTGAAACCATACCAAGTATAGTTTCCATCCACAATGCAACAAAATTAAAAATCAAAAATAAATCAAAGCTGGAAGACCTACAATGTAAATATTAAGTATCTAAGATGCAAATCTTAAATGACACACTACTGCCGAAGCAATGGGCCAAATAAGAAAGCAAACAGCAAATCAAAATATATCAGAACAAAAGAAAGAGAGAGCACAATATTTCAAACCTATGGGATGCAGCAAAAGCAGAAGTTAGAGTGAAATTTATGCTAGAAATGCTTATATTAGGGGAAAAAGTACAGAAAAGCAACATCACACCAGATGGAACTAGAAAAAAAAAGAAACTTAACTGAAATTTAGTAAAGGAAATAACAACAGTAATAAATAATATAGAGACCAGAATAAATAACAACACAGCATTGAAAATAATATCCAGTTTTTTACAAAATAAACAGATTAAATCTGTAAATGGCCAAAATATAAATAAAATTTGCAAGACTTTAACTATATTGACTAAGGAAAAAAATGGAGAAAAGACTCAAAAACCAAAATTGGAAATAGAAAACAATACAGTAGATAATCACAGAAGCACATAGAGTGAAAACAAATTACTATAAACAGTTATATGCTAACAAATCAGATAACTAAGAAAAAAACCAGGTAATCCCTAAAACGCACCAAGTTACCATGATTGAATCATGAATCTTAAATCCAAGAAATAGGAAATCTTCTCAGACTAAAAACAGGAATAAATTGGAATTGGAATAAAAAATCACCCAGCATAGAAAAGTCTAAGATCACATGGTTTCATTGGTGAATTTTATCAGTCATTTAAAAAAATATTACTGACAATAGTTATCAAAATCTTACAAGTAATGGAATGAAGGGAACACATTGATACTAAAGCAGGATAAAAGTAATACAGAAACAAAATAATCTAGTTTGTTCGATATTAAGTATTGTTTTACTCTGACTTTCTTTTGATATTGATTCATATAATAAAGGTTATTCCACTTGCTCACTTCGATATGTAAGTAACTTTAGGTCTAAAATGAGTCTCCTGTAGACAGCATATAGATGAAACTTGGTCTTTATTTGTTTGTTTGTTTTTACCTATTCTGACACCCTGTGTCTTTTGATCAGAGCATTTAGTACATTTATGTTCAAAGTAATTCTTGATAATTATTTATATATTGCCATTTTATTATTTATTTTGACATTGTTTCTGGAGATTTTCTTTGATCCTTTCTTGTATTTGTCACTTTGGGTCTCTCCTTTACACTCAGAGAGACTCCCTTAAAATCTCTTACAGGGCTAGTTTAGTGGTCATGAAGTCCTTTAGCTTTCTTTTGTCTGGGAGATCATTTTACCTCTCCCTCTATTCTGAATGATATTGTGCTGGGTAGAGTTTTGTTGGCCGCAGATTTTTTCCCATTCAGCACTTTGAATATATCATGGAATTTGTGTCTGGCTTGTCAAGTTTCTGTCGAGAAATCTCCAGCTAGCCTTATAGGTTTTCCATTGTAAATTAAGGACTTCTTTTGTCTTTCTGCTTTAAAGATTTTTCCTTTATCACTATATTTTGCAAATTTAGTTACAATATGTCTTGGTGTTGGCCTGCTTTTGTTGATTTGATGGGAGTTCTCTGTGCCTCCTGGCTCTGGATATTTGTTTCCTACCCCAGATTAGGGAAGTTTTCATCTATTATCTCTTAAAATGAATTTTCGGTGCCCCCTTCTCTCTCTTCTTCTGAGATTCTTATAATATGAATGTTGGTATGTTTGATGTAGTTAGTGAGGTCCTTAAGTCTATTCTTGTGTTGAATAATTCCCATCATTTTGTCTTCTAGGTCACTAATTCATTCCTGTGCTGCTTCTAGCATGCTGTTTGTCAAGTGTGTTTCCAATCTTGTTTATTGCATTCTTCATCTCTGATAGATTTTTTAAATCTCTTTTATCTCTGTGGTACAGGTCTCCCTCATGCCTTCCAATCTTTTCTTAAGCCCAGTGAGTATCTTTATGATTGTTGCTTTAAATTCTCCATCAGGCATGTTACTTATATCTGTTTTGCTGAGAATCTGGCCATGGTCTTTATCTTGTTCTTTGATTTGGTATAAATTCCTTTATCTTGGCATTTTCTCTAAGTCTCTGCCTTATTTTCTGAGTTAGAAAAGCCAGTTTTGTTTCCTGCTGCTGAATGCAATGGCTTTATGAAGAAGAGGCCATGTAGTGCCCAGGGCCTGGAGCTTCAAGGAGTGTCTCTGGTGAGTGGTCTATGAACTCTATTCTTGTGTTTGGCTGCTCTGTCCTTCAAGCCAGTCACCTGCAGAAGCTCTCCTTGCCTGCAGTGGGCAATGTTTAGTCCCTGGCCTGAATGTGGTGAGTTTTAACTAGGTGTGTGCTGATCTGCTTGTGAAGTGAGACCTGACACCAGAATTGAGGCCATGAACAACTCTCTGGTTGAGAGATACGGTATGGGCAGGGGTCTGTGTTGGTCCTCTGGGGGAGGGGTCCACCATGCTGGGGCTGAGGCCAACTTGACTGAGAAAGGAAGTCCTGTCAGAGCAGAGGAGGATGGGACTTAGTTTCAGCAAATTAGGCAGCTAGTGTCCAAGATGCACTGCTTCCCTCAGGTGGCCCTGTGTTTATGCTGAGGGGTGGGGAAGGGAGAGGGTGCCAGCCAGCTCTTTTGTTCCCTGGGAGGCATCTCTCTGAATGCTGCCTCTCAAGCAAGTGGTCTTAGAATAGCAAATAATCTGCTGCTGTGTGCATCAGGCATTTTTCATATCCGTGTTTCCGTGCTGTCTGCCCCAGGGTATTTCATGTGGCTTCTCTCAAGGAGCAGCTCAGTGCCCTCCTGGCTCCATTTCAGCCAAGCTTGCTGACCTTTCAAACTCAAGGCTTTCAGCCCAGCTGGTTGTAAGAACTCATGAATTTCAGTCTCTCTTATTTTCCAAGCCAATGACTTTGGGAAAACGTTCTTCTTGTGTGTTCCCCAGTGAGCTCCAATCTCTTTTGCCCTTCTCCCTGACCATGGCTCCCATGATCCGTTTCTCCCCTCAACCACATCTCCATACTCTGGCATTCTTCAATGTGACCTCTTCTCTCCCTTCAATTGTGAAGTTTGTTGTTCTGTCGGTCTTGGGGTCTATTTCTCAGAGCATTCACAATAGTTTGATGATTATCTAGCTGTGTTCTTGAGAAAAGATGAGCCTGGGGTCCTCCAACTCACCCGTCATCTTTGATGCTTCTTCCCATCTGACTGATGCTCGTGAAGAAAAGTTGCAAATCATGTGATGTGTTCACAACTTACTTCCAAAGACAGGAATCTTGATCACTTCATTAACCAGAAGCAATATAACCAGGCCACACACTATTAGAAAAATAGAACTACATGAAGTCAACATAAATTTGAACAGGAAAAAAGCCACAGGCACACATCACTTTTGGTGGATGCTGATGTGGCTGATTACAGGGTAGCAATCGCCTGCATGGGTCAGCCAGGAGAAGCAGAGCCCTGGCACTGTCAGAGCCCAAGGCTCAATGACTTGTCCACATCTGAACACTGAGGTGACAGATTGTTGTAAGTAGATTCTGGACCTTCAATTGCTAGTCTAGAACGTTACAGTGTTTTTAGTCATATTATCTTTGTTTAGAACTAATCTTACAACATGTTGTCAGTATAATGAGTGGAACTCAAACACATGAAAGTATTGATGGATCACAGGTCATAATAAGAATATGCAATGAACATATACTCGATACATACAATGATAAATACATTGAATGTATCATTCGTGTGCTTTAGTCAATGTGCTCACAGTGCTCAGGGGCAACATCAGCAAGCACCGCTTAGTGCCAGGACTCCCGGGCAGAATGAGGACTGATCCAGGAGTTGCTGGTTCCTTAGCCTCCTCTGGAAAGTCATATCCTGGCTTCCACAGTCTGGGTCAGCAGGCACACCAGCTTCTGCTGCAGGAAGCTGCCTGTATGGTGATTTGGCCAATGAAACTTCTTCCCCCTGCTCCTCTCTCCTTCTCCTAATCTCCTGCCACTTAGACCCAGAGACCTGAGTGAAGAAGGTTCCATTTCCTAACATTGGTTACGTGACCTGTAGTTTTCTTGTAACCATGATACCATGAAACACTGTTTCTGAGTAGCTTCAGTAGATGGTTTTTAGTTGGTGTCTAGCATACTATCGAGTTTGTTGGGAAGTTTCTCAGAAAGATCTACGGCGTATGTGTGCGGTCACCAGAGACGATTCAGGAATAAGTAGGTATGACTGTGTGCTCCCAATTACTGAATTCAGGCCAGGTTGCATGCATGGCATTCAGCAAGTATCACTTAGCTCAGGAACTCATGGGCAATGTTTAACCAGGTGCACAGTTCCCATGTCCAGGCATCCCGCAGATGGTCTCCCAGGCTCTGCAAATATATGTTCTCAGAAAGAAATATCCTTGCCCTGCTGTTTTCTGAGAGTGCAATCCTATGTGGGGAACAAATGTGTTGGGGAATGCTAGCAAATACCAGTTCCCCAGCATCTGGACACTTGATTGCCAGAGAATTGAACCTGGACAGGACACACATCTGCTGGAAGAGGGAGGTCCAGGACTCAGCTTTGTAGGGACAGCCTCGAAATGCCTCCTGGGGTCACACACAGGAAAATCCTGCTTTCCTCTCTACAATCATTAAAGTAGGAAACACTGTTTTTAAAGCATTTGTTTAAAATGTGCTTGTCACCCCATCACCAAAATTGACACCTATGTGCTTCTAAAAGCATACTTTTCTACCCATGGTCTTCTAAGGACAAAATGTCCTTACTTCTACCAGAAACCAATTACTCCTTCTATGCTATAGGTACTACTCCTTATTATCTTCTCATTGAATTTTCTTCACAATTATTCAATTCCTATTCTGCATCTCTAATTCTTTCCTCTCCACAAGATTATCCTCACCCTCCCACAAACAAGACCCAATCTCTCATCTTTAAAAGGTGGGGTAAATAAGTTCCTGGGTGGCTTCTTTGGTTGAGAAGAATTGAGTTCAATTCTTGATTTAGGCTCAGGTCATGATCTCATAGTTCATGGAATCAAGTCTCATATCAGGCTCTGCACTGGCAGTGTGGAGCCTGATTGGGATTCTCTCTCTCTCTCTCTCTCTCTCTCTGTCCCTTTTCCATTCGTACTCCCTCTTTCTCTCTCAAAACAAATAAATAGACATAAATAAATAAACAGTGAAATAAAATTTAAAAAACACCTTCAGCTCACTTTCTTTTCCATTTCCCGATCCAATTTTGAACCTCTTCCATCAGCAAACCCCCCTGAAATTTCTGCCTGTTCACCCTTGCTGTTCCTCTGTCACTGAAAACATACTCAGCCATATCACTCACTGATCCAGCTCTCATCCAAGCTTCCAGACATGTCCATGCTGCCAAATCCACTGGCCTCTGAGTTCTTCAGCAATGTCTCAGCAACATTCATCAAAACAACCTTCCTTTCATTTCTTGGCCTCCAGATTCTCTACCTCTCATCAAACCTCACATGGTTGTCTTTCATTCTTCTTTGATAACACCTCTAAATGATGAGACTCTTCAAGGTTCTTTTCCTTCCTCTGAATGTGTTCTCTTGTTGGGTGTCTCCACTCAGAAATAGTATATTCCCTGATGGGTTAAAGAATCAAGCTATTCCTAACCCATGCTCTTTAGTACTTGGCTAGTCTTACAAACTACAGTTACATAGTAATTTTGCTTAATAGATTTATTTTAATCCCATGTTCAGAAGGCGAATAAGTGAACGGTGTGAGATAGGGTCAGAGCATGTAGCACTTTAATTACAAATTGTAGCTAATCCCAACTCTTCTCTTGGACAAGATTCTATGCCTAACTCAACTATTTCAAGCAGATGCCTAATATTTCCAAACACAAACTCTAGCATCGTGCATCTTCCAACAGCTGAATTGTTGATACAAATATCTAACCTGAATCTCAATTTTAAGAAGGTAGAAACAACTCTTCATCCCCTCACTTCCAAAATAATTTCCTTCCTCAGAGTCCCCATTTCCATAAGTAGAACAGGTCAAGTTAAAAATCAAGACTTTTTGCATTGCATCTACTTTTTTGTTTACTGCCTGAAGTTATACGTTCCCAGGTTAGGGATGTTCCATGAAAAGAGAAACACTGGCTATCTAACACAAACCCTTATCTCATTGTTTGCATTTGTACTATTTCAGCTTCATCCAGGCACGTCTCTATCTTGCCTGCTATCACTATAGCCACACTCACTGCCTCCTGCTTGGTTCTTACCCCTTCTGCGTGCTCTCAACCTAGCAGCCAAGTGAACTTTGAAAACCACACAATGTATGTCATGACATTCTCATGCTTAAAACTGTTAGCTCGCTTATCATCAGTTTTCAAAAAAGAATTTTAAGTTCTTTTCACTTGCTTATGGAGTGCTACATGCTCTGACCCTGTCTCATACAATTCTCTTATTCATCTTCTGAACATGACAGTGAAATTAATCTATTAAGCAAAATTATTGTATCACTGGAATTTCTAAAACTAACCAAGTACCAATGAGCATGGGTTAGGCACAGCCTGGCTCATTAATCATCTGGGGGATACATGATCCCTGGCTATAGAGACCATCATGTCTTGCTTTGTCTTTCGGTGAAGAAGACTAAGTAAAATAGGCACAGTTCCACTACCTGCCCCTCACCCTGTACATTATATGAGGCCCCTTTGGATGTTAGTATGACCTTTCAGAATTCATGGTTTATCCTCCTTCGCTGAAGCACATAATAACTTCAGAAAGAGCTGTGTATCTGAAACTGCCCAAGGAAAGAAGACTTCCACCTCTGTTGTATATTCGTCTAGTAGGAGATTCAGCCAGACTCTTGAGAAAGTAAACAGAAAAGTGAATTCTACTTCAGAAACATCATTGCTGGTAAGTGGTCATCCATTCAACCAGAGGCAGATTCATGTGACGTCAAAGAAAACAGGGTGTTAATGGTTGTTTCTGGACATCTCCTAATATGTTGGGCACCACCCTAAGCACTTTCTATCCAGTCCCTGGGAAGCCACCTAAAACCATCCACACAACGCTGGGCTCTCTGACAACATCAGCTATTCTTGTGGAAAACAAAAAAAATTGCCTTGTCAACCTTGTGAGGTAAGCACTTTATTTCCCAATTTTGCAGCAAGGGAATGGAGACTTACAGGATAGGGAAATTTGCTTTTGCTCATAAGTTCGATAATTAGCAGATAGTACTTCTTAAAATAAGGTGAACTGACTCCAGAGTTCTAGATGTGGCCATATCAGGATGGCCTTAACGAAAACTCTCAATAAGAGCACCTGAGTAGCTCATTTGGTTGAACATTTGACTCTTAAGTTTAGTTCAGGTCATGATCTCAGGGTCATATGATCAAGTGCCATTTAGGGTTTATACAGAGCATGCATGGAGCCTACCTAAGATCTTCTCTCTCTCTCTCTCTCTCTCCACCCCCTGCCCCCCGTGCTCCTCTCCTCAGCTTGAACACTCTCTCTCTTTCTCTAAAATTAAAAACAAAGCAAGTGGCGCCTGGGTGACTTAATTGGTCAAGTTCTCAACTCTCAATTCAGTTCAGGTTATGATCTCACTGTTCATGAGATTGAGCCCTACATTCAGCTCCATGCTGAGAGCACATAGCTTGCTTGGGATTCTGTCTCTCTCTCCCTCTCTCTCTAGGCCTCCCCTGCCTTCCCTCTCTCTCTAAAAATAAACCAACATTGAAACAAACAAACAAACAAACAAACAAACAAATAAACACCTCTGTCTGTCTTTTCACCGTGCAAAGATGATTACCTAATGCACTGGCCACCTATTATCTCCTGTGTTGGTGAGATCCCTCCCCATCCCTCACCGTCTACCCAACACTGAAGCTCAGAGATGCTGATGTCATCAGACTCGGCCTTTGTTACAAAAGCAGTGTCTGATGCCTCGTTGTTCAGTAAGTATTTACTAGACGAACTAATGGAGATGCGGACACATGGCACACGTTATCACTGAAGAGCACAGAAGAGTGAACCCCGTGAGCTACCACACAGTACCTTCCCTGAAAACTGAGGCAAGTACGTGCTTTTCATTCTAAATAGTTCCTATAATAATTCTCAAGCGAATTCATATAGCACACATGTCTCAGAAGTTATTCTAAGTGGTCATATATTAACTCATTAGATTTTCTAAATAATCCTTTAGGGGTAGCATTTATTATTATCCTCATTTTGTGTCTGCACAAGCAGAGTCAGAGGCTCATGTAGCAACTTGTCTAAAACTGAGAGAGTCCACAGGAGAGGCGAGCGTCGAGCCCAGGCATCCCCGTTCTGCATCCCTCCCGCTCTCTGGGCTGTCCCTGTGCAGCCAGACGTCTCTTGTAGATGTAAGCGCTCCCCAAAATCAGGTGAGAAGAAAAATCTAGTTGTCTAGGCATTACGATAGGAAATGTCATAAGAAAGTTTATATAGTTCGTAAAACAGAGAAAGAGGCACTCATCTCCCTGAATCTTGCAGTGAGCACAGCGAATGGCCCACCTGCCAAGAGTTAAGTCCCTGTGAACCTGTAACGGGTTACATTAGTCTGCTCTCTGTGAGTAGATTCACCATTTCCAAGGAAACAGACTGATGCTGATGTTGAAATCTAAAGCACGTAGCCACATATTACATGTTACTCTCACACACAGGTATGGAGAGAGATAGACTCAATTTAAGACATATAGAGGGATAGAATTTTTGCTGGGGGTGTATTTTACATGGCACCCAGTAAGGGAGGAAGGCATAACACATGGACATTTTCTTACTCATTCTTCCTGCAAATGGTCTTGAGATTCAGAAACAGCTATTGCAGAGCTGAATATGTATATACTCTTTCTATATATTTCTTTTTTTTAATATTTTTATTTTATTTTTGTGAGAGAGAGCACAGGCGGCAGAGGGCCAGAGAGAGAGAGTGAGGGACACAGGATCCCAAGCAGGCTCTGTGCTAACAGCAGAGAGCCCTATGCGGGACTCAAACTCACAAACTGTGAGATCATGACCTGAGCTGAAGTCAGGCGCTTAATGGACTGAGCCACCCCGGCGCCCCTATATTTTTGAATATACTAGGAAAGCTTACAATACAGCCTTTTGCTAAAAATAATTTCTTGGATATAAGATCTCTTAAACTGCATTTTATTCACAATAAAGTATAGATGACTTTAATATTCAAAACACCTTTTTTCCCCCCAAATCTAAGCATAAAGATTAGGAAGAAAGGAAGAGAATATTCTACATAAAGAATCCCCATGTGAATATAATGTATTCACAGTTTTGGCAATTATAGACAGAACCTCTGGAAAACACCTACACAACAGATGTTATACAATGTTTTGCTTGTTACAAGCTTAACTGAGTACACTACAAAAAATATATCATTAGATAGAAGATAGAAAAATGATAATGTGCTCCTCAGCCATAACATCAGTATGTATGAAAGTATTTATATATTTGCCATTATATATCTAACTTCTTGTGACTGGCAGAAACTGTGTTCTCTTTTATGTTTTAGAATGTTCTTTTTTGCATTTATGAGTTTATCATCATGGGACCTGAATGGCTCAAATAAGGAAAGGTTCCTGGGGAACTTTTAGTGATGTAATTCAATAAACCATATAACAAAGTTAATCTGACTCTAATGTAATTTATGCAAAATTGTTACTGTTCATAAAAGGATCCTTGTTCACATAGACAGAAGTAAATGTGATAAATAGAATTTGCAATACTTCTACAGCCCACGTTTAGTATTTCAAAGTTCACTTGGAACAAAGAGAAAAGTGAGAGACACAGAGACATTCAGAGAGAAAGAAAAAACAGCACACTGGTCCTTTGTTCCCGACGAACAAGTTTCTGAGGCCTGTTCCCTTACTTGTCACTCCCATATCCACACTCGGGAGGACAATTCTGGGACGTGGTGCAAACCTCATTCCACTGAAGATACTGTCTCCCTGAGTGGTTATGTTTAGTCTACTTAAGGGGTGCCTGGGTGGCTCTGTCAGTTAAGCATCTGGCTCTTAGTTTTGCTGCAGATCATGATCTTACGATTCGTGAGATCGAGCCCCACACGGGGCTCGGTGCTGGCAGCCTGGAGCCTGCTTGAGATTCTCTCCCTCCCTCTCTTTCTTCCCTCCCCCACCTGCACTGTCTTTGTATCCCTCAAAATAAATAAATAAGCTTTTAAAAAAAAGAGAAAAAAAGGTTAGTCTACTCGACTCTCTAGGGGTGATGGGAGGAGGTAGGGAGAAGAATAAGAATAAGAAATTGAGTTTTAGCAAATGTCAGGAGAACATGAGTATAAACATACTTGTTGAAGTTTCCAAAAACAGAGGCAAGCAATGTTTAGGCCCACAGGAATATATAAATATTAAGTATTTATATTAAATATAAAATATCTATAAACACAAAATATAATATATTTTATATATGCATACACATATTTGATCAAGTGTATTTACATATATAAATTATATGTCTATCATTACATATCTACTTTTTTTTAAAATGTTTTATTTATTTCTAGGAGAGAGAGACAGAGACAGCGTGAGCAGGGGAGGGTCAGAGAGAGAGGGAGTCACAGACTGAAACAGGCTCCAGGCTCTGAGCTGGCAGTCAGCACAGAGCCCGATGCGGGGCTCGAACCCACGAACCGCGAGATCATGACCAAAGCGAAAGTCGGACCCTTAACCAACTAAGCCACCCAGGCGCCCCTACATATGTACATTATACATTGTTATATAATAGATCATATAGTATATATTATATTATGATTATTGTGATAAAAGATGTACAATTATATTAATACATTTGTATAATTATATATTTAATCATTTGATGGTGTGTGTGTATAAAGCAACATTTTACCTGCGCGTCATCATTATCAATATAGAGTTATTGACTTTTAACGCCATCATAGCACAACAAAGAATTTAATTTAAGCTCTGCAATCCCATCCTGGATATCAGTGAGCTCATTGTCAATGCGTCCTTTCCATGAGTTTCCCACTTGCTTCCCTCCATAACACATTGTTCTAGCTTCTTCTGAGATGTGTGAGATGTGGCCCCTTTGGGGACCCACATAGGATGCTGTTACTGAAGATTTTACTTCAAGCCACCAAAACTGATTCATGTGCCACTAAGACTATTGCCATTTTCAATTGTTCTATAAATGTAAATTCATTTGCTCCATAATGTGAGGAAAATATTTACTCTATTACTTGTCAACATACAATTAAGTATTGTTTATAATGACACCCAACACTTGGAATTAGGAGATTTCGCCAAGAAAAAAGTCATAGATATGTATTCCATTTCTTTGTCTCATTTTCCCTAACCTTAGGTGGCCTTTACAAGCATTGTGAGCGATCCATGATCGAGGTAATTTCAAGACATAGGTCTTCCTCCAATGGATATTCTGTGGTTCAAAATAAATCATTGAAAAAGTGCCTATAATATAAGATGCTTGTTTGGGCCCAAATACTAGGTGGCTTTCTTTTCTGAGAGATGATTTTGAGAAAATATCACGTTTTATTTAGTCACCTGTAGTAATGTTTTCTTTAATGTGCTACAAAATATTCAGCCAAACAGAGGATCATTTATAGTTAGATACCTTTAGCAGTTGGCATTCCTCTTGCTGTGAACTGGATTAATTAGCTGCTTTCCTAATAATCTGAGCACAAGCATTTACTGAGAGCTGCTCCGTGCCAGCACGTAGATACTAGAAAGCAAACAGATTCCGTCCCTGCCCTCATGGAGCCGGGGACCTGGCAGGAAAAAATAAAAACAAAAACAAACAAACAAATAAAAAAAAACAAGCACTGACTACATCATTAAAATAGTTATTTGAATAAATACCCATGGAAAGAAGAGTGGGGAGGAAACTTCTAGGGTTCTGTGGGTCCATTTATTGGAGAGCTCTAACCTAGACTCAGGAATTCAAGACAGTCATTGGCATCCTGACTCAGAGCTGACTAAGTTCGAAACCCAGCTCCAAACTCCGAGTTGATGTGTGGCCATGTGCAAGCTACTTAACACATCCGCTCCTTAGTTTTGTCTTAGGACAATGATAATTATAAAAATAACTACTATGTAATTTTGGAGAGAAATATTTCAATGCATATTAGTTTAATATTAAATTCTCATTTAATGTTAAATTCATATATAGTTACATATGTCCATATAAAATGCATGTATAGGTGCATATACATTTATATATATTAATATCAATTTTATAAAACAGACTCTGAAAAATAGTAATAGATCTTTGTGATATTTATATAATCATGCTTTTTTTTTCTTTACAAAAGAAAGCCTTTTTGTTTAATGTTGATTTATTTTTGAGAGAAAGAGAGAGAGAGAGACAGAGCACGAGCAGGGGAGGGGCAGAGAGAGAGGGAGACACAGCATCCAAAGCAGGCTCCTGGCTCCGAGCTGTCAGCACAGAGCCTGACACGGAGTTCAAAGCGCATGATCATGACCTGAACCCGAGTCGGACGTTCAACCGACTGAGCCACCCAGTACTCCCAATCATACTTTTTTACTTAGCCTCGAGAAAGAAATATTTGAGGCAAAATATAAATGATGATTAAAATGTAACCTGGTAGGGAGTGAGGGTAAAGACAAGGAGAAATAGAACCCACTAGACGGCAAGATGGAAGCCAGTGTCCAGGCCCTGAGTTAAGAAATAAGTAGCTTGGGAGATCGTGAATAGGTGTTAATGCCAAAGCGAGGGGCCAGAGGGTTGTTTGGTGAGTCTGCTCAAAGTGGAGAGATTTGTTTTGGCCGAAAAACGAGTGCAAAGTGAATAAGTAGTAAGAGATGGAGAGAGACCTATCAGACGGAGAAGGGAAACCTGGAGGCTGCAGTGGGTAGGGAGAAGGGAAGGCAGCACACAAGAGAGAAAGGCTCAGAGCCAGCCATCTTTCTCCCGGACAGAAAACATCAGCTCTCCTCAGGACCCTTTCTGGCACAAGAACCACAGGTAAGAAGGCTTTTTGGCTTGGTCCTTGTTGGGTCATTTTGTCCAGTTCTGAATTCTCTTCTCTATTCTCACTGAATGAGGTGTGACTTCTGATTCTTCATGGAGCCACTAGGGGGTTGGAGGGAGGGGGAGGTCCTCTTCCCCTGAATGCTTCTCAGCCAACTTCACAGCCTGCACAGGTGCAGAGTCACCGCCTGAAATACGGCTCCTGTGATCTCTTCCTGGATCTGGTACCTTCTGCATGGTTCCAGCAACTGGCAGGGTCTCTGGCAAAGGAATCGCTTCAGGAATATCTTCTGAATCATGAGCTGCTAATAGGTCAGTAAACAGGATTCATAAAACACAGCTGTGTTCAATCAAGGCCCTGGGAAACTGCGGGATTCACTGTCTGATGTGAATTTTCAGATTAAGAAGCTTTAAGAAAGATTCAATTAGATCATGATAAATAGGGACTACTTAATCAGATGAAACACAGTGTATCTATGAGATTCAAATACTTGCGGAAACAGGGGAGTAGAGTTTAAGGGAGACTTTTGAGCAGAGTTCTGGAAGATTCTAAAGAATGAGGTGAGAATTGCCTACATGCCTGTGTGCCAATTGCCCATGTGAACTCAGAGGAACAGAAATCAGTAAGTCATGTATGAAAGCATGTGCAGTGGTTTGCCTAGTTAGGGAAAGAGCCTGGGAAATAAGGGGTGTGAGATGTTCACTTGCAGTAAGTGCACAGAGCAAAATTAGGTACTTCCTAATCTACTGACAGACTGATTTCTGCTCTGCCAAATGGAATTTTGTAACCAAGAGAAAGTGATTCAATCTTTAATGTACCTCAGCCTCTTAAATGTGGTTGGTAATAACTAACTCATAGCTGGTCAAGTGGGTTAATGTATTTGAAAAGAGATTAGAATAATGCTTGCCATATAACACATGCTAAATAAATATAATTTTTTTAAAATTTTAAGTTTATTTATTTATTTTGAGAGGAAGGAGAAGGACAGAGAGAGAGAGAGAGGAAGAGAGAGAGAAACCCAAGCAGGCTCTGCACTGTCAATGCAGAGCCCGAAGCGGGGCTCAGACCCATGAATCATGAGATCATGACCTGAGCTGAAACCAAGAGCCAGATGCTTACCTGACAGAGCCACCCAGGTGCCCCAATGAATATTATTGTAATTAGTTATCTCTGAATTATCTCTTCTATTTGGGATCTACTTATATTCCCGTCCACATCTGATAAATATAAAACATTACATCAGAATGACCATTTCAAAATAAGTCTTTTAATGTCATTCCATTGCATACAATTATTAGATGGCTTCCTATCTCCACTAATCTTAGCACATTATCCAAAAGCCCTTTAAAATTCGAATTTTAGAGGGGCGCCTGGGTGGCTTAGTCGGTTAAGTGTCCGACTTTCACTTAGGTCATGATCTCACGGTTCGTGGGTTCGAGCCCCACGTTGGGCTCTGGGCTGACTGCCAGCTCAGAGCGTGGAGCCTATTTCGTAGTCTATGTCTCCCTCTCTCTGACCCTCCCCTGCTTATGCTGTCTCTCTCTTTCTCTCTCCTAGAAATAAATAAAAATATTTTAAAAATTTGACTTTTAGAAAAATTCTATATTCATCACGTAATATTTGTCTTTTTAGTCCTGAACCGTAGGCATTCCAAATTACTCATGTACATTCAGGAAAAACAGTTTCTTTCTTATTTTCCTTCCTTTGCACAATTAGCGAACTCTGTTTATAATCCCAGCTCTCCTGCACTTCCTCCTTCGTGTCAAGTGCCTACTCATTATTTTGAGATTGCTTCAAATCTCTTTTCTTCAGCATAGCTTCTTTCACTACCAGGTAAAGGTAAACACACCGTTCCCTGTACACTGAGTTCACCTTTTAGACAAATGTACGTGTGCACTTAAGTCATTGGAAAAAGTGTTTGCTTACTCATCAGTGCATTCACCTCCCTCTTGTTAACATTGTCAGTGTTAAAAACTCAAGCACACATTTTATTCCTCTTGTCTTCAAAAGAGAGGTCTATGTTAAAACACAACGGATGCCTAATGAACATTTTTTAATGATTGGGCCGCTATGTAACATACTCACAAATCTTTAAAGTCCTTACAAACTGGAGTTTCTTTACATCTCACTGTACTCATGGAACCCCTCCAATCACATCATGGAAGATAGCATTTTGGGGATGATGGAATAAAGTGGGGAACGAGATACACAAAAGCCTTGCTCCTTGGGGCATCCCATTCCAGTATTGGTGTTGTATGTTCAGACAAAAATACTTTATAAATATTTAATTCAATGCCAGGTATTGAGCAAGGCTGTGAAAATTAAAAGGTGAATCAAATGATTGGGATAAAGTCTTAACGAAGCACGGGGTTGCTATAGAGGGTGTTGGTCCTAGGTTGGCTTCTCAAGAAACAGATTATAGAATGGGTATTGGTATGCAAGAAAGTTCTGGGGGAAGTCTCTGAGGCACAATGTTTTAGAGAGAGTGAAGGATGAAGGTTAACCAGAAAGAAGGATTGAATGTGCTGCACTAAACAGCAAAGGCCTTCGTGGATTTCACATGGAACTCTGGGGCTGTGATGACCATTCGAGGAGTTCTGAGAACTGAAGCAGAGGAGCCAGGTGCCTCTTGTCACACGTCCACCAGCACAGGCTACCCCCAGGAGGTGGGCATATCTTGGGTGAGGCAACCCTCTTTCCTAGGAAAGACTGAGCTGAGTGTTAACATCAAGTCATGATCCTGGTGCCAGGGGAAAAGGTGACTTGGTCCTAAAGGAGACTCTGCGTGGCTCAACGCAACATCCATTTGACAAGTGCGCAAGGTTGCTTCCCTAAGGAACTGATGTTTGAGCAGGAATCTGAATAAAGTAAGAAAACAAAAATCTGGAGAAAGAACTTTCCAGGCAGAGGAATGTGCAAATGGAAAAGTCCCGGAGGAAAAAGAGAAAGGTGTTGAGTTTGAGGTGTAGAAAGGAGACTATGTGGCTTGAAGTGCAAGGAACAATATTAGACATGGTAGGAATTCTCTGAGAGGGAGGAAGGGCTTATATCATGAAGGACCCTGTAGGCTATGGTAGAAAAGTGGGATCATAATTCAAACGTAATGGAAGGCCACGGAATGATTTTCTATGATTTTAGACATTCTAAACAATTATTCGGGTTGCATTGTAGAGAATTGTTCTCAGGAGATCAAGTATAAAAATCAGAGAAATCAGGGGTGCCTGGGTGACTCAGTTGGTTAAGAGTCCAAGTTCAGCTTAGCTCATGATCTTGCAGTTTGTGGGTTCAAGCCCTGCATTGGGCTCTGTGCTGACATCTCAGAGCCTGGGTCCTGCTTCGGATTCTGTGTCTTCTCTTTCTGCTCCTCCCCTGCTATCTCTCTCTCTCTTTCACTCTCTCTCTCTCTGTCTCCCAAAAAAATAAGTAAATGTTAAAAAGTTTTTTTTTTTTAAATCTAGTTGGTGGGCTAAAGCCATACTCTGGTTGAGAGGTGCAAGTCACCCAAATTAGTGATAGTGGTGACAATAAGAGGTCATAGAAGAGTTCATAGTCAATGGATCTTTTTCATGAACTGCCTACAAATTACTAGAAGGAACGATGACTCCTATACTTTGTTGTGAGCAATTGGATAATCAGTGGTGTCATGTTTTGTTCTGGGCAAGATGGCTATGGACAATTAATAAATATGTTCTAAGATGGTAACATGTGAAATTAGTATTAGATTTTTAACCAGAGATTTTGAGTAGGTAGTTACATGTATAAGTATTGGACTTAGAGAGAATTTGGAGCCAAAATTACAAGTGGTCAGCATATAAAAGAATGTATAGCCCTGGCACTGGAGGGGATCATCTCAAAATTATATATAAGAGAAGAAGAGTCAAAAAATTCAGTTTTGAGGGGCATTCAGGAAGAGGTTTAATTAAGAAGTATAATAGACAATGTGTATGTGTGTTTATCTCTCTATGAGAGAGATTGAGAGGCCAGAAGAGTGTAATATTTTAAAGAACTACAAAACATTCCATATAGTTTTAACGGGGATTTTTGCAGGGAGTAGTGAATTATGCAGTCTCACAATTGTTTGGTGATAGACAAATAACAAACAAATAGGTATTTCATCCTAAGTAGTTCATATTTTGTTCTAAACAATGGCTAGAATGATTCTTTTAGAATACACTTATATATCATGGTAGGGTGAGAAGAAGAGTGTATAGGTATCAAATAGGTTAAGAGTTTAGAAAGGAAAAACTTTGTCGCTCATGAGACATTTGTGGGATGAGTATGAAATTAATTCTCAGATTTCTGACAGCAATTACTGGGTGAAAAGTGGACTCCATTTATTGACTCATTCATTCAACACATGTTAATGGAGCTCTTATTATACATCGGGTACTCTTGTAGGTGAAGATGTAACAGTACACAAAATAGATATAACTGTTCCAGTCATGTTATAATATAGGACACAGGAAATTTACATAAGACAGGACTAAAAGGCATAGATTATACACAGTATACACAGCAAAAAAAAAAAAAAAGATATATTCTTTGTTGACAAGGTGACAGTTTCTTAAAATTTCTTAATAAAATATCATGAGGGTATTGAAGTAAAGAAAATTGTTGAAAGCATCCAGCAACTACAGAGAACTAGCAAGGTGACATCAAATCAGTAAGATTTAGGGCCATCAAGCCAAATTCCTGTCTAATTTTTTGCCACATTTTTAAAAATTTCAAATCTGGTCTATGCGTTACCAAATCAAATGAAAAACGTTTTTCATGTAGAAGGTGTACAAGAAATGCTAAATGTGAAATTAGTGAAGCTTTCAAAATGGATTATTCACTTACTCTGGGAACTGACGGTGCTATTCCGCAACACTAACAAAACATCCAAGGTTATGTAACTTTAATTACATTCTTCAAATTATATTATAGACAGAAAGAAACACAGCAAAGTACGTTGGGCAGGTCCCTTGTGCTTACAGATTTGTTATTGATGGAGGACATAAATATGCCTAAATACAAATACCATTGGGTAGTAAGGGTTATATCAGATGGACGTGTATTTTCATCTGAGTAATCTGGGAAGAAGCTGTAAAATAAATACAACACAACTTTTATTAAGACTGTCAATAGATTAGATACATCTAAGCTAGGAGAGCTAAAATTTCATATTCAAAAGAGTGGAGAATCCAGAAGATATGACGCACACCATTTGCGGACCCCAGAGAGGGAGAGAGGGGGAGTAGCTATAGCAAATATACACGTTGGAGACAGTCCACCCATGAGACTGTGGGCAAGTTGTTCGGGAAGACCAGTGATCCCGAGCCAAAACAATCTAAAACTAAATAAATAAAATAAAAAGAAGTAAAAACAACTCAGGTTGTCCTAAGCCTTTTCCGGTGATGAAAGGAGATAACCATAATATAAAGGAGCCTGCAAAAGTATTAAAACAGAAGCTCATCTGTAATGGATTTTATTCAGAGCTTCATTTCTTAAAATATTGCTGTAATTCAGAGTATCTTGATGCAAGAGACAGCTGGAATTGATAATAGCATTTCTCAAGGCTGTCATTAGTTCTGCAATATTAGCTTAAAATTAGTATGGAGGAGAATATAAAGTTCATGCAGATTTTTGGTTCAGTTTCTTACAGCGTATAAAAATTGGAATGACATATTTTAGTAAGTTTTGGGGTCTTGTTTTCTTCAGAGAAGAGTTGTCTCAATTCAAATAATATATATACTATTAGAAAAATCTTCTCTACTAAAGTGTTTAGAAATTAATGTGTTTATTCCTGGTCCAATTCAAGAAGAAATTACCTTCAAAAAAAGAAGAAGAAGAAATTACCTTCAACAATATAAAACGTTTTTACTTAAGGCAAACATATTTTCACTGAAATGAAATTTTAAGATAGCATTTCATGATTCATTATAAATAGTTTCCAAAGTAAATGCTCCATGTGCAAGGGTATACTACAATTCAGTATTTTAATATATTCAAGCTCCACTACCAAGCACAGAGCAGAATTACAGGTAGCTTGTGCTCAAAGAGATGATGTAATAAATTCAATATCCAGGAGCTCTGTGATGGAATTGGGGAGAGTCGGATAATCAGAGGCATAGGGAAAGTGAGTCTGGGGCTTGGGGACAGAACTGGAACCTCATGGGATGCAAAGGTTGACCAATTAGGGGTGGTAGCATCCCCTGACCTTTGATTGAGGCAAATCTCTTCTAGAAGATGCCAGATTAAGCCCATAAAATGCCTGTATATTAAAGTCCAGTAATGAATTTCCAATAAAGAAACATAAATACATGAAAGGTTAAGCGGCCGTGACTTAGAATCAGCCAGCACGAATAAACAAATATAAGTAAATGAAGTTTCTAATATGTTCAAAGACTCAAAATACTAGAATTGTTGGTACAAAATATTTAATATTATATATGAATATTTAATAAAAAAGAAACAACTTCAAAGGCCGATCAGGGATTAAGTCTTTATCAGAAATAAATAAGGGAGCTTAAAAATAAATGGAACTTCTGTACTACATGTATTCTATACATTTTTTTTTTCATTAGCAGCACACTTTATTTACTTAGATTGTGGACATTAACAGAAACACATGACCAAGTAAGAATAAACTAACATTTTCTCTTTTTTGTCAAGTAATGGTAAACAAATAGAGAACTAATTACATTGAACAAAATTACATTTTAAGTTCATATGTCCAAAACGGCTAGACTGCTCCGAGATTCAGGATTGTGGCATAAAATTAACCAGTTTTATTGTTAAATATTCCAATAGATAATACTTAGCTTGTAGAATGCCAGGCAACAGAGTATTTCCTTAATTTTAATGAAAATATTTACATTAATTCTAATACACATAGTCTCAAAGCAAGAACCATATGTTTTTCTTCTCCACAGAGACAGGGAAATATTTCGATTAGTGTATGTTAATCAAATACAAGAATCTCTAGGAGAATCCAACACCATACCGAGGGGTCTTGTCGAGCTAATTCTAAAATGTAGATAGAAGTGAAAATAGTCAAGAAAGGATAAATAGAAAAGTTCAGCAATGTATTAGACAGAGTCAAAGAGAGAAACAGAGAACTAGAAAATACATTAAGATAAACAATATAACAAAATGAAGATAAGGAGTTGAAAATATGAAGGAATTATGGAAGTATATTAAGAATAAAATGAGAAGGACTAACATATGTAAGTAACAGTTAAAGACGATAGGAAAAAATGGAAGAGATGCCATATTTGAACACGTAATAACTGAAAATATCCAGATATCATTGGAAACACAAACTATAGATACAGAAGCACAATGCATCTTAAACAAATAAAGATAAAAGTATAACTTGGAAACCATTAACTTTAAAACCAAGAGCAAGACAAGAACAGCCACTCTTAGCTGCTTTTTAACCAAATACTAGAACTTCAAAATAGCACAAAGAAAAAAGAAAGAAGAAAAACACAAGCACAAGGATCTTGAAGGAATGAATATAAATAATTTAATTAACTGCCTTCAAACACAAAAGTGCTGCAGGCAAATTACTAACAATCATATAAGAGTAGCACAGTATACAGATATAAGATCATGACAAAACTCTACTTCTGGGATGCCTGGATGGCTCAGTTGGTTAAGCGTCCGACTTCAGGTCAGGTCATGATCTCAGGGTTTGTGAGTTCGAGCCCCTCATCAGGCTCTGTGCTGACAGCTCAGAGCCTGGACCCTGCTTCAGATTCTGTGTCTCCCTCTTTCTCTGCCCCTCCCCAGACTCATGCTCCTGTCTCTCTTTCTCTCTTAAAGATAAACAAACATTAAAAAAATAAAAAACCCCACTCTACTTTCAACATGTCTGAGTACGAAAATATTTTAAAACAACTAAAAATATATTACATTGATTATATTGTAATAAAGCTGCTTAAAAATAAAATAAACAAACAGAAAACATTGTACACACTAACAATATAAACAGCAAGCAACCTAAGAATAAGTCTTACAAAAGATCTATAAAGTATATGCAGAGAAAATAAAAGTCTACATTAAAAGGCACTTAATTATGTGAGGCAAATACCCTTTTCTAAATCCGTGTTCCAAAGATGTCAATTCTCCCAAAGTGTAGACCCCATAAGAACCCAACACAATACCAGTAGGGGTTTATCATGGACCTTGTCAAGCTAATTCTAAAATGTATACACAAGTGAAATGGTCAAGAATCTGAAGAAGAAAGTGGATATGCCCTACAGAACTATCAAAATTTAAAAGACAATGATAGGAATTAAGGGAGATAAATCAATACATGGCAAAGAATTAAGACCCTGAAACATACACATGGGCTTTGACATGTAACAGAGCAGACATGAGAGGTTCTATTGAATAAATAGGAATAATTTGTATGTTTTTTGTGTGGCATTTAAATAATGCCGGAAGTTGAAATGATGTCTCCCAACACACACACAAAGATATTTTAGAAAATAAAACAGTATCTTTCTGGCTTTAGGGAAGGATTTCCTTGATAGACACAACATGTACTAATTACAAGAAAAGACTACAACTCTAGATTTCCTCTAAATTCAAGACTCCTGTTCAGGAAAGTACATTTAAAAAAATGAAAAGGTGAATCAAAATCTGGGAGAAGACATTTTCAGCATGTCCAACTGACAAGCATTAGAATCTAAAATATATGAACATGAAGACGAAGACACTTACCCAGCAGATATTTTGGCAAAAGACACGGACAGACACTTCCTGGAAGAGGAAACGTGGATGTCAAACTTCACTACTAACTATGGAAACGTCCATCACAACCAAAACGAGACACCAGTTTATACTTGTAAAGTACAGAAAAAAATAAGAGTCTAACAGCATGAAGTGTTGGATAGGATACAGGTCAACAGGAAGTTTTAGACATTGCTTTGGGAAGATGAATTGTTACAATCACTTTCAGAAACAATTTGGCGTCTGTACACCGAACAACCCAGCATTTCCATGTATGGCTTTACCTAGGAGACATTTCTGTACATTTCCTGCAGGAGTCAGGTGTCAGATATTTCAGAGAATATCAGTTCATTAGAGAATAGGTGCATTATTTGCTATATATTAATAAGCTGGAATATTTTACAGCAGGGAACATGAATGGATGGTAGGTACATGGAAATCACAGATACTTAGAAACCCGAAGTTAGGGAAAAGGAACTCCCAGAAGACTCCAGACAGTTTAAGAAGACTTTTATAAAGCTTAAAAACAAATAAAATGGAAATATATATTTATCAACATTTTTTATTTTATTTTATTTTATTTTTTAAGTTTTGAAAGAGAGAGAGAGAGAATGCATGCATGAGTGGGTGTGGGACAGAGGGAGAGAGAGAATCCCAAGCAGGTTCCACATCCAGCATGGAGCTGCACGGGGAACTCAATCCCTCAATCCTAGGGTCATGACCTGAGCTGAATCCAAAAGATGGACACTCAAAACTCAACCAACTGAGCCTCTGGTAAATATATTTTTAACCATATATACATTCGTGATAAAACAAGACAAAAACTAAATACAAAGCTGAAGATAGTGGTTATTTCTGAGTGGAAGGCAGAGAATCCAATAAAAGGAAAAGCAGGAAAGATTATGGGCAGATTATACTCATGCTCAATTTCTTTGGGGAAATGATAGACTTGCACGTATTCTATACATTACTTTTTATAATTTAAAATACATAACATATTAAGCTCTTGTGTGTGTCAGATATTATATCAACAATACATTATACAAATAGAGGCTGTACACATAAACACATGTAAAGAATATACCTGAGATGTACAAACACTCATTTGCAAATGTTTTGATGGGAGAATATGACATTTCCTATCATTTTATTCCTTAAAATTATATAAGATACAGTTTTGGAATTGCAACTTTATTTTTATATGACTTCGTAGTACTTTTAAGTTGAAAAGCAGTGAAAGTGTTTTCATGGGACCATGAGCACAGGCTCTGTGATAGTAAAAAATAGACAGAACTATAAATTGGGAGGTTCAAGTGGCACCATACAATAAACCCTGAGTAACTTTGGGTGAGTGATTTTAACTTCCCTCAATCTCCTCATTAGTGAAATTAGCAATTTAATTAAGTGCTGTCTGAGGTCCCTTCCAGCTCTAAAATTTTATGCAGTTGTGACCTTAATTTGGTGTAAACACAAAATTTGAAACAATGTTGAGAAAATTGCATTGCTGTGGTACTGAATTCAATTGCATATGCATTATTATTAGAAAGTATGGTAAAAATGCTTTGGGAAAATTTACTTGGCCTTTTTCATTAATTAACTTATAAAATGTCTGTTGCAGAATCTAACAAAGCGTTGATACTTGATATAAACATGCCAGACATTAAGGTAAAAATGTAAATGCTCCGTTGTAGTTTCATTACTTTGTAGAGTGCATCAGTGCACTATACTAACTAATGCACTAAATCCAATATTTAAAAGTTAATGTACTTGCCTGATGTGAGTAATTTATAATTTACATATGAATTGAATTCAGACCCATTTCTTTCTTTTTCCACTTACAGGAAAGAAGTATTAACAACTGAAAATTGATGTTTTCCTACAACTTGAAAACTATTTCTGCAGATGTTTTATATGTAGCTGAAGAAAAAAAAAGAGATTTGGAAGGAAAATACTTAAAAAATGATAGACGATAAAGCATAAGATTTCCTAATATTTCTGTCTCTGTGTCAAGTAAAATATGTGACTATGCTTGATTTAATTTTGGAGATTCAATGAGATAATTTATATCTATTAAAATACTAAGAAAGTCTTAAGTATGATCCCTTGCAAGATGTCTTAGAAATCACTAAGCAATATGAAAATATAAGCAGATGAATTACCCATCAAATATAATAATTTGCTCTGGAAACAGATTTTGACAGAGTTGACTTTTAAGAGAACCATATTATTACTTTGCCTAGTGTAATTGTCAAATGTGTGCAAAATCATGAGATAATTCATGATTTTCTCTCAAATGTAGCTTTCCTATTACCTTGCATTTTTAACTTGTATAATTTTTAATGATTTTTCTTAAAAAATTTTTGTGTGAAAAGTCTGTGTTGCTTTATTAAACTTACATTTCTATAATAACACTTTCTAACAGATATTTTCATAGATAAACCAAATTTACAGGGGACAAAATATATAACAAGTACATTTAAATACAGCATATAATCTACTTAAATCACTCACAAGATGACATTCTCAACATATAATGACTTTCCCCTTTCTCACCTGCATCTATAGCAATTGCCTTTTGATCTATAGTGTTGGAAAAATTTCCCTCATTATCAAGATTAGTCTGCCTTAAAAGTAAAATTATTTTATTACCCAGCTCTATAAATAATAAAATAATAATAAAATAAATATAATAAATAATAAATATAATAAATAAATAAATATATAACAAATAAATATAATATATAACATATAAATAAATATAATATAAAATAAATAAATATAATAAATAAATAATAAAATAAATAATAAAATAAAATAATAATAATAAAATAAATGTCGAACAATCATTTCGACAGTGTTTATATCCAACCCAAATCCCCAGATCATCACGCCTATGAAGTAAAGATTCCCTGACTCAGGCCACTGAGGACTGTCCATTTAGTCCATGTCCTCAGCAGTGACTTCTGTGAATGAACATTCGCTTATGGATAATCAATTTTTAAATGATTTTACAGAAGAGTTTCCTTTTTCTGTTTCAAAAAGTGATGTCAAACATATGGTCATCTATTGCTATTTAACAGACCAACCCAGAGTTTAATGACCTAAAAATGAAATTTATTTTCCCCCAAATCTTCACACAGGACTTGGCAGGGATAGCCCATCTCTGTTCTACCAAGAGTATTCCGCCCGGGGTGGCCGGACAGGGGTTAGCGGTATGCTGCCAAGATGACCTTCTGCCACGACCTGTGCTCTCAGTGTGCGGAGTCTTACCCGGGGCAGCCGACCAGGTCTACCTTTCCACTCTGTGCTGGATTTCCCATGGGGATTTCTATATTTGAATATATTTCCTCCTACATCACTTCAGTTCTTTTTCTCCAGGGACCTGGGCATGAATTTCATCTCTTAGTCTTCTGCAATAATCAATACTTCAATGTTCCTTCTACTTTTTATTTCCATATATTTAACACCCCTCATTTTTCTCTCTCTTCTTTCCTTAATTATATTTTAATGTATATTTATCACAGGGGTAAATATTTTATATTTTATCACAGGGGATTTTAGTGTGGCTACTATACTCTTGGTAGTGTTATTTTGTTCTTGGTCTTCTTTTGTGAGGTCTTTAAGGTTGTGTTTAGTCTCTGTTGGTTATCTTCCCATTTCTTCACTGAATCTCTTTGAAGTCTTGTTTTATAGCTGATTTTTGCAAGATGTTTACTTTGCTGCTTTCAGATTATTAGTCACATTCTTTTACAGATCAAATGCAAATTAAAAATATTTTATCACAACGGCATGTACCAATGCTTTCAAAACAAATATTATCCTAATTGCTATCTGTCTGAAGGTTAAGTGGAGCTCATTTAGAAATGGGTACAAAGTGCCAGCCCAAATTTACTGTGCATCCAGCAGATACTTAGAAAGTTGTTTGGGAGACGTTACTAGCATTTACCAATGTTGTTCTCTCGTTTCCTTTCAAGTGTCCATAGTTCTGCATTTCCCCTGTCGTTAGAGTAGAAACTGGGCAATAACATGTGGAAAATGTGTCGGATATTGGTTGTGGCTGTGGTGAACCCCATGGTGGGTTCCCCAGTTCCTCTCCTGTACTGAAATGACCTTGGAAGCACATGTGTGATCACGTGGTGTGGGCCAACGATGTGGAAACCCTGGACTGCTGAGTCCCAGTGTAAAGCTGCCCTAGAGAGTGGTCCAGGGTCCACAGCAATCCCAGGCAAGTGGGAAATATGCCTTCATTGCATGATGGCCGTAAGAATCTGCGTTTGTTGTTGCCACATTCTGATTAACAGAGGTAGGTTGATCATCATGGTACCATTTTCTGTTTCTATGAATGTAAAGAATTTCTTGTCACTAAATGAATTTAAAATAGTCTGTCACGTTCTTTTGCTTTCATTATAAAAACATGTAAAGTTATAATTGTTAGGACTACCACCTAGCATTTTCCTATCTCTGCGCTTACTTACTTAGATGATATTTTAGGTTTTCATGAATCCTCATCATTAATCCTTTTCATATCTGTTCATTGTTTTTCTTCAAATTATATTGTCTGCAGGTAACGAAGATATGCCTGGATAAGGATGGAGGAGAGGGCATAAGAGGCATCTAACTGCCTCAGAAAGTTCCACGCGTGCTGTCCCAGGTTGTGATAACAAAGTTGTGTCTCTCACCAGTGTTCTTTGCAAGGAGACTGAGAACAAGATGTTTTTTTGCCTTCTTCCTACAAAGTGATATCGTTCCACAGCCTACTGACCACATGCCAATATATTTTTGAGATAGTTAAATTAATTCCTCCCTAACATTCACTTATTATGCATTAATTCTCTTAATTTTCTGTAGCATTATAATTTTGAATCTGCATGTTTTTGGCAGAGGATCAGAACTGTGTCAATTGAAATATAGGGAAGTTAGAAGAACACTTGAATAACTACCACCATAAACTTGAAGTCTTAAAATGAATGGATAAACAGAGGCCACAAATATCCACTCATAAGCTTCTCCTATATAAAAGTTCTTATGTACATTTATGTAGATGGATGGATATATATGTATTTACATATATTCAGATATGCATATATATTTATATATTCTCTATAGGTGTATTGATATCAATACTCTCGAAGTAAACACTGAGGCTACATTAACATTTTTAGGACATGTTACTCAATTGCTTCCACATTACCTTTGAATAGCAAATGAAAATGAAATGTCTCCTACTATGTAACAGGGACATTATATTAAATATTTTAATCTCAATACAGACTCTGTGGATTTTGATTCTTTTATTATTTTTAATTTAATTTAATTTTATATTTTTTCTTTCATAGTTTATTGTCAAGTTGTTTTCCATATAATACCCAGTGCTCATCCCAACAAGTGCCCTCCTCCATGTCCATCACCCCTCTTTTTTTTTTTTTATTTTTTTTTATTTTTTATTTTTTATTTATTTCTAGGAGAGAGAGAGACAGCGTGAGCAGGGGAGGTTCAGAGAGAGAGGGAGACACAGACTCTGAAATAGGCTCCAGGCTCTGAGCTGGCAGTCAGCACAGAGCCCGACGCGGGGCTCGAACCCACAAACCGCGAGATCATGACCTAAGCGAAAGTCGGACGCTTAACCGACTAAGCCACCCAGGCGCCCCTGTCCATCACCCCTCTTGAATATTGATTCTTTTACAATTACATACATTATTTTAGTCTGTGACTTTCTGATGTATTTTGTTACTATAGAATGTTAAGAGATACTGTCTTCAGTATAAATGTATTGAAATATAGATGGCTTGTTTCTGTAACTACCATGTGAATCTTGATTTTGAGAAGCTATCTTTTAAATGCATGAATTTTCATATCCTGGAAGATGGGATTTGGTAAAAGACTAGGAATAAATCAAAAGTAGGAATAAATTGGAATAATTTATAAGCACTACTAGAAAATGTCTTAAAGAGAAAAATATGATTATTTCACGTATGCCTCTCTATAATGTTTCTCATTGTGACTTTCAAGGATTTAATCAACAAAGGGTGATGAACATCTTGTGTGATAGGATGCTTTGGGTGAGGAAATGGGGAATTGAGTAAAAGAATAAGGCAAAACTCAATTTCTGATGTTGCTGCATGTCAGAATGCTTTTATTTTAATTATGCTACCATAATTTGGTCTTTGAGATCTAATTGTGGGAATACACAATGTTGTTGCCCAGCTTGGTCATGATTCTCTGTATTGATGCTCTTTGGGACAATGACACTTATCAGTCAGCAGCTGTGCTTTGCCTGGGTCCCTTAGCCAACGTACCATTGTAGAGAATATTCTTGATGGACCTTGTACTTCCTTTCTTTTGGTACAATTGAAATGGTCCCATGTTGTATTTGTTCATATTTGACTTCAAGCCACAAATCTACACATCTAAGCAATAACTACAATAATCAGTTAAAATTGAACTAAAAATTATCTTAATACCTGTTTGTGAATGTCAAATACATGCTTTCTTTGACCACCTTTTACTCATGTTAATGAATAAGAGCAGAGCATATTGGTGTGGCTAAAATGTGCTAAATGTGGAACATTTACACCTGCAATCATGCAACATTCTTTAATTGATAAAACTAAATGTTAATCAGTTTTCCACTGAGCATTAGGTACTTCAACGACTGTTCACCACAAGCTACTTGAGAACATCTGTATGGTTACCATTGTATAGCTATCACTGTTAAAGAGTTTCCTGAAGGGATGCCTGGGTGGTGTCTAACTTTGGCTCAGGTCATGATTTCACAATTCATGAGTTTGAGCCCCCTCATTGACAGCTCAGAGCCTGGAGCCTTCTTCGGATTCTTTGTCTCCCTCTCTCTCTCTCTGCCCCTCTTCCTCTCTCTCTCTCTCAAAACTTAGTAAATTAAAACAAAAGTCTCTTGGAAAAAAAAACCTCCAATCGGCAATTGTTTTATATACACAGGCAATATGATATTGACACAGTTAAGGAAAAATGACATGATTGATGTCCATACAAAAAGGGTCAGATTCAGTGGTAGTACTTGTTAAATTTCATGCAAACACGGTAGCATTTTTAAAAAGATGTTGTATTATCCACAGATGTGTGTGTGTGTGTGTTTGTGTGTCTGTGTGTCCACTCTCCAAGTTCTCAGAATTCTGGTCTCCATTTTGAAATGTATAACAGTTGAGATGGTGGAATTTTTGCTACAAAAATATCATGGTCATAATTAATTGTTAGCTATACCTGCTATGGATAAGCATATAGTTTTTAATGTGAAAATCTTAGCTAGAGAGCAATTACTACTAAAGCAAATGAGAAGCAATTTCAAAATCATAAGGCCATCAAGTTTTCCTTATATCTCTGTCCTTTTTTTACAGAACTTTTAAAGTCACACACACACACACACACACACACACACACACACCATTATTTAGAGATGTGTACATCATTTAAAATAAGTTAAATAATCTAGGTCTTTCATGTTTACTTATATCTAAGCTATATTCATTTTTCAAAAAAATTATAAAAATAGTTATAAAAATATAGCTTTATGAGACTGCAATTTACTTAAGCTTTGCGCCAAATATACTTAAGATAAATTTCTACATGGCCTAGATCATTAAAAAGTCAGAAAACATAGAGAAAATACTGAGGGTGAAAATTTAGTGACAAATATAACAAATAGAATAATGTGTTTTGGTTACAATAGCTATACTAATCTATTGCAACAAAATTATCTGCATTAGTTAAGAAACTTTTGTTTTTCATTTATATATATTATATATATGTATATAAATTACATATGTTATATGTTATATTATATATATATATATGTATATATATATATATATAATATTCATTATGCTGAGAAATGTAAAAAAGAATGGATTGGAGCATGGCATTTAATCCAACCTAAAATTTTTTCAAAGGAACAAAATGGTTAGCTTTATGTTAATATTTCCACAAATTGGTAATGGTTGATTTTTCACAAATAGACACCTAATTGACATTTAATCAAGCATACACAAGTGTATGTTAAATATAAATTAATTACAGTATGTTAAAAATACCGTAATTTTATGGTGTGTAAACATGTAAGTACATTTTAGTTACCATTTAATTACTGATTTCACAGCCTGTAAATGTATAATTACCTAACTAACAATTCACTACCTTTTTAAGGAAAGCATTTTTCAGGTTAAATATGATCCTAAGTTAATTAGATGTCATTTTTACAATAACACTAAAAAGTTATAAGTGATTTGGCCTATGTAGTTCACTTCTGAATTAACTCCTCCATGCAGTAATAAATGTGGGAATTGTAATGTGCATAAAGAATACTTATAAATGCATAGTTATATAATTGTGATTTGATTATCCAGTCCAGTGCAATAACATGTTTGTGTAGAATACCAATAAATATGTCCTGGGGTTTTAAAATAAAAATATTATGTTTATAAAATTATGTTAAACAAATAAAGGTGATTAGGTGGCATATGAAAAATACTTTTGAATGTAAATTTCTGTTAATGTATGGCAACCTAATTCACTGTATCCCATTTTCCATTATTACTGTTTTCTTGATTTTTCCCTTTTTTTCCATTTAATGCCTTTCTGAATACTGATTTCCCCCCATTGTTAACCTTTTCTTTTATGCATTTAAATAAACAACCTTGAATTCAATGCAGAAGGAAATAAATTACTGTTGCAAACTGACCTGAATCAATTTGGTCATTGAAAATAATTCTGCTCTTTTTATTAGAGACCAGTAACTTTCAGTAAGGTGCAGGTTTTCTACCACACAAGCTCGACAGCTGGTAATAAGGTATAATGAAAACTGATTCCAGACAAAACTCATGTTTACCGTAAACAAGCACTTGGGATCTTTGTAAGCCAGAAAAGTGCCTTGCAAGACAGGTGTGTAAGAGACATCTACAACAACATTCCAGCAACAGGACTCATCTGACCTAATTGGTGTCAGATTGTCTGTTGAGTGAACAGGAGAGTGTTTCGGAGCTGGAAAGCCTCGTGTCCACATGAAGTGAAGCAAGACTTTGTTCAATAGAGAACATATATAGTTGATTAAAGAGCTGGGTTGTCTTGATCATATTTCTAATCAACTCATGAATCATAAGTATCACTTAATTTATTTTTTGTTATTATTTTTTATTTTTATTTATTTGAGAGACAGAGAGAGAGAGTGAGAGCAAGTGACTAGGGAGGAGAAGCAGAGGGAGAGAGAGAATCCCAAGCAGGCTCCACATTCAGCACAGAGCTCCACATGACCCTCACACAACCAGCAGCTGAGTCAAAAGCAAGAGTCGGATGCTCAACCGACTGAGCCACCCAGGTGTCCCTCAATTCATTTTAACATCCGTGTTTCTAACCATCAGGCCAACTAGTTGTGACCATGATAAAAACAACTGAAGTAACAGATTACTGAGATATAATCTGATTATACGGAATCTGCTAGGGTACATCCATAAGTTGAAGAATGCCACAAAAAAACATGTACAAATATACGGAACTCTACACCCTAAAATATTTGAAATTAAACTCAGACAATATAGCACACATTATGGTATATTTTGTCACCACCATTATTATATAAAATAATTGATTTTAAGTGGCCCGAATCATTTATAAACATATGGAAGCAGCAGATTTATGCAAAAGGGGGAAGTATTGGGGAGAATATGAAGTATATTTAAAGGTCAATTATGTCTACATTTACAATAACTTAGGACACAGGGATTTTCCTTTTGGCAATCACAGATGAAATATTGGTTAGTGCCTCACCTAAACAAAATGGTATAAACGGAGCAGAGGGGATTCAAAAGAAGGCTAAACTACAGCTTTTCCCTAAAAAGTTTCTTATATCCTGGTTTTGGAAATAAGATCCATAAAATTATTAGAGGCTTAAAGTTAAAGTTACCTCATGAGCAATGGAAATTCACATTTGATTAAAATGGTGAATTGTTTAATATAAACATAAGCCCAGATAATTCGAAAAAGGAGAAATCTGGAGCACCAGATGGCTCAGTCAGTTAAGCATCTGACCTTTAGCTCAGATCAGTTCAAGTCCTGCTTCAGGCTCTTGACAGCTCAGAGCCTGGAGCCTGCTCTGGATTCTGTATCTCCTTCACTCTCTGCCCCTCCCCTGCTCGTGCTCTCTCTCTCAAAAACAAATCAGTGCTAAAAAAATTGAAAAAGAGAGAAATCACAATTATTTAGAAAATCTTCATGGGGAAAGTATTATGGAAATTATAAAAGCACTTATAGCCTATTATAAATGTTAAGAACTACCAAGGCGTTTGCCTCTTTATTCAGGAAATGCTTGAAGGAAATCTGATTTCCAGTAAGTTTCCTGGAAGCAGGCTTGCCTTTACAATGGAAGGAAGGGAGTAAATGTATCTTAACATTTATTCCTTTCCCCCATGTGTCTTTTAGACGACGTTTTAAAACAACACACATAGATTTTCATTATACAAATACGAAAAAGTACATCCTTGTCTCATATTACATTGGGTTGCTACAGAGCTGTAGTTTTCAGACTATTTGATCTTTACATTCTAAAAAATATTGAGGACTCCAAGGAGCTTTGGCTTTTCTGAGTTATATCTACAAATATTTTGACATTAGAAATTAAGTCGAGGGCACCTGGGAGGCTCAGCTGGTTAAGCCTTAGACTCTTGGTTTTGGCTTAAGCCATAAACGCATGGTTCCTGAGTTCTAGCCCCACATTGAGCTCCATGGTTTCTCTCTCTCTCTCCCTCTCTCTGCCCCTCTTCTGCTTGCAGGCTCTCTCTCTCTCAAAATAAATAAACTGAAAAGAAGTTTATTATATCAGACAAAAGATTAAAAATACTTTTATTTTACTAAAATAACATTGCAAAAAAATTCTATTATACTCTTATATAGTCATTAAAAATAATGATTTTCCGGGGCGCCTGGGTGGCTTAGTTGGTTAGGTGTCCGACTTTCGCTTAGGTCATGATCTCGCAGTTCGTGGATTCAAGCCTGGCGTCGGGCTCTGTGCTGACTGCCGGCTCAGAGCCTGGAGCCTGTTTCAATCTGTGACTCCCTCTCTCTCTGACCCTCCTCTGCTCATGCTGTCTCTCTCTCTCTCCTAGAAATAAATAAAACATTTAAAAAAAATAATAATGATTTTCCAGGAACCAACAACGACAAAAAACGTGTAAGAGGAATGGCATTATTTTACATTTTTGTATATCTTTTTAGTGAATGGTTTAATATAAGAAACCTGTATACTCCTATCAACTTCTGCATTCAATATGTGACAATTTATTGCTTTAAAATATACAGAAAAACATTGTTTCATACAGGTATTTAGTCAGAAATTCTTTTGAGATAATTATGGATAATCTTTTCTCTTTCTTTTTCTTTTCTTTTTTTTTTTTTTCAATACCACACCAAAGCTTGACAAATGTAATTAAAACAATATATCATTACAACATGTAGGCTGAAACCATATTAATAACTCTTTTAATTCCTTGATATGAAAAGACACCGTTCTATCTTCCACTGTGAAGAAATCTCTTAGCCTACAGCGATTCTACATGGTGAACCACTGTTCCTTGGGAAATACTGGTTCACTGACTTTTGCAGATTTTCCAAACATGGACATAATTTACTATTTAATATAAAATGAAAGCTCATCCTTTCTCATCAGAAAAGCCTTTAATTCCTGGGAAGCTGTAAAGCTTGTGTTGATGACAGCAGTTTCACATAGTTCGAATGATTCCCTGAAAAATTGAACTCTACCACTGGCATATTGACCAAGGAATGATGAGATGCCGAAATGCAAGCCACACGTTTGTTGTGGGGTGTAGAACTGCAATTAGGGAGCACAGATTTGAGCAGAAGCCCCAAAAGTGTCCTGATGAGGAGACATGGTGAGGGGTCTTTAAAGGCAAAAGGGGGCAGTAGCTGTGGATCACAGAAGTTATTTTCCAGCTACTCTGATCATAAGATACATTGAATTTACAATCCTTTTAAACTCCTCAGTTTTTAGTACAAAGCACATTTTCTCCAGTCCTCAGAGGCCCTTCTCAGCATCTCAGCACTTGGCTTCCTCTTGGCCCAGTTCAGCAGCACCAAAGGGAGTGGTGGGTACCAGGCGGGGCAGCCTGGAGACGAGGTGGGGTGGCTCGTCGCCTAGTGGACAGGGCCTGTGGCCTCTCCCAGCGTCCACTGCCGGTCCGTTACCTGGAAGGGATAGGTTCTCATCATTCATTTTTTCTTAAGGAAGTCTGCCAAACATTAGAACACGAATAACCTTAGTTTTGTGTGCAAGGCTGTCTGATGTGAAAGTGGTGTTCCGACAAGAGAAAACAGGAGGCCAGCCCCCAGCCCAGCAGCCACCTGGGGCTTTCCACAGGGGACCCACAGCAGGACGAGGCTGGGCTTTCAGAAGCTCATTTCCCCAGGGACACAGGTTCAAGGTCAGCACCCAAGAACTGGAGCTGCTTCACTGGGTCTCAGGCCCTTGGTGCCAGTCCCCCCACACCCACAAGGAGCCACCCCCCAACACGTGTTAGGTAGAAGTTACACCCAAGCAGTGGAACGAACGCCCCGGGAGAGAGTCCCAAGCCCTAGAGGGGGGATGGTAGAGATATGATTTGGAGACAGGAATGGGGATAAATAAGCTACATGTTAAGAGCCAGAAGACTCAACATCCTGACCTCATGGCTTCCAAGATCACAGAACCACGGGTGTAGAGCTTAAATTCTCCTCTGCCCCAGGCTCACCCCTAGACTCATTAAAATGCATCTGCGTTGCAGGTACAGCCCAGGCCTTGGGGAAAGAGAGACAATAAAGGTTGGTACCAACCTTGCAGGGTAGAAAACTCCTCCTCCCAACCTGTGGGAGGAGTTTGCAAATGATTGGTAGCCGCCTCTCTTAGAGACCAGCCCACTGTCCATCCCAGGACCTCCCAGGCCAGACAGACTCAATAATATCAAATCCTAGCATGACGACGGGCCAGTTCCTCCTCTGGAAACCTGCTGGCTCTCCCACTTTGAAAGTGTACTTTCCCTTTAACAGCCTGCTTTGTGCTTGCTACTTTCCTCCTGGCTGTCTTTTTCCAAGCACTGATCCCTAGGATGCATATCTTCTCTTGGCGAATCCAAGGACGGGACCTCCATTCACACAAGGCAGACTCTCCCCCTGGTAACATATTCACACTGCGACAAGGGCGAATGATGTCTTAGCTTTGTTAGAAAACAGTCTTGGCCTTTGGATACCTTGGAAGGTTCCTGGGGATCCCCCTGGGGTCCCAAACTACCCTCTGAACCACAGCCGAGAAACAACAGGGAAATGGACACACATGGGTCATGTATGTCCATCCATTGTACTCCATCCATGTTTCTCTTTCTCCAAGGCTCCATGGCTGTTTTTTAACTATGTCTGGCATAGTAGGATGGTTGGTGGAAACATGGGAGCAGTATCGACTTTACTTTCCAAGTTCTAACCCTGGGTTGAAATGATCGATTTTTCCATTTCCTCCTCCTTCCCTTCCTTCTCCTCCTCTTCCTCCTTCTCCCCTTCCTTTTCTTCCTCCCCTCCTCTTCCACTTCCTTTTTCTCTCTTGCACTTCCCCAGATCTCAGCGCAGTGACTGGCTCCTGGTTGAGACAGGGGTGCAATAACTGTCCAGGAAGTGATGGCCCAGTGTGGTTGAGTTGCAACGTTTCCATATCTTATTCTCACATCTTCTTTGTTGTACAAAGGTGGGGTCTTCTTGGATTTTGGCAATGTGATTCCCCCCCCCCTTATTTTTGTTACTGGAATAATGGCCCATTATATTCTAAAGTTCATGACCTGGATTTTATTTTTGGTGTCAACCGCACTTAGGCATCATTAGACATAAATAGAACAAAAGATCATAAATACACTTACAGAAAGTAAGCTGAAAAACAAAATAGTAATTTCTATACAGGATGCTACCAGTTGGGGAGCTTATGCCAAGCATTTTACTTCCCCTGAGCCAACAGATTTTATATGTGCTTTTTATGACCTTGCCTGGGAAGGTTTTATATGAAAGGCATCGTGGTATTTTGCAGTATTTCAGAAGCCAAAAAGAATTGTGTGCCTGTGATTTTCACTGGAATGATGAGGGATTTTAGATGTACCCTTGTGCATTCTTATAATGCCTGAACACGAGTGAAGCCAGTAGAAAACAAAATTAGTCTATTGACATGCTATTAATTCCAGAACCAACTTATTGTCTTCAGGCCTCTTATAAGTACAGTGAATAATGTATCATATCCCAAAGAAGGAAAACATGTTGGAGAATAAATAGAATATATGAAACATGTACTTGAACAACTGCTTTCGGAAGAGTGAATAAAATCCACTCAAAATGTTCAAATGGAAGAAGAGATCTTTTGGAGCTATGCTGTCTATTTTCAGAAAAGACGTGAGTTGAGAAAAGAATAGGAAATTATTTGAATAGTATGATGTAGATATGCATAGACTTTTTCAACAAAAATTTTTAAATATTTATTTAATCTTGAGAGAGAGAGAGAATGCAGGAGTGGGGGAGGGTCAGAGAGAGAGGGAGACACAGAGTCAGAAGCAGGTTCCAGGCTCTGAGCTGTCAGCACAGAGTCCAATGCAGGGCTCGAACCCACAAGCTGTGAGATCATCACCTGACCCAAAGTCGGTCACTTAACCAGCTGAACCACATAGCCATTTTTAATAGCAGTGGTCTGAGGTTATATTTCAATGTATATGCTGTCAGTTTGCTTATAATAAAATATCAATTCATCTGATCTTAGTTATATTTTAGTAGACATTTTTACATCACCTCTATAGGTGACTCTGAAATCATAAGGAAAAGGAGTATTCAAAGGCAGCCAATTTCATAGAGGTTAGCATAATTGTCTTTCTGGTAGTCACCCAGCTTCCCCTATAAAACACATATGTCACATAGAGGAAAAAAGCACCTCAAAGACAAAGCTGAAGTCTGAGGTGTGGTACAGAGAAAATGAGCTTTGGGATCAGATATCCTGAACTTAAAATCTGGTCCTGATGCATGGGGGTTATAAGGCCCGGACAATTTACCCTTTTAGACCCGACTGTGGAGACTAAATAAAGGAATTAGAGTAAAGTGTTGGGTACTTTGTAAATATCCAGTGAAGTTTGCTCTTTCTTTCTTTCTTTCTTTTTTTTTTTTTAACATTATTTATTATTGAGAGACAGAAAGAGACAGAGCATGAGCAGGGCCAGAGAGGGTGAGACACAGAATCCAAAACAGGTTCCAGGCTCTGAGCTGTCAGCACAGAACCCCTTGCAGGGCGCAGACTTGTGAACTGTGAGATCACGACCGAGAGCCAAAGTCAGATGCTTAACTGACTGAGCCACCCAGGCACCCCAAAGTTTGCCCATTCTAATTTCCCTTCAATCTCACACATATTTGCATTCTTAAGTTTTGGGTGACCCATTTTGGGTTCTACTAAGTTTCTCCTTATTCTTTAAGAAAATTTCCTTCACCTTTGACAACCTGAACTCATTTTTAATTGTCACTGTTTGGGTATGCCATTCTTTGACCAGTTCTGCATCAGTAGATATCTAGGCAGTTTACAATTTCCAAAAATTTTGAAAACTGCTAAAGGAAGTAGATTTTTAGTTGTTTTTAAAAATTTGCTTTCTGTAGTTCTTTATTAGTAAAGTTGAGGATCTTTTATGGGATTTTAATTTTATTACTCTTAGGGGTAACATTATTCATATCTTTTGCCCACTTTTTTATTGGCTATTCACCTTTTTTTAGCAATTGCTTTGTAATAACTTTTTCATATTAGAGATATCATGGCTTGTCATATTTATTTTACATATTACATATAAAAAAGTGTTGATCTTTTACTTAGTTATGACTCTTTTGGTAGAAACTATATGTTTATTTCATATTGTTAAAATTACGAGGCACATTACAATTTTCTGTACCTCCTAATATTTTTATTATACATTTAGTCATTTAATTCTTCACCAATTTGGGATTGTCCTGGTGTACAAGGTGACATGAGAGAACTTTTATATGTTTTATATTTTCCAGATGTCCTATCTTTCTAGTGCCACTTGTTGACTTTTTTCTCCTCAATTAAAAATGGTTTTGGAAGGACATTAAGTCTAGTAATTGGAATTGCCATTTAGAGCTCTTATAAGAATTTTCTTAGCAGACTGCCTTATCAAAAAGATTAGGAGCATCATCTACATTTACACTGCAGTGTTTATTCATTATTTTTTACTGTATATATATGGAGCACTTCTCATAACTAAGATACTATACTAGGTACTTTGATTGGGAAAAAGGAAGAGAGAGATAAATGTAACATGGTTCCTATTCTCTACAGAAGAAGCCCATTTGGAAGGTACCAAGCAGAGGGTAATCAAGCAATTGAAAGGAAATGCTAATAAATGCTACTGGGATTCAAAAGCAAAGAAGATGGTATTTTTGACAATAATAAAAAAAGTTAATGTGGATCCTAAACTCTGAGTATGAAAATGGCAATCGCGAATAGAGAAGAAAGATGTAAAAGGCTAAGGAAGTGGAAAATGACGGAAATGTTCTTAAAATCAAAAGAAAACAGATTGAGTCCCCACTCAGAGGACTTAATGGCAGGGAAAGCTTAAAAGAAAAGTGTGAGCAGAGTTTAGAGGACTTTATTATGAATGCCAGATTGAGTTCAAGTTGAATTAATTAGTGAATGGGAAATTGTGAAAGATTGATGACAAGAATTTTGATCTGATCAGAGTAACAAGACCAGTGTCAACTATACAACAGTTCTCAGAGGCTGCATAGACTCCAAACAAACACATCATAAGGAAGCACACGTCCTTGACATATGACATTTTGAGCGACTTGGTGACAGCTATCATTCTTTTGTTTGTAAACAGAAAACTATACCTGACTTCAAGACAAACCGATGGGAAGAAATGTCATCTCTAAAAGCTAAAGAAGAGCATGTGTTAGACTTTCTTAAATTTGGATATCAATTGCCCTTTAGTGAATCATACATACATGATATCAATACTGAAATAAATAATTCCAAAATAATGAAATAAAAACACCTGAAGTGTATTTTAAGGTAAAGAAAATGTTGGTGTCCTACCAATCCGAAAGATAAAACCATTTATAAAAAATATCCTTAGTAGTGGGGTCAGTCAATGGGCTAAATCATAAATCACATAAAGACTTATAGTGAAATAAACAAAACAGATTTTTATGCAAGAAATTTTAGTGCAAAAAGTTGTTGGGCACGCCCTCCTTAAAATGTTCTGCATATATTGGGACTTGATTAACATTCTTAATAAATTAAATTTTATTTGACTGTAAGATACAATGTATGCCAACATGAAAGAGCATAGTAGTTCATTTTTTATGTTGCCTATGATTAATTTCATGTTATGCCTAAGTGTGATTTAAGAATTTGCTATAAGCTTTTTTCCCCCCCGATTTCAGTTGAAACGTATTTATCAATACCTTCTCAGATGTATTGTGCCTGTGCTATCCATTAGGAGTATGTCTCTTCATGATGGCTTGTAATTCTGTGGCCTTCTGTACCTTAATTTATAAAACAATTTTGCAACCAAAACACTGTTTTTAAACTTATTTTTGGAGACGTGAATTGATTTATTCACGTTTATGAAAATGAATGCTCCAGTGGATTCTTGTTTCTTTTTTTTTTTTTAATGTTTTTATTTTTTATTTTTTTATTTCTAGGAGAGAGAGAGAGACAGCGTGAACAGGGGAGGGTCAGAGAGAGAGGGAGTCACAGACTGAAACAGGCTCCAGGCTCTGAGCTGGCAGTCAGCACAGAGCCCGACGCGGGGCTCGAACCCACGAACCAGGAGATCATGACCCAAGCGAAAGTCGGACTCTCAACCGACTAAGCCACCCAGGCGCCCCAGTGGATTCTTGTTTCTATTTAACAAAATGTTGTAACAGGTGTTGTACTGGGGATCCTTGAGCCAACAGCATTCAGTTTCTGCATATGTATGTATTGTCATACTTTTGCTCTGTGCTTTGACTTTCCAGACATTGGCAAAGAATCATCGCACTCTGCTACAGAACTTAGACCCCCCCATTCAGACTCACCTTCTTCAAGTGCTCTGGAGTTAGCCTTTCATGTGCTTTTATTTCATAATGAGGAGGATTCTGAAATCACCATTGTCATCAGTATTTTATGCTTTGATTTACAACTTGTAAAGGATATGCCCATTTTGGTAGACATAACAAATAAGAAAAATGCAAAATTAAGAAAACTAGGAGACATCTAAATTATCTTTTAAAAACTCTCTCACACAAGCTATCCCCTTTTGACCGATCATAGCTCTTGTGGCTCATGTATAGCCTTTCAGAATACACAAATTACTCAAATGTCATTAAATTAAATGTAATTAAAGTGTAAATTAAATTAGATTTGAATTCTGCAGTGCGACAAGAACATGGGGATGTTGTCTCATCTATTTTCTTTCTTCAGAAAACAAGTTTCTTTCTGGGCATAGTTTGAGAAACAGTACTAGACTCCTTTTTTTTAAAATTTATTTTTGAGAGAGAGACAGAGTGTGAGCAGGGAAGGGGCAGAGAGAGGGAGACACAGAACCCGAAGCAGCTCCAGGCTCTGAGTCATCAGCACAGAGCCCAATGCAGGGCTCGAGCCCACGAACTATGAGATCATGACCTGAGCGAAGTCAGGCACTTAAGCGACTAAGTCATCCAGGTGCCCCTAGACTCTTATTCTTTGCTAAACTTTGTTATCGAACTGCTGTTGCTACTTCCTTTAGGAAGCCAGGCATGACAACTAGTCCGCTTTCCCTATGCACCCAGTAGATGTTGCAAGGGTCGCCTTCCCCTTCTTTTTGCATTTGTATCATTTCCTTGGCACGACTGATCTAGGGGTGACTAGATGGCCACAAGGAGTGCAGAAACTTAAAAACAAACAAAACAAAACAAAACAAAACAAAACAAAAAATGACTTAAGGAACGAATGTGTTGGATGGACTAAAATAGTAATTATATAGATCTATATGCCTCACCTCTCCCAACAAAGTAAAACATTAGCCTCCAATTTCCCTTTATTGACTAATTGTATGTATGATGGGTTATAGATCACAGTGAGCAACGACAAGCAAATCCAAGTGTACAGTGACTGCTGTAGCCACTAAAGGTTGAAATTTATCCTTTGCTGAGAGTAATTGTATAATAATGTTGTTTTACATTTACAATAATACACCTCATTTTATTTTTAAGGTGTGTTTAACATAATTTAATATTTTATTTTTATTTTATTTTATTTTATTTTATTTTATTTTATTTATTTTTGGACAATCCATGAGTAGAAAATAAAGCCAAATGATGAAGGAGTATGGCTGTAAAACTGAAGTCAGGACTTAATCTCTTAGCATATAGGTCGCAGTGAGATAGAACTTCTCCAATGACATAACAATTAAAGTACAATCAGAACTGAACCAGTAGAATAAGCTTTCTGCTCCTTCTGGGACCTTCATAAGGCATATCTTGTGCCATGCTAATGCAGGTGTTAATAACAGACAAAACAGGCTATAAGGGATACAGGAACAATCTGTACAATTTTTGCAACTTTTCCGCCAATCTGAAACCATTATAAAATACAATTAAAATATTGTAAAAAAAGAATTAGGTCAGCAAAAAGTGTTCCCATTGTAAGTTGAAAGAGAGATAATAGGTAAAAATGTGAAAATCCTGGAAATGAAATTATGTATGCCAAAGGCAACCTAAGAGCTAAACTGGATGGTAGGAAATGCACCTTGGGGCACCTGTGGGGGTGGGGGGCTGTTGGTTAAGCATTTGGTTCTTGATTTCATCTCAGGTCATGATGTCCTGGTTGTGGGACTGAGCCTCTCAAGAAGTTCTCTGCTGACAGGTCGAAGTCTGCTTGGGATTCTCTCTCTCCCTCTCTCTCTAACCTGTTCATCTCATCTCCCCATCTCTCAAAATAAATAAATAAGCATTAAAAAGAAAAGAAATCCACCTAAAAATGGGGAGGCCCTTCAGAAACTGGCATCGAGTTCGAAGAGCTAGTCCTAGGCAGTGTTGAGCATTGCAGGCGGGAGCCAAGCCCAGGTGTGAGTATGGGAAGTGAAGTTGGGTGGAGTAAGTTAGACAGGGGAGGAGGAGCCAGGGAGATGGGGAGTGGGGTACGACCTGGGCCAGAAGTTTTCTCAGCAGCCAAAAGGATAGCCAAGGACTCGCATTTCCGGGTGGTGCCAGAATAGACTTCGTCAAAGTTGTGTTTGTCCTTGACTTGCTGCGGTTGTGAGCGCTTCTCTCCTGCTCTTTAAGGGCAGCTGCTTTGGCCGGTCAGAGTGAACTTTGTGTGCTGAACGAAGCACGGGTCAGGGGAAGGGAAGGTGGCGGGTTGCTAGAGATGAGGTGAAGGAGGCAGGAAAGGGTTGGCATGGGCCAGCAGCCGTGAGGATAACAAAGGAGACACAGGACGAGAAACGGGAGGCCCGGTCAGGAGACCTTGGTGACCTGCTGCAGATGGCAGCCGGGGGACGAGAGAGGGAGCCATCGGGCAAGAGTCAGAGCCACATCTTGGTGAGGAGGAAGTCAGCTTGTCAGATCCAGACAAGCTGGCGTTTTAGCTGCAAGAAGGTCCCCCCCCAACCCGGGACCTTTAAATGCATCTGCGAGGCACTCGAGCGTATGGGTTGAGAAGAATGGACGGAATGAAGGGCGAAGATACTAACAGCAGAGAAGTAAACGTTGACTGTTAGGAGTGGAGGAAATTGATAACGCAGGGTTTTCCTGTGGGAAAATGACCAGGGCAGAATTTTGAAAAAATAAAAATAAATTTAAAAACAGTTAGGAATAGCAGCTATTCCTAAAGGCAGAGAAGCTAGTCAATGAGATAGAAGGCATGGTGGCTACCAAATCTACCTTAATACCAAATCTATGATGTGGGAGACTACAGAGTGTCAGAGTTTAAGGGGATGTTTCCATAGCCCGCCTTTCTCAAAGGTTGGAATGAATGAGTGAACAGATTTGCAGGTGAGGTGTTTGCGGCTTTGCGTAGAGAAGTCTCTCACTGTGTGTGTTGGTGTGAAAGGAGGCCATGTGCCCACAATCGCTGAGTTCATCACCAGCATCAGCATCAGTATCATCATTCAAAGGATGAGGCATGTAAGTAGGGGCATTGCATTTGGACCACCTGATACACGAAGCAAACAGGGGAGGAATTCGGAATTGCTTCACCGCGGTTGTGGGTGTGCAAACAGTGATCAATGTGTTGCCTTTCTCTTCCTCTTTGGCAAGAATGGGGTCACGCTGTCCTCACTAACCCACCCCAACCGAGAGTCTCCTGTTTTATGTAGGAATGGACACTATGTTTAATTCCTGTTGCTACATTTACCAATACTTTACAGTTGCAAGTAGTGAATTCTGAAACTAAACTTTAATGTTGAGTTAGTGAGAGGCAAAGGGGTCCCCAAAGCTTACCTAATGTGAATTCTGGTTTCCTGCTAGACCGAGGAGATGGTGTAAGGAAACAGCAGAAGAGGAACATGCCAGGCATGGCCTTAAAAAGGTGGAAGAGACAGAGGGGAAGGTGCACTGAGGAGAAGCCCAGACTGCACCCTAGACATTGAGGACCAGGGACAGAGCCTTGAGGAACATTTCTGGTAAAAGCTCAAATGGCACAATAGTCTTCATTTTTTTCAGAATTGTATTTTTTTTTTTTTGAGAGAATGGCAGAGTGAATAGGAGAGGGACAGAGAGAGTGGGGGACAGAGGATGCAAAGCCAGATCTGTGCTGACAGCATAGAACCCTATGTGGTGCTTGAACTCATGAACCGTAAGATCATGACCTGAGTCAAAGTCAGAAGGCTTACCGACTGAGCCACCCAGGCGCCCAACTAGCCTTCATTTTTAAGACCGAGGACAGTAAACTGCAAAATGAAGATGTGTAAGGGCTCCCAACTCTACATCAATTCACAGTATAACAAAAAGGTTGTAAATACAATATTTCCTTTTCTTCTGTACTAAATACTGTGAAAGCTTTGGAACGGGGTGCCTGGATGGCTGGCTCAGTGGATTAAGCATCTGACTCTCATTTCAGTTCAGGTCATGATCTCAGGAGCCTCACATTGAGATGGAGCTCTGACAGTGCAGAGCCTGCTTGGGATTCTCTCTCTCCCTCTGTCTCTGCCCCTCCCCTGCTCATACGTACTCTCTCTAAACAAACAAATAAACAAACAGGAAGAAAAAAAGAGAGAGAAAGCGTTGAAATCAAGGAGGCCATGTCCAAATACAAGAAAACACTTGTTCGTATTCCTTTATGACTACCTAACCAGGCAGTTGGTAATTTGGAAAGTTAAAATTCAGAAAAGAACTATTTCTGGAGACATTGGGCAACCAAAAACATTTTACATTTTCCTGTCTCTTGCGTTAGCATCCCAAAATTCCTATCAGAAGAATAGTTTTGATGCACACATACCAGATATATTAAGTTTTACCAAGTTATCAAGACAGAATTTAGGAACATCAGTAAAATAAGCTGCCTTAAGCATTTTTAATGTAAATGCGAAACTTAAATGATCAGTTGACAATAGAGACTCAGCTATATTTGGATGTACTAACATTAATCCCAATCCATAATTCTTTACTCAGATTTTCCCCCTAATGATATTAATTCCTCTGCGTAGACGTCACCCTGTCTCTCATAGAAAGCTGCTCTATTTTTCTCCCACATAACAGCAGCCATTAATTTACTGATACCCTGTCTATCAGGCCCACATCATCTTGATTAGGGCTGTTATCCTAATCAAAAGGCTGATAATTAAGACTATCCATCTGTAGAGTTCTAAGTGGTAAGCTGAGTCGAAGATCCTAATTAAGATTATTTAGGTGTTACTTAAATGCCATCATTTGATTCAGCTAATCATACCAGCAGGTACATTAGATTTGCATTAATGTTCTGCTGAACCCAGCAGCTCTTGGAGCCAATCAAAAATGTAGATTGCAGATACATTTCACACATCTTTATTTGAAATTTGATATTGAGACAATACGTTAAGATACGTAGGGTGTTCGAACAGCTAGGTGATTTCAATGTTGCTTAATTTACTTCATGGTGATAAGTTAGGTATTTAAAATAAACAGCCTATTTATTGAATAGGCTGTGTACCTGTCTCAGCTTGCACTGCCTTCTCCTGCGTGTTGACACAGGCCGCTAGTGATGCAATTTCACCAGCCTCTCCCATCTTGTCGCAGGTACTTACCATCATATGGGAAATGTCTCCACACACAAAGTTTTCTAACCACAAATATTTAGGAACAATCGAGGACTTTGGCCCCAGAAAATACCTGATACTGCATTGAGAATAAAAGAAAACTTATGTTTTAAAGCCACGTTAATATCTAAACACCCTATAATACAAATAATCAAGAAAGTTATTCTAGTCAAGAATAATTCGTCAATATCTTATTTTCTCTGACTTTTTCCCTAGGAATAGAATACACATAATATATCACTCTGTGTAAAATTATTTAGGTACAAATAACATGACCAGGGGTGCTTGGGTGGCTCAGTCAGGTAAACATCTGACTCTTGATTTGCGGTCATGTCATGATCTCACAGTTTGTGAAATCAAGCCCGGTGTCATTTTCCATGCTGACAGCATGGAGCCTGCTTGGGATTCTCTCTCTCCCTTTCTCTCTGCCCCTCCACCCCCCATGCTCTCTTTCACTCTCAAAAGAAAGAAATAAACTTAAAAAATAAAAAAAAATTTATAAAGTGTGTTTGGAATACTCATACCTCTTAACTGCTTTCAGGCTATTTTTCCCCAAATACTGATAACCAATAACACTAGTACTAGAAATATTACTAACGTATAGAAAAATAATTTGCATTTATTTGAATGAATAGCTCTTATAAAGTATACGGCCAGTATTTCTCTGGTTCTGGTGTGAAGGAGAAAATATGCACCTGAAATTTCCATAAACGTGCAACTTCTGGCCCTGTTGTATGAGAATGTATTTCAGGAAGACAGGGACACAGATAAAAAGAGATACAGTGTAAGGCATGGGGGTGAACTCTATGAAGCTGTGCCCTCCGTGAACCGGATATTTAACACCATTTGCAACATATACTGTGGCCATTACAAACAACTTTTTGCTCCTGGGGAAAGTGTGTGGATGTCTGTTAAATATGTGTATGTCATACAAAAATTTTATATATAGAATCAGTATAGACATTTAAATATTTTTCCTATTGAATATTGGGCTTTTAATAAAATACCTGATTTGCAGAAATCATTATGCATTCTTCATGATTTATATAATGTACTTCTATTTTAGATACAGCCCACTTTGTAGCTCCTTTTCATTATAGATATCTGGGGTTCAGAAAACTGGTTTATATTTCAAATCGTATTTAAAAACATAGCTGGCTTTATTTTCCATAATTTCCACAGTGACCTTTAAAAATCTTTCGGCAGTCATACGTATCAATCTATCCCCTACACACACCTTAATAAAACAATTATAATTAGCCAGATGCTCCAGTGTAATTTTCTCTGCCCTCAGTTAATAAAGGTCTTAGGTGGTAAACCCAGAGATAGTGCTTAAAAACCCAAAAGAATAAAAAGGAGGCCGGAGTGGCCCAGATAATGGAACAGAGACTAATCTGACTCTGAATAATTAGGGACAAATGTATTTGGAGCTGTGAAGACATTGGGGCCACGGAGACCTCACTCCGTAATCTCATTTTCTTGGACAGTGGCCAGCCATTCCTTATTTATGGCCCCTTTATTACGATGTGACCGATTCCTCTTTTGCCTCTGTGATTTTTACTAAAAGTAATTCACTTTTATTACAAAGTATAAGCATTTATTAGAGGTTTATTTACACTGCAGATAAACCCTAGTGGCTTTAACTTACCCTTCAGCCTCTTTGCTCTATGTCAGTTTTGGGCATTTTGTTAAGTGGTATTTGTTTTGAGAAACTTCTTGCGTATTAAAAGTTGTGAATTAAAAAAAAAATCGAACTTCTAAATACATAGACACAAACATAAAATATTACATGAAGACGACTAATATGATTGACTCCCGGTGTTTCTGAGCACATTTTTCTCATCTAAAACCCGGGAGTGATGATATGTACTTTACAAAGATACTTTCAGGCTTGAGATTCTTGTTTTCACACTTTTTTTTTTTTTTTTTATTCTCAAAGACAAGCTTCTCCTGCAATCCCTCCTATTTTAGTAAATGACAACTCCATTCTTCCATTTCCTAGGAGACACCTTTCACAGTCCTTTTTTTCTGTCCCTTCTGTAATAAATCTGTCACCGAATCCTGGGAGCTTTCTCTTCCTAACACATCCATCCTCCTCCCACGCCTCACGTCGTTGGTGCAGGAATTCGAGACCTTGCTCGCTGATGAGGAGAATGGCTCCTAACTGCTTCCTGGTTTCGGCTCTGGGCACCTCATCCTGCCCATTTCAACCCAGCCACCAGAGTGACCTGTACAAATGGACACCTGCTCAAGCCACTGGATTCAGTTGCATCTTGGTGCCCCCCAGAATCCTATGCCGAATCACCATGCTCAGTGTAACGGTCATAGCAGACAGGGCCCTCTTACACCATGTCAGAGATCTCTCGAATGGGTTTTGTGCTCTGATAAAACAGGTCCCACAGAACTTCCTAAACCTTCCTGTCGTGAGAGGACCCAAGGAGACCTCTGCGAACCAGGAGGAGGTCCTCACGGGACCGGGCTGACACCTTGACCTCCAACCTCCAGCCTGCAAGGCTGTGACAAATGGACTTCTGTCATCTGGCAGCCACACCATCGGTGGTACTTGTCACAGTGGCCCAATGGTCTCAGACAACACTCCTGAGCTCAGAACATCCCAACAGAGAAGTCCAAAAGCTGCCAGTACCTCCTTCCTGTGTGCCGCCTCACAGCACCCTCCTTCACAGGACCTGAAGGCCTCAGTGCACAGGCCAGGGCTCTTTCCTCGGGACTTCCTCTGTCTGTAGCCGATGATTACAGGTTATGAGAGGGCAGTCTGAACGCACAGAGGGGTGAATGCCCCTGGGAGCAGCCCTCAGCAGGTGCTGGACAGAAGTGGTGGAGAAATATTCCAGAGGAAGACCGCTCTGAGATACATGATCTACCACCTCCCCGTGGCCCCATAGGGTGTGATTCCTGTCACCCTAAGCAATAACCTGGTCCCAAACAAGCACTGTGTTTGCCCCCCCTTTCACATTTAGTACTGGAATCTTCTAGAATCTTCCCCCAAAGTAATGACTTAGCTTCAAAGCCTTGTCACAGGGATGACGTCTGAGTGAGTCCAGGCTACTCATCTTGTTTAGATAGTGTCTTACCAACATGGCCCCCATGTCGTCTCCTTCATTGATCTTAGCTCCTAATAATTTTCCCCCATACACCACAGTGCCCTTGACCTCCTCCTCTGCCTACGCCGGCCATTTTCCCACCTTGGAGGCTTGACTAATGCTATTCTCTCTCCTGTAAGTCTCCTTTGTCACTTGTGAGTGAGTCCTTCCCTGTTCCCACCCCTGTCTCCATCATACTCACCAACACTTACTCTTTTCCTAACCTGCTACCTTTTCCTTTAGAGCCCTGGACACCCCTGACATTACATATATTTGATTTTTTAAGAAAATCTGTCTCTTCGGATGAAGAGAAGCATGTACCCCATGATGGCCAGAACATAGTCTGTTCTGTCCACTAACTGGATCCTCAGTGACTAGAACAATCACTAGAATATACATAGAATCACTCAATATTTCATGAATAAATTGCTGTTTATTACTAGTATGAATGGGGAAACTCTAATTAAGAAAACATTGTCCTTATTTATAAAATGGCGATAGCAATTGCCTAGTGCATGTTGGGTACCCAATACATGATGTTATACTTCACAGCTCATACTTTTACATTATTTCATACACAATCAGAATCTTGTCGGGCTACAGTACAAGTAGAAGTGCTTTTGGTTATAAGAAATTTAAGCTATGTCGGTGACCTTGTGATAGAATACACTAGAAATAAAGCACAGCTAAGCACACCCTTAAAACCATAGCCATAGCGCTGAAAGATCTTTACATTCCCAGTACCCTCATTAGAATCTTGCAGGGTTCAATACCAGAAATGAGATGAGTGACCCAGTTTGTGCATGGGAAAGATTATGTCAGAAGACGAACTTGCAGACGTGTGAGTGGGCTGCTGTAGATCGTAGGGAAGAGATCAGATGCTTTAGAAGATTGGAGGACTTTGTCAGAAAACAGACTGGCAGGAATACATTTTCTTAATCTTTTTGGTCTTGTTTTGTTTTATTTTTTTTAAATGTAGAACAAAGAAGTGAAACAGCAAGGGGGTTAACGAAACAACTTGAAAGAAAACCATGATAGCAAAGACCAGTTTTAACACGACACACGAGAGACATTTCAGAGGAGTGACGAGGTCATAGCCTCAGTGGACAACTCACCGTGTGGACAAAGTTAATTGGGAAGGGAGAGCCCTTTGCAATAGAGATACAATATGATATCGATGTACCAAAGGATTGAGCTGAGCTATACCTACTAAAATTGATTTATATTTTGTTATCCAAAATCATTGTAAATGAGAGCTACGTACTAAAATAGTAATTGTAATAAGAGCTAAGCATTAAAATAATATTGGTAGAAATATTTTGAGACATAAATTCATGATCACAATTATGAGGCTAATGTAAGAGATGATGTGTGTGGTAGACATATCCTTATTTATGATTGTCCCTAATTTTTAGTGTTTAGTATAACACACACACACACACACACACACACACACACACACACACACACACCACACATAGGAGTAAACAGCCCAATGAACTGAATGGACTGAGCTCACCTTCCAATTCATAAACAGAATTCAGTAGTACCCCAGAAGTCCTTCTCAGAGGGACCCACATGGGATGGATTTCTAGGTAACAGTTTAAAGAAACAGTGTGGTTCTGTGATTCACAAGGACAGGTGGTTAGAAGACTCAGACTGTTTCAGGGGCAGTATCTGGACAGTTCTCTCATCAATTCTTGCTCCCTGATGAGGGCCTTGACTCATTCATTGCTTTAAGTTACACCACATCCCATTTCTACATCCTTTCTAATGATTCTGTGAGCTTTCGAATATCCCTTAAGAAATCCCCTCCTGCTTAAAATAGTTTGGTGGATTTTTTTTCCTGCAGTCAAGGACCCTAAATGAAACAAAAGATTAATCCTCCTTAGGGAGGTGAAAAGTCAAAACTTACTGAATGAGATCCCCAAGGAATATGAATGGAAAGAGAACTTTCAAGAATGATTTCACAGTGGAAAATAGATTGCAGGGATACTTGCAAAAGAAGTGGGGAGCTATGAGAAGTACCCAAATAAGGTTAACATTAACCCTGATCCTTTGGTAATATTATGGATTGAACTGTCCCACAAAATGGACAAGTTGAAGTCCGTGTGAATGTGACCATATTTGAAAACGGGATCTTTAAAGAGCTAAATAAGGTTAAATGAATTAATGAGGGTGGGCCTTAATCCAGTATGACTGATATCCTAATTAGAAGAGATTAGGACACAGAAATGCACAGAGGAAAAGACCATAATGAAGACACAGGGAAGAGAAGGTCGCCACCCACAATCCAAGGAGCACAGGCCCTCAAAGAACTACCTTGCCACCTCCTTGATCTCAGACTTCTAGAACTCAGAACTGTGATGGGCAAAGAAAAAAAGTGTGTGCTGTGTAAACCACGCAAGCTGTGGTCCACTGCTATGCAACCCTGAGCAGACTAATTAATACGAAGAAGGGAGAGTGCTTCCAGATGCCCAGGTGGGCAGAGCAGATGCCCAGGTGGGCAGAGAGGGATGCTGAGAGAAGGAACGAAGGGATAATCACGGAGCTGTCCCGGTCAGATCAGATTGCAGAGCAGTAAGGATGAAAACCAAATTTCACCTGTTTGGGGAGCCTCACTTTATTTATTTTTTAATTTTTTTCTTTAAATTTTTTTAATGTTTTATTTATATGAGAGAGAGAGAGAGAGAGTGAGAGAGAGAGGGTTACTGTGAGCAGGGAAGGGTCAGAGAGAGAGGGAGACATAGAATCAGAAACAGGCTCCAGGCTCTAAGCTGGCTGTCAGCACAGAGCCTGATGTGGGGCTCGAACCCACGAACAGTGAGATCATAATCTGAGCTAAAGTCGATGCTTAACCAACTGAGCCACCCAGGCGCCCCAGGGAGCCTCACTCAATAATGAAATGAAGTCCTCCCCACCCCGGCAAATCAGGACATCATGAGGCATAGGAAAAGAAAACTGTGAAGTATAAAACCAGAACTTTAGGAACAAGTATTCCCTATCTGGTGCAGAGGAGCCCAGAACCAGGACCTCAGGACACATCACTCTTTCATTTTTATCAGTCCTTTTGTTCAAGGAGAACAATACAGAAAGGGTGCCCTCAACAATTCATCTTGGCAATTTTACATTGACTTATTGTTTGAAAAATACATCAGTGTGTGACCTTTACTTTTTGGTACACAGATCAACAAATAGACATTTTCAAGCAGGTCTAAGGGTCAGCTTTTATGAACCGAAGTATATAGGTTTTTAAATATTGTTTTGAATATGTTGGTTTCATCCAATTATATAAAACTGATGTCAGATTAATCCTAAAGTGAAAGATGCTGTACTAAATACAAAAAAATAAGGTTATACATATAAAGGAATCATTAGAAAGTTTTTAGGTTGATATGAAATTAACTTGGAAAATCAAATAAAGACTAGAAAACTATGTGTTCATTTTTTTACATAGACCAAGCCTTAATCCAAATTCATATATATAGATATTAAAATGTCTATTTTTTGATTAAAATTATTGTCACAATTGCCAAGGCTTATTAGATGATTCAGATTATTTGATTAGCATGGAAATATTTAGAAACTACATTTTAAAAATTTTATTCACATTGGCTAAAATATACAAGCCAAAGTTTCCTGCACTTGTCCTTAGAAGCTCGTCCCTCTGGAATATTTTTTTAATACTTTTCCAAAGTGTTTACTTTCCTAATTACCTCCTGTTCCATTAGTTAAGTTCCCTCATGCTGGTCTAGAGGGTTCTTGCAGCCCACTGGTATTTGTAGATGAAATTTAAATATTTGCGAGAGTACTTGCCCCTGCTCTTCACTCATCAGTGGAGCAAAGTCAAACATCATTTAGTCTGAGACCCTGCCACCAGCATGGAGGGAGAGCCAGTCAATCTTTTCCTTTTTGTTTATCTGTTCTCCGCACAGCATCCGTTCTCAATGCCAGGGTCACTGATTATCCATTCATTCTCCATCCATTGAACATCTACGTGACAAGCACAAAATTTAGTCTGAAAATTTAAGGAGTTTCACCCTAATGGGCACAGACAGATGTGAGCAAATAATTACAAGGTGATTCGACATGTTCTGGTGTGCACCACACGTAATGAGCACCCCTAGGAAAGGGAAGCAGGCTCCGACTGGGAGAACTGGTATGTCATGCCAGAGATGGGTCTGGAAAGGTGAGGGATCCCTCCACTGAAATCTGAACGGTGCACATCCTGGATAAAGACAATCTGATCGCTACATTATATATGTATTATTCAGCCTTCAAAGAAAGAGAAAATCCTATCATTTCAACAACTCGGATAAATCCGGAGGGCAGTATGCTGCGTGAAACAAGCCAGAGAGAGAAAGGCAAACAGTGTGTGCTATCACTTACCCATGGATCCAAACTAGAAGAGTTGAAGTCACACAGGAACAAAGAGTAAAAGAGTGGTTGCCAGGGGCGGGGGCGTGGGGGGGGATAGGGAGGGGCTCATAAAAGGACGCAATTTTCACTAGTAAGATGAATCAGACCTGAACAGCATGGTGATCAGTTAAAACACTAGGTTGTATAATTGACATATCTTTTTTAGACTTGATATTCGTTGAGCGAGTAGAACCGAAGTGCCCCCCACACACATGCAAAAGGTACAGAATGGGGGCAATGCCTTCAAATGCGTGAATTTCTCGCAACACCAGGATACACACTTGAAACGTCTTACGGTTTTCTCAATTCTACCGCAATAAACCTGAAAAAAAAAAAATAGGAAAAGGCAAAGCTATCTTTTTGCTGACAGAAAGGAAAGGTTTCTAAAGGAACAAGCGGTCTGATTTAAACAATTAGAGGCAATTAAAAACTCTGGCTTATGATTCAGAGAACGCAAATTGAAATCAATGCTTAATGATTCCAAAGGCATGCGGCTAACGGCACTAGGATGGCGATAAGCCCGAAACCCTTGGAGAGGAAAAGTAATTTACTCCAGAGCAGTGAGCTCCTGCTCCTGCTGAGCTTCGCAGGGAAGCCCTGGGACCAGTCCCGCCCGTCTTCCGGTATCAACCTGGTGTAAGTTTCCCCGCGCGGTAAAGACACCACCTGCTCCTCGCGGCCGGTCTCGTCCCCCTTGCTCTCTGGGCAACTGCGGAAAGGCCTTGGCACTGAGCCAGGCAGTTTGCATCCCATGCAAAATCCACGCAATAAAAGAAAGAAGGGAAAAAATCCCACCCTCGGCTTGTGAAGATGGTTAGGGAGCTTGTGTGAGGCCTCAACACATTTTTTATGAATTCTCTGTGGCTCCAACTTGGATTCTTGCTGAGAAGTGTTCACTGACATGGCCTTCTGGTGCTGAAATATTTGTATGTGATTTACCTCAACAGATGGTGCAGAGATGCACAAACCCGGGTTCTACTCATTTAAAAATGTGGCTGGTTGGCACTTTCTTACACCTCGCTCCTGCGTTTGAATAGGCAGTATTGTTTCAAGGCACCCAGCCGTCAGGTTCCCCGGCCTTTGGAGATATTCTGGGAGGGTAAGGATTTGTTCAAGGAATGCGTATCAGGATCTGGAAGCACGTGACATCGCCGTAACCGTATCTTGCTAGCCTCTCGCTCTAGAGAATACATCGCGTGCCTGGGAATAGGTCCTACTGAAATCCACATGAAACGTTTATGCTTGCGAGCACAGCCAGAAATGGCCCAGGTAATATTTTTTTATGTCCCCTGTAATTTAATACAGGGTGCAAAAGGGAATATCTGTTACACAGAAATAAAGTATTCTCCATCTCCCCATCTCTCAAGCTCTCCAACGTTTCATATATCATCACACATTGCTGGCAGAGCTTTATATTAGGTATCAAATTAAAAATGCATAAACGTGCATGATCTGTTCATTTTCGGTGGCTGTGAAGGGGCACCAGGAAAGTCTTCCCTCGAGCCACCGTGTGTCTGAAGTAGGGAAGGGTTTCCATTCGGCACTTTGAAGAACACTCCGCTCCAAATCTGTGAGAGGAGTTTTGAGCGCGAGTCTTCCACCTCTAGACAGACTGGCAGTCTGTTAACTTTGTTCTGACTTCAGTCACTTGCTCGAAACTCACATCGACGCTACATAGTTTCCTGGGCTGGGGACACCGTGGGGAGAAGAGACAGGTGGCCAGTGTAAACCTGACTTCTTCGTCTTGGCATTTGTTTTCTCTTCCTGGTGTGCCCGTCCTCCTGGGGGTTTTCTGCAACAGTTCGTGTCAAGGGAAAGGGGAGCTCTTGTCTTCTCAGAGATTTTTTTCACTCCTCAGACAAAACCCTCTGCACTCACTTCCCATCACCAGTATTCGGCAACCCCCATAGTTCACCCGCACCCCCTCTCCCAGTCGACTTCCTGTGTCCTATGTCTTCCCACCTGCTTTGAGGGTCAGATGTCAGACTCACTTGCAGGATGACACAGACAGATAAATGGCCCGGAAAAGGAGCCCCTAAACGGGCCGGTTTATATGTTATAGGTGTGCTTGAAGGTAGCATGATGAAGATGACATCTTGCATCAGGGGAAAAGGATACATTAGTTACATTGTGGGATTGGGCCAAATTGGCTAACCACATGGAAAAGGAAAATGGAGTTAAACCCCTACCTCACAGCATGCACCCTAATAAAAACCAGATGTATTAAACACTTAAATATGTGTATATATATTATATAAATATATATAACCACTGAAACATAGGTGAGTACGTGCTGCTGGCATAAACGAGGGCTGTGGAAGTGCCAAGGCTTGGATGCGCCAAGACAGAAGGGAAAGGGAAAGAACAGTAATTTGACTAGGTGACTGGAACTTTCTATATGGAGAGAGGGTGACATTGCAGGTGATATATATCCTTTGTAGGATAATATTTGTAGTATAATATTAAAATAGTATAGTATCTTATTAAGTTAAATATTATTATATTATAGTATTAAAATGTTCATGTTTAAGGGGTGTCTGGGTGGCTCAGTCAGTGAAGCATCCAACTTCGGCTCAGGTCATGATCTCACGGTTTGTGAGTTCAAGCCCCACGTCGGGCTCTGTGCTGACAGCTCAGAGCCTGGAGCCTGCTTCAGATTCTGTGTCTCCATCTCTCTCTCTCTCTGCCTGTTCCCGGTTCACACTGTCTCTATCTAAAAAAGAAATAAACATCAAAAAATTTCTAATGTTAATGTTTAATATCTAAGTATCTCCTAATACTAACTAATTGATTACATTAGTAGAATAAAAAAGAGGACAAACCCTCTAATTGGTGCTGAGGAGAAGGAGGAATCAAATGGCCAACGTGCTCCTGAGATATTATCGGCACGTAAGCATCAAAGGAACAGAAAGGCAATAATTAAATTCCACTTTTACCTATAAAATGGGAGACTGAAATACATTATCCAGAATTTACAAGGCTGGGGGTAAATACAGCCTCTCAAATGTCACGGTAGAGTTTATATTGGTTCCTAATGGTGAGCAAATCGGAAATATGCAGGAAAAAAAACGTTTAAAAGTTTATAATTGGTGCTAACTTTACATTGTAAATAGTTAACTGTAAGGAAACTTAAGATGCAAAATATTGCTTACAATGGTTAAACATTGAGAAGAATTTTCGTTTTAAATTATAAAGATTTGACTAAATCACATAAAAGAGGATGCTATATATCCAATTACAATGACTCTATAGCTTACTAATTTATTTTTTTTAATTTCTTTTTTTTATTTATTTCTAGGAGAGAGACAGAGAGAGAGCGTGAGCAGGGGAGAGTGAAAGAGGGAGGGAGTCACAGACTGAAACAGGCTCCAGGCTCTGAGCTGGCAGTCAGCACAGAGCCCGACGCGGGGCTCGGACCCACGAACTGCGAGATCATGACCTAAATGAAAGTCGGACACTTAACCGACTAAGCCACCCAGGCGCCCCCATAGCTTACTATTTAAAATCAGGGGTAAACAAATTACTACTTAGGTATTAAGTATGCATTAAGGGCATGTATGAAATTAAAAACACAACCATGTAGAAGTCTGATAACAAATACTGTGTGTATATTTATGTATTTTAATTAGTGAATAAGGCTTATTCTTTATTGTATTATGAAAATGCATTTTGTCATCAAAGAAAAAATGTTGGATGATGTCATATTAATTTGTACATGGCATGCAAAATTGTGTTACAACAGATATCTTTATGATTAAATTAGCTGAGGGATCACTTGCCCTTTCATAAAACTCTTTTGATGAGGGGTGCCTGGTGGCTGAGTCTGTTAAGCCCTCAACTCTTGGTTTTGACTCCAGTTATGATCTCATGGGTTCATGCTTCTGGGTCGCATGTCAGGGTTGTGGGATTGAACCCCACATCAGGCTCTGTGCTGAGAGAGAGGAGCCTGCTTGGGATTTTCTCTCTCCTCTTCTCTCTGCCCCTCTGCTGCTCATGTGTGCTCTCTTTCTCTCTTTCAATATAAATGACTAAACTTAAAAAAAAACTCTTTTGATGATTCCTAACAGGTTTTAAGTGATTAGAAAAGGATTAGCATATACCCTGGGGAAACTGTTTGCTTTTCAAGCTTTTGTTGCTTACATGGTCTGCTTTTACCTTCCCATGATATTCAAACAACCGTTGAACCCTGTTCACATATTTAGCAATAATTAGCCATCATCCCTTTTTTTCCCCTTCTTCCCAACATTATTTTTATTTATATATTTATTTTTTAATAGCTTATTGTCGAGTTGGTTTCCATATAACTAACACCCAGTGCTCATCCTCACAAGTACACTCCTCCATGCCCAACTTTAATTCAAATCCTGGGTATATTTCTTACCGGACCTTTTTCAACTTCTTGGTGAAGAAAATGGGAAAATACCCCCTCCCAGTTTCCTCCCAAATTCTAGGATTGAGAAGTAGATACAAAGTAGAAGGAGAAGTAGATACAAAGTAGAAGTAGATACAAACCACATGACTGTTGAGGTAACTGCTCTGTGAAATCCCAAACCGGCTCATTTCCTCTGCTCTTAGAAATCTGCTGGAACTCTGGCGAGGAGCAAGTGACTCGAATTCTTCCCATTTTCACAGGCCTCCATGCGACCTTGCATGTGCTTTCCTGTTCCATAACTCACTAGCCAGGACACACCACTGATTTTCCTCTAAAAGACAATTCCTAGCAGCCATCTTTATTAATGTGGCAAATAATTCCTACTAGCTGGGGTGACAAAAAGCTTCCGTGAACTGTCTGGATCCACCTTCTTCCTCCTTTAAAGACTACCTGTGCTTCTCTTGCTAGCTCTCTGCCGGTATATAGCAATGACCACTGTATCAAAAGCCTCATTAATTTACTCTCCTACGTGATCATCTCTTCCAACTGTTAGCAATGGGAAGAACCAATAGACTTTGTATTTTTCATCTTTCGCTTTTTCTACCCCCTTTATTTCTGTGAGGTATAGAGTGACTTGCAAAGGTTTATTTTTCCATGAAGATCAGTCAGTTTCATTGTCAACGTATCACTTATTTTCTCCTTTCTATTGCAGATTATGAAGCGTAATAGCTGCTAACTAAAATCTCACTGTTGCAATTATTGTTTTCTTACGTGATTTTTCATTTGTCAGCCATTAGGCCTGAAGACCTAATGATAGAGATTCTTAGGAAACCCTCGGATGAGAAATGGTCAGCAGCCTAGTGATACATAAGGCAGGACCACACACACGCATGCTTATGTTGCTCTGTGTGATAAAGACTGATTGTTACATGTGTGCTACAGGAAAAGTCTTTAGGGGCTTTATGGATTCTCAAAATTAAAAAGCAAAAACACAAGACATGAAACAGGAATAAGGAACTACGGGCTCAGGGAAACCTTCCAATTCCATGTCAGGAAGAAAACCACAGAATAGAGGCCCACATCCATCCGTATTGGAGTAAGACTATCCACTTTATTCAGGATCAGAGATATTTTTTAAAAATGAAGAGGATCTGATTTGAAGACTAATTAAATTTGCTCTTTGAGGTAACATACTTAAAGAATTTATAGTGGTATCTTTAAGGTCATTAGACCGCCTTCACAGCATGTAAAGGGACCACAGGTAATCTTGTTCGAGCAGGGGTTATCAGCATTATTCAGGCTTTGGAGATAAGGCTGTTCCACATCTGCCTTAGTGAGGGATTCATATCTTCGGTGAACTAGAAATGATGCCTGAAGAAGCTTATCTAAATCTCCCTCCTTGCTGTACTTCAATAAACGGATAACTAGTTCTATTTGGTTTGGGATTTATGTGTATTCCATTTGATTCAAGGAAGTTAAAAGTGCTTATGACTATTTATCATATCCTTAAAACCGCCTGGTATCCTGGATTTGGAATCAGAAAACATAAGTTTATGCCCCAACTGGATCACACATTTTCTGTGTAACATTGAGCAAGTTAATCATCTTCCCGAAGCCTTCATTTCTTTATCTGTACCCATAGAACCTAACTCATGAAGTTGTGAAAAATCTAATATAAACATGCAGATGATGGAATTTATAAATTAAAAAGTGTGGCCATAAACAAATGTGAGTCACTTTCAATGCAGTAAACATGTTCGGTCTACATGCTGCCTTGAATCATTCTTTTTAATAATATATTTATTTGTTTATTTTGAAGAGAGCCAGAGAGTGAACATGAGTGAGGGAGGGGCAGAGAGAGGGGAAGAGAGACAATCCCAAGCAGGCTCCACACTGTCAGCACAGAGCCCAACATCGGGCCTGAACTCACCAACTATGAGATCGGACCTGAGCCGAAATCAGAGTCAGACGCTTAACTGACTGAACCATGCAGGCGCCCTTCTTGTTAATAATGTGAAAGAACATTGTACAAGATGTGTTTGTCATGCAGGATTTTGTTTCTGCAATACTAATTTGCCTCCCATATATAACAAAACATTTCCCTGCTTTCAAAATGGAATTATTTTTTCATTTCCCCCTCCTCCCCTATTAGCCTGTATGTCAACAGGGACTAGATTTATTCATCCCTCACCTTAAAATGTCTCTCCCTTTTCTCCCCATCTCCATCCCTTGGCTTTCATAGTTTGTTTGTTTGTTTCATCTTCAGCTTTGGCCAAGCAGGACAGGCCTGTCAAATAGACCAGGGTGTGAATTCTGGCTCTGCTGGTCTGTGATCTTAAACCTTGTTGTTCTCACCTATGAAATGGGGATAATAAAAAAATCCCTCAGAGGAGTTTAATTTAATGAAATTTTCATTATAACATTATAACATCCCTGAGTTCAAAATATACAATGATTTATATTTTTTTCACCAAATAAAGTTAAAATTTCTCAGACACACTTTTGAGACCAATCTCCTCTGTCCCATCAAACTTTATCACCTAATGTTTCTCCAACCATTATTACCAGCCAGTGGATTTGCTGCCTCTACACGAGAGGCACAAAACTCACATGCCTCTTAAATTGAGTCTTTGGTTTCCCTATTTTGAAATGGAGAGAGATATTTTTCCTGCATATGTAACAGAAATATTTTTAGGAAAAATGTGCTAACCTGTATTACAGAACATTGGTCGATGCCAAAGGTACTTATTTGCAAGGTACCATTACTACTTGGCATAACCATTGGCTTATCATTCATCTGGCTGAAATCAATCTTTCTCCAAGCCTCCTTCGACTCTCTAAATGAGAGTGGCTGACTCCAGGTGGAGAGATGGATTTTTTTCCAACTGCTTTTCCCTTTCTACCAGTGAGAAGCAGAATAAAAAGAAAATACGTAATATTCATTCACACACAGGATTTACTCCCATAAAGGTCAGATAACAGATGATGACAAAACCTTATTCTCTACATTCTATCACAACTGTTAGGCTTTACAACCTCCAAAATTTCATGTGTGACAAGCATTCCTCATGACCAATCATACATAATTAGAAAGGTGTATGAGGAACGTTGTGAATAGGATTGTTTCTCTGCTAAGAAACATGCCTATTTGCAATACATAGCAATGGTGTCTTGCACATAGCTCTAAATGCATGATAGTTAATGACTGAATTGAAGCCTGTTGTATATTTCTCCATATGCATTCCTGCCTAATTAATCATATTGAAATGATTAGTATTTGGAGAAGAGGCCTCATAGGGTACTACTTTTTGCACAAAGACTGGAGCCCTGGGCACTCTGTCAAGGCTAAGGATAGGGTATATATAGGGTGGCTCCAGCCATGCTGATACCAAGGTCAAAGAAGATCTGAGGTTGTGAAGCCAAGAGTACTGTATCCATTTATACAAGGTCACAGCAAGGACACATAGCAGACCGCGGGAGGTTGGGAATAAACTCATTTGCTATTTGCCAAGAGCAAGACACATAGAGATTCCAAAACCAGGCAGCCAGGGATAAACATAGATGAGGTGTCATTGAAAATAGGCCCAGATAGGGAGGCAGCATCAGGAGCTCAAGGTCAAGCCAAGTATATTGTAGCCCAGAACATGTCATGAATTCAGTGCCTGGGTGTAGGGCGTGTGGAGCGAATGGTGTGGACTGAACAAATTAATAGGAAAAGATAACAAAAACATTACCATCTAGAGGATCTGTACAAATTAGCTTCTTTCCAACTGGTTCTGCTTTTTATTTGTTTGTTTGTTTTTTTAATTTGAGAGAGAGAGAGATTGCAGATGAACAGGGGAGGGGACAGAAAGAGGGAGAGAGAGAATCCCAAGCAGGCTCCATACCCAGCACTCAGAGCCTGACCAGGAGCTCAGTCTCACAACCATCAGATTATGATCTGAGCCCAAACCAAGAGTCGGATGCTCAACCGACTGAGCCACCCAGGCGCCCTGAGAATTGGTTCCTTAAGGGAGGAGCCCATCTTCAGAATTTACAGAGGTTCTAATTCAACATAACACAGTTTTAAGATTCAGGTGGCTGACTTAAATCCTAAATGGGAAACCATCCATGTAGGGCCACCCCGAAAGTAAAGACGGCCAAGTGGCAGCTGGGAGTGAGAACATAAGCACCCCCATCACCTCTGTAATTGTCAGAATTGCCACAAATGACAAGGGTGAACTAGAGCAAGGGAAATTAAATCCCGAAATCAAACTCAGGTTTCTAGCTTCGCCCCAGGGACTAGGCCTGTTTTGAAGAGTCCACCTCTGAGCGAAATGTTTGTCAATTTAATGTTTGTCAATTTAATTCCTTTGAGGGAGTTTGTTTCTGTTGCTTGTTTGGTTTCCCTTTATTTTTTAATCTCTTAGCAAGTTGCTTGCACTTCAACTGTGAACAAAAAGAGCAAGATCATTCTCAATGAGAGCATATGTCTTCTCAGCAATAAGCCCAATTCCTCTGATAAACAAAAGAAATCTTGGTCTCTCTTTATGGAGTGCCAGTTTTTCATCGAGCGAGGTCATGAATTTAAATTACACAGAAGGACAACTGGAGACTCATCTGGCGTAAACGAGTGTGGTGTTCCCCGGGCCCTTGACAAGGCTGGGGCTAGTTAGGGTTTTGGTTTTTTTTTTGTTTTTTTAATAAAAGATCCAGAAGAAGAGCACAGAATGAAATTTCCTTGTTTACAGATGACATTAAGCTTCTGGATGGGAGTAAAGGCCAATATCACAAATATAAAGAAACAGCTCATCCAGCTCTTAGGTTTGTACGAACCTTTATCCACTCCGTTTCCTATACCATGTCATGTCTACCTTTCGAAACTTGTGATGTGGTTTCTTATTTCCCGCCGCCCACCCCCCAAATAAAAACACATCAGAATATGGGGCTGACATCTCATGATTCTTTGAATAAATACGTTCCGACCCTCCTGGCATGATTTTGAGACCCATGCCACCCTTTGAGAGGCAGTGAGAGGAGATTGAAGCTGGAAGATGATGGCAACTATCCCAGAATGCTTTTAAAGGCAGTGCTATTATCATACGCTTTTAATCAGAGGCATATTTAATATAAAACAAGTAAAGCATAGTGCATGGCATACTTGAGGTAAAAAGAAACAAAAAACCGTTTTTCCCTTGGTGCTGACATTCACTGATTTTAAATACCTTATGCAAACCATTTAATCTGTTTTTTAGTATTTTATGTTTCTTTTCATTGAACACACACACACGGCACCTGGTTGGCTCAGTCTCAGGTCATGATCTCATGGTTGCGGAAGTTTCAGCCCCTCTCCCCCAACCTCCTGAACTGGGCTCTGTGCTAACAGAGCAGAGCCTGCTTGGGATTCTCTGTCTCTGTCTCTCTCTCTGCCCCTCCCCTGCCCATGCTCTGTATCTCTCTCTCAACAAAATAAAATAAACATTAAAAAATTTAAAAGCAAACAAAACAAACAAAAAACACACTTAATGATTTACAATTAAAGTGGAACCCATGGGGCGCCTGGGTGGCTTAGTCAGTTAAGCGTCTGACTTTCGCTTAGGTCATGATCTCGCGGTTCATGGGTTCGAGCCGCGTCGGGCTCTGTGCTGACTGCCAGCTCAGAGCCTGGAGCCTGTTTCAGAGTCTGTGCCTCCCTCTCTCTCTGACCCTCCCTGCTCACGCTGTCTCTCTCTCTCTCTCCTAGAAATAAATTTAAAAAAATATTTTAAAAAGTGGAACCCATAATTGAAATTCAAACTGATTCTCAAATTATCCTTCATGTAGTCTAGTAGGAAATGCAATCAAGAGTGGGTGTCAGGAAGAATTTTGTTAATACTAACAAGATAAATATCACTTTATTATCAGAATTTCATTGCAAATAGATATTTTTGCCTACTTTATTATATTTTGACTAATAATAGAAGCTTTTGCTCTCTGAATTAATTTTATCTGCTCCCTAAAATATATCTAAATTTCATATATATATATATATATATATATATATATATATATATGTAATAATGAAAAGTCCTGAATGTTGCTGAAAAGAATTTAGATAAGGTGATACTTGCCTGGACCCAATAATTATCCGTATAATTATATAATCCACCCCCCAAATGCAGAATTTGGGTGAATTATTTGTAAATTACTTAACATTTCTTGGACTCTTTTTGAAAAGAAATTATCCTATGTATTTCTGATATCTTGGGCTAACTCAGTCTCTGCATTAGGAATGACACAAGTTTATACACTATGTCTTCATGTACCAAACCATTCTGCCGGAAGATTAGCTCTGCACTTTAACAAAGGCGTGGGGATGTTTGCAAAATTCCGGGCATCAGAATTGGGGATTTCGCAAGAACTCGGACCTCCATGCAGTCCGGGTCGGCACGCACCCTCTGCTCACCCAGGAGAGGGGCCTGTGGTGTAGACCAAGTGAGCAGAGTGAAGTCTGTCTTTGCTGGAAGTTCCGAGGATGCCCGCCAGCCTTCCCAGTAACGTCTATGCAGTTTTACACGGGGAATACGCTGAACACCGATGCACTCTGCACCTGGGAATCTCAGGTCCCGAAACATCCACGGTGCTTGTAAAGTCACGCGTATTGTCCGTGGAAAAACTAGTATTCGAATTTTGTTTCCTTTGACGATATTCCATGATTAAAAAGTTAGAAGGCTTTTCATGAAATGGCTGAAATAATTGAACTTTCTGTGATGTGGGTGGTAAATTCAGAGATCTGCCCTAAAGGTTGTATTTCAACAAATCAATTGGACTGTCTTAAAATAAATAAATAAATGAAATGAAACGAAAAATAAACATCTAGCCTATGATCTATTGAATAAAGCCTCTTTCTCTCTCTCTCTCTCTTTTTTTTAAAGAAAACAAATTACTGTGAGATAATCCAAACTGGTCTCCTTTGACCGCAAGCAGCTGCCGCTCAGCATTGTGGGTAACGTCGGTGGCCCTGGGGGGATGCACCTGCTTTGGGCGTCTGATCACGCGGCTTTCCTCGTGTGGTAAGCAGGGCAAGAGGGGGGACGCAGGCGCCGTCAGAATCCCTCCTGACCTGCTGGTGGCTGCTGGCGCCCTGACCCAGTGGAGAAGGTCAAAGACGGGAGAAAACAGGCAACGAAATCCCTGAAACTTGTAATTGGTTTTTCTGATCAGTGTATTTGGGTTCCAAAAACAGTATGTGGCACGTAATTATCCCTGTCAATATAGATTCATCAGATGTGGGGAAAATGTATTCAGGACAGTGGAGAGATTTATTTTTGCCTAATGCTAATGCACATGGTATTGATTTGCCAGAAGAAAACATATATCGTTATATATATGTGTGTGTGTGTGTGTGTGCGTATGATATATATGTGTTAGTGTATATATGGTATATATGTATATGTATGTGGTATATATGTGTATATATTTATGTATATGGTATATATGTGTTATATGTATATATGGTATATATGTGCATATATATGTATATGGTATAGATGTGTGTATGGTATATATGTGAACTGTGAATATATATATGTATATGGTGTATATATGTGTGTATATATGTATATGGTACATATGTTTTATGTGTGTATATATGTGTATATATGTATATGGTATATGTGTGTGTGTATATGGTATATATATGTATATGTGTATACATATACATGTCTATAAATTTACGTATATATTTATTTATATGTAATATATATTATGTATATATTTTTATATATTTATGTATATATACGTGTGTATATACTTATGTATATGTGTTACATGTATATATATGGTATATATGTGCTTATATATGTATATGGTGTAGATGTGTATATGGTATATATGTGAATTATGAATATATATGTATATGGTATATATCTGTGTATATATGGTATATATGTGCATATATATGTATGTGGTACCTATGTGTTATGTGTATATATATGCGTGTATATGGCATACGTGTGTGTATACGTGGTATATATGTGTATATATGTATATGGTATATGTATGGCATATATGTGTGTATATATGGCATATATGTGTGTATATATGTATATAGTATGTGTGTATATGGTATATATGTATATATTCATATGACTTATACATAAAATAGATATGTATTTTATGTATATATGTATACACACACATACCTATATATTATAATCTGCAAGTACCTGGTCCTAGGATTCGTCAGGAATAATATGATCACAGAAGAAAATTCCTCATCAAGATTCAGCGGCGCTTGCTAGTGGGACAGTAGTGTTAGCTTCATTTTCTATGACATTGTGCTGACCTAATAGCCTGCTATGCCGCCTTTTGCTGCTTTTTTTTGTTGTTCAAATGAAGATGAATTTCAATATTTCGCTTGCTTGCATAATTTGGTGTCACATTCCAGGCTATCACTAGCTTTTCCATATATAAATTATTAGGCTATCATTTTACAGAGGCTTGGCATGCTATATTTAGGCTTCTGTGCCTTATCCCAGCCTTCTCTTCATAGCATTACTGTTACAGACCCATTAGAGAGAACAGAACTGAACTGCTGTTAGTGCAGAATGTTAGTGATGTATATTAGGAGCCAGATTGCTGGAAGCATACATATTTAATGAAGCAAGTCTAATACAAGGATATAATGTTTAATAGCCTAAATAGGGCAAAAAATAAAGTTGTGAAATTATCTCCATGTCACTGAATGCTAAACCCAAATTAGGAAAAAAAATCCTTTGAGGTCATTAACAAAATTATCCAGTGACATTTTTCTAACAATGTAACAAATAAAATTAGTTCCTTATTTATGTGGTTAAATGATTAATGCATGACTGCATTATTTATATTGAGACAATTATTGTTAACTGTATGCTTCAAATTTATGATGTAAGTAAATTACTTCTAAGGACAGAGCTTTATTGTGTATAAAGCCCTCTGTGAAATGCCACTTCTTGAACAACATTGGAATATCTGGATTTTACGTTTTTGCTTTTGCATTTTTACCTTCTCTGAATTATTAACAATTTGAAATTACCAAGCAAAGAGAGCAACATCATTCTTATTTGCACTTACCTTTTTTTGTTTCATAAAAAATGGTAGGTGAGAAATGGAGATGCTAAAAAAGAGCTTGCAAACCAATCTAAATGATGCTCCTTTAAAATTTATATTTTTTTTATTTAACCATAAGCCAAAGTGCTGATTTTAAGTAATATTGTTGCATTGTATCATCTGAACTATTGTATCTATCATTTACACTTATTTCACATTATTTCAAGTTTGGCAGGAGCTGTAATGTCTCATATGTAAATCTGACTTTTGTTAGTTTAGTCTAATGTCATTCTGATGTCTGATGTCCCAGGAATGGTTTTCTGTTCGTGAAACTTTAGAAATTTTGTGCAAATGGGCCTTTGGGCATCCAGAATTTACTTGTGCATCCTGCATGTAGAAGAAATTCGGTAAAATTTATCTGATGTCTAGAAGAATTCCTTCCCCGAAAGTAAGTTCCAGATGGCAATTCCGTGTGAACTGTCGACCAATCACGACATAACCAGTGACCAGTGCTGGCCCCCACTGACCACTGTCACAAGTGCTCATCTCTGACCTGGGCACTTCCACCCACACCTTACGTGGGCATCGCTGACCAGAGCAACTCTTTGAAATAGAAAACAGACTCATAGAGTTCAAATGAATTGCTCACAGTCTCACATCTAATAAGTAACAAAAGAAACACTTCAAACGAATTATATTTCTGTGTAATTTTTTTTAATGAAGGAATGTTGGATGTTTAAGTACAATGAGGTAGTTTGGTCTAGAGTATATCGTGACAAACAGATATGTACGACAAACATACATGTGTGCCAGCTCTGACGCATTTAGCTGTGAAAGGGAAGTCTTTCAAGACTTTTTATTCAAATTAGCGTTCAAATAATTTCTTCATGTTGACGTTAATGTTAATTTTTTTTCTATTTCATAATCAAAGTGTTCTTGCATAGCTCTCATTTTTTTTCGTGTAAAATCTGACCTTGCATAATGCTTTGGGACCAATCCACAACTATTTTAGTAGAGATTCCTAACTAGATGGGGCTTGACAATAATGGAGGGAAGAAAGGATGTAAAGAGGACATTTGTTTAAAGAAAACGTTTTCATAGAAATCTATGGGGTGCTTGGGTGGCTTCAGCTGTTATACATTGGAATTCAGATCAGGTCAAGATCTCCCAGTTTGTGGGTCCGTTCCCCACATTGGGGCCTGTGCTGACAGCTCAGAGCCTGGAGCCTGCTTTGGATTCCGTGTCTCTCTTTCTCTCTGCTCTTCCCCTGCTCACACTCCGTCTCTCTCTCTCTCTCTCTCTCAAAAATATATAAACATTTAAAAATTTTTAAAAATATAATTGTTATTTAATTCCCACTGCTATATTTTTAAAGCAATTGTAGTTAATATTTACATTGTGATAAGATCAACATTTCATTAATTATTTGTTTCTTCAAAGCCTTGAAATCTAGCACAGTTTATGTTTTCTATCTCTTATATTTTACTGTTTTTCCCTTATATTTCATCTACAGGCTACAAAGATTTAAGAGTTAAAAAAAAAACCATGAAATGAAATGCCAAAAACAGGTTATTGAAGGATCATGATGTGAGAAATAATCTTGAAAATGATTTGTAGCTGAGGAAAATAGCAGAATGAAAAGCATTAGAAATGATATTACTGTAGGGAGACCTGGGTGGCTCAGTTGGTTAAGCCTCCAACTCTTGATTTCAGTTCAGGTCAAGATCTCATGGATCATGGGTTCACACCTCATGTGGGGCACTGTGTGAACATCCTGGAGCCTGCTTGAGATTCTCTCTCTCCCTCTCTCTCGCTGCCCCTCTCCTGCTTACGAGCGTGTGCTCTCTCTCTCTCTAAAAATAAATAAGTAAACTTAAAAAAGAGATTATATTGCTAGAATTTGGAAAATGGTGACACAATGTGATTTTGGCCCCTGTTGATATATTCCCTATGCAGGTGTACCCAATATAGCCACTTTATTTAGCCCTTGCTACTTAGCCAGTGACTAATTGGAGTTGCCATTATTTTTTAGAAGATCCTCTCTTTCCTCCTTTCGCCTAAAAAATCAGTTAAATACAGTTACTCACAGAATTAGACAGGGGCCATCTTGCTAAACAAATGGTCTAGCTTTGAAATCGCATTACAGAGAACCGTAGATTAAATTATAGAAAATATTTCCCCAAATGAGTTTTCCAGTACCATGTTTGTAATCTTAAGTCTCCCAAACAAGAGAATAATCACAGTTATAGGACACATGAACTGCTTGACTAAAGTTAGGAATGCATTACTCATGTTTAGTAGGATGCATTTGGTGGTCAAAAATCTAGTCATTTGTTTCTGTTTTGAATAAGTACCTTCATCTAGGCAAAGGCCAGAACTTAAAGCACAGCAATTCAGACAGTCCAAATTCCCTCCTCCTGTTTCACATAAAGTCCTCTTAATCTTAATCCTTTTTTCTGAGGACCTTTCCCCTTCTTTCTGAGGACCCACAAACAGCCTTCTACTTGTAAGCCTATCCCAAAACTGAAACAGGAAAGAAAAATAGGATAATTTTATGGAATGATCCCATTTTTTTAATGTTTATTTATTTTTGAGAGAGAGAGACAGAGACAGAGCACAGGTAGGGAAGGGCAGAGAGAGAGGGAGGCACAGAATAGGAAGCAGGCTCCAGGCTCCCACTTATCAACACAGCCTCACTGGGGGCTTGAACTGAGAAACTCACAAGCCATGAGATCATGACTTGAGTCAAAGTAAGGGAGCCAACTGAGCCACTCCGGTGCCGCTGGAATGATCCCATTCTTAGAGTAGAGAAAGCGAACTTAGTCATGAAAATAATAAAAACCACATGCTGTTCTTTTCCTCAGTCTGATCACTTCAGAGCTGAGAAGTAGGTCATACTTCTTTCCCTTCCAAAATAGCGGATATTAAAAAGCTCCCAACAACATTCAAGCCACTAGAAAGGAAGGCGATAATGGACACATAATCCATGTTCACTAGGTTTATAATATATTTGCAAATAAAGTGCCTCAACTAAATAATAATATTAATAAAATTTTCTATTGAACTATGAATAGATTATTCAGCTCTATTTCCATACATTTATTTTTTTAAAAAATATTTATAAGCAGCATAGTATGAGCCAGTGCTCTCTGTTACCTACGTGTTCGAACTTTGGGGGTCGATCAAGGAGCAAAACAAAGCACCTTCCCTCACAGACATAACCTCCCAGGGAAGTAAGCCAGGCGATCACACACTTGTGCCCCCGTGCACGCAACCCTCCTCCCAAAACACACACACACACACACACACTATGAAAAGTGGCATTAATGTCATGGGATAAATAAGTAATGTGGGGAAAGGAAACAGGCAACATACAGGGTGGGGTGTTAGGGATACATTAACTAGGATGGTGAGGGGAAACCTCTTTGACAAGGAGACAGTTAAAGAGAGACTGATGGAATCGGCCATCAGGGGGGAATTGGCCCTGTGACTTAGGAGAGCCAGCAGACCAGTGAAAGGCTGGCTGAGAGTGGGTTAGACTCAGTGTTTTCAAGAAACAGCAGTGACACCATAACGGCAGCCAGTTGACTGAAGGAGGGGCTGGAAGGGGAAGAAATTGGAGATTTGTAGAGAAGTTAAATCACATACAGTTTTATAGAATCTAAGCTGGTCTTTTCTTTTTTATGTTTATTTATTTTTGAGAGAGAGAGAGAGACAGAGCATGAGTGAGGGAAGGGCAGAGAGAGATGGAGACGCAGAATCCAAAGCAAGATCCAGCCTCAGAGCTGTCAGCACAGTCTGATGTGGGGTGCGAACTCTTGAGCCCTGAGATCATGACCTGAGCTGAAGTTGGACACTTAACTGATTGAGCCATCCAGGTGCCCCTAAGCTGGTCTTTAATGACGGCTGAGATGGGAACCCAGAGAGAATATAGAAACTGAGACTCAGAGAGATTGAGATATTTCCCGAAGTCACAAAGCAAGAAGAGGCAAACTGCAACTTCATCTGTGTGCGTGATCTGCGCTCTATGCAAATACGATATGGATCCGACAAAGATACATGATAATATTAGTGTGATGCTGGAGTTGTTTAGAGGAGGGAGGGTCTCATTATGGTCCAGTTTTCAGAGAAACCACAGAGAGAGTGAAAAGAGAGCCGTGGCTAGACTAATGGAGAATGATTTTAAGGAAAAAAAAAAAAAAGAAAAGATATTGAGAGGATTATGAGTGAAGTCATGCTTCAGATAGGAGACTAGTTTGACTTCAATTGAATGTCGTGTTGAGTTTAATAGGAAATAGCTCTGGAAAAGAAGGTGGGAGTTAGAGAATAAAGATATAACATTCATTTTTTTTTTTTTACTTTATTCTTTACTCAGTGGGGAAATGTAGAATTTTGAATAAGAGAGAGATAGGTTTGTTCAAAGGAAAGGTTTAGGAATTTTGGACAAGAATAGTGTGAACACTGAGTCCTTAGTGAGTTAAATGGTGGTAGCAATGAAAAGGAAGTGAAAAGCATGGGCGGTAATTAGAAGGAACACTTGAACTTGGTGTTATCAGCTGGGAGCAGTAACATTGATAAGAATGTTCCCCGTTCTTGTGTCTACGATGAATTTCAGTAGGGTCTTCCCTAGGCTTGCTGATTATCAGGGTCAACATTTCCCCTATCACCAGTTGCAAACATTTTGAAATTTTCTTTATTCTCTTCTTTCCCCTTTTCCTTCCACATTTTGTTTCTTAGCTGTATAACTCATATCATTGCTGTGTTTCTTGTATCTGTGCCCTCATCTCGGTCCCCTTGACCCACTTTTAGTGTAGAAGCTGTTCTTGCCTGGACACTTGGATGAATGTCTAATTTGTTTCCCGCCAGGATATCTTTCAGAGCGGTCATCAGAGCTCTTCTATGTGTCCCCAAAGTCTTTCCTAGTAGCATCTCATTGTTCTGAAGTATGCCATGGAAGTTCTTGCCCCAAAGGCTACTGTCCCATGAATATAGCACTTTGGTTTTTTACTCTTTCTTTCCCTTTGCTTAAGCTCTCAGGTCCCTTCTCCCAGGCGCAGAACAAGCGTGTGCAGTGTTACACACACACACAGCCATGTGCATGCACACACACACACTGCTCCATTTCTAGCAATAGTGCCAACTATTAAAAAAGTTTGCATTATGAAATCTTGCAACTATATACAAGTTACATAGACTCGAATGAAGTAATGTATTCCAATTACTCAACCTTTATAGTGATGAAATCATGGTGTTTCTATTTCATCTCAGTCATGCCAGGAGGAAAGAATAGTGCTCCTAATTGCTCTCACTAAGCCAACGCTCATTATTCTTTCTCTCGTTTCCTCTTCTCCTTACTTCTTTCTCCCTCCCTGTTCACCCTATACCATTTATCCACCCTTCAAGAACATGAACTACAGGGTCCACCTAGCTCTGGCTCAGCTAGAATCAAGACTGCAGAGGACTTTAGATTCCTCCAAGCTCTCTTTGGTTAAAACAAGACAAAGCAAACCCATAAAGAGCCCCTGACAAATTATTTTAAGGGCCTAGACCTAGAGAAGGCCATCTCTCAGGATGTGAGACCATTTCAAAACCACTCATTGCTCCCATCTTTGTGACTTGAATGGTAGCATTTTCATGTCACTTACAATCACTTCATCCCACTTCCTGAATCACTGTCATCTTCTCCCTGAGATGCTGACTTCCTGTTTCCTCCAACAGGCTCTGATGGTTCACAACTTTGCCTTAGAGGTGGCCCTCAGTGCTTTGTCCATGACTTACCCATGGCATTTCAGTTTAGATCCGCCTGGACAGAGAAGAAAACAAACTGGGAATGTCAAAACCGTGTTGAGAAGATTATACTTCTTCCCTTTCATCTCCAAGTAGCCTCTTCATAGAGGAAATTATCTACCCTTTTCTGGTCTATGGATGTGAGAGCACCATGTGATTTCTCAGGGCTGTGAGAGCACTTCTCTGAACACACTTGTCCACCATTAAATTATTGAATACCCAGAATTATAAACACAATAATAGAACTCAGAAACCTGAACCTTCACAGCAATTGTGACATGGCTGGTTATGAGTTTAGCCATCTGGGCGAAGCAATAAGACCTCCTGAAGCTCTGCTTTTGAGATCCAACCCCCCCGCCCCACTTCTCCCAATCCTGATATAAGTCTGTTGGAGTAAGGGGGTCACAAGAAAAGAGCTCTGTGCTGTCTTTGACTTCTCCCTCTGGTGAAGGCGTCCTTCAGGTCAGTAGTCGTCCCTTTGGATTACCTAAAACAACTCAAATCACTGATAAAATTTCCTTCCCACTGGATTAATCTTCTGGAGCTGCAAACAGCCCTGTCGTAACCAAAAAGCAATCTTGGGAAGCTCTTCTAAATAGCAAGTTGATAACCAAGTAAAATTCCCCCTTTCGTACAACGGATTCCCCCTCCCTCTAGGAATATCCATGTCTAAAACATACTGAACATCAAGACACATGTTGGACCACATTCGAAACACTGAGCAGGAGCAGATTTCCTACTCTGCTCATATGCAGACGTGATATATGTCAGAGGGAAAGAGGAAAGAAAACTGATACCACAAGTCTGGTATGTCCTCACGATTGCAGTTTCAGTAGGAGAGCTATTGGTCAATTCTCTAACAATATTCCCCATAGTCTTTCCTCCAACAGTTGGATTTTTGCTTAGACAGTCATGGTAGAATTCTCTCGGTATTGCTACTCACTATTAATTCTTCATCAAATGATCACTTTTTCCCCCTCATGGGATGATTAACTGAAACAAAGATTAATAAGTAAAGACATTTGTTTTCAGAAGTCCTCTTGCACCAGATAGTTATGCAATGTCTTAGAAATTATCTGAACTTTAAATTCTGTAGGTGGTAAATAACACTGATGGATTGATAATATATTGCATATACTTAGCAAGCCATTTCAGTCATCAGAAAATACTACACTTGGAGTCAAGTCTTCTGAATATTTTTGTGTATAGTTCCAAGCAGCAAAAAGAAACAAACATCACATACTAAATATCTATTCTGTTAACTGTCTTTAAATATGGTTGCTTTTTAATACAAATTATCAGATTCTCTTATACCTGTTTTGCAGATGATATGCAAAATATGTTACATATGCATTCAAATTACTTTAGATAACAAACAACATGACTTCTAGACTACCCTGCTCTTCTGAATGTTTTTGTGGAGCTTGAGTAATAATCTGAGAAGCTATAAACTAGTAAATACTTACTATGAACCACAAACTTTATAAGTGGTTAATTATTTAAGCAGAGAATGAGAGTTCTTTTTCCTATGAAGAAACTGAGAAAGCAAGGAGATTTGAGACGTGAGATCTCTCTGCTGGATGTTCTCAATCCCTCCCACCAGTTCTAGTCTCCACTCTTTTTTTCTGACTGTGCTCTGTCCCAGGAAGCAATCTCTGTGGGTAGAATCAACTCTCCTCCCTCGTCCTGTGTCATCTGGATGATGTTAACCAATAGACAACAGCGAAATCAGAGATGGCGGGAAAAGAGAGACGCCAGGCTTTCATTCTTCTGGCTTCTTTCTATTCGTTTGAATTTTGGTTGTGGCAGCCTTACCCTGCCCAAGGCAGAACTGCTGGTCAGCTTTCCACCAAATATCTAGTGGTTTCTGTGTTCTAGCAAATGCACCCTTTCCTTGCTCCTTCAGATCCGTCTAATGCTTTCCCCACCCAGCCCCGTTACTGACCCTGGGGCTCTTACTCTCAGTTAGCTAACATAAGCTAACATCATGATAAATTAGCCATTTCACTAAATTCTATTAGATCTCGTCAATCCCCCTCCTGGGACAACATTGATTTCTCCTGGTACTTTGGTATGGAAATCGTCACTAACAATGGCCTCAGGAAACAGACCTCAGAGCTGAGTTCTGGTTTTGGATTACTTTCATACTGGGTGAGTGCACTGATCATCTCCTTGCCAGGGGAAATAGGGCATGGTGATCCGCGGCATATGGTGGCATCATGAGGACAGGCAGAGGGCAAGGTGTACTGGGAGCAAATGGGTGTGACTCAGAGCCACTATAGCTACAGCGAAAAGTGTAATAAATAAGGAGTGGTCGGCTAATTCAGATGGTCATGGGGTTAGAGAAATGGACCAACTGAAAGACTTGGATGTATGCCCAACTCAGGGCATGGATAGAAACACAGTGGGCCATCAAGACAGCCTTAAAGATGGCCTTAATCCTCTGTAGCTATTCCAAAAAGAAAGGTGAAAGTTAGGTCCAGGTCTCACCTGCAATTGTCACAGGATTACAGCATAGATGAATGTAATCTTCCAGAGTTTTTCTCCTAAAGGATTCTTAGGAGGAAAAGGATGCTATTGCCAATGCAATGGAAACCCATGAGCAGACAGAATCGAGGCTAAGAGCTTGGAACTCCTAAATCTCCCTTGCCTTCTAGAGTAACGCCTTCCCACTGAGTGAAGGAGCCAACCTTCCTAGTCATGGAACTCTGGTAGTGATGGCAACTGGAACAGGTGCCTGACCAGGGATACCTCTTTTTTACCAAGTTCTTGGCTCTCAGGCCAATCATAAAAATCACATCCCAAGAGGGCCCAGAGAAGGAAATACCAGACATGGCCCCCTCAGGGAGAAAAGACTATATATCTGACAACCTGTAGAACATTTTCCTGTGAATTAACAAGATTGAGAACTGTGTTGGGGTGGATTGGATAGACCAAGAAGGATAAAAAAAAATAAAAATAAAAAAAAAGATGTCTACATACTCACTCAGAAGCAAGGATTTAATATATTAGCTTAAGCAACTGGGAGTGGATTGATAGATTACTATATTAGCTAATTAATCTGGATTCATCTCAGTCCATGGAATCTAACTGCCAGAACTGTGGGCGACACTATGTCTCACAGGTTGGCCCCTGGGTCAGGTTTGGCTCACCAGCTTGTTCTCATGAATAAAGTGTTACTGGAACACAGTCACACCCAAGTGATGCATTGCCTGTGAATGCTTTTGCACAAAAATGGCAACAGAGACCTTATGGGCTACAACAAAATATCTACTATCTGATGCTTTACCAAAACTTTTCTTGTCCCTGTGCTAAAGGAATCAAAAAACTTCAGCAGAAAGGCATGTTGGTGTGGACTCATTTTGTACAACCTGTTCAGCTACACCTCCCATTTCTTCACCATATCCCTGGCAAGGCTGGACAACACCTCTTGCACCAGGACTTGAAGAAATGAAATAACGCCTCTCCTCCAAGGGTCATAGATGGCCTTGGGCGATATTGGTCAAAATAGATTCAGGGGTTGTGCAGTTTTGTGGGCTAGGTGGCTTACACAGTTTTGAAGTCCTTCTTTAAGTCAAAAGTGTGATGTTATAAACACAAAAAAGTGCAAAAATGATTATTGATTTAGAATGATAAAAACAACCACAGCAACTGAAAAATGTTTTAAAACAAACATCACAAATTCCAAGAAGATAACTTAAAAAATAATTAACTTTATCAGTTATTTAATACTTCCTCCCTGCTACTGGGGGAAGTTGTTTGTTTTTAGTTGACTTTTGCTGCATAAAACCTATTCTTATAACAAAAACAAATGCAAAGCAGTCATGGTCAGGGCATTACATGTCACTGTCAGATAAAGTGTGCCTGATTACCATGATAAGCTTCAGGTGTCTGTGGCTGTGGCTAATTCATCATAAGTCTCTAGGGGTGACATAGATGAGTAGTCCCTTTAGTCTGTCCCATCTGACATATTTAATTGAATAATCCAGAGTCTGTTGCATTGAAATTGACTTGAGTTGCATTAATGGGGATTGATTGCCTCTTGCTCACTTTCCAAACCAAGTCAATTCACAGACTTGATGCCCCTCTAGTGATAGCAAGTTAGGTTACTTGAGGAAGAACCCATCACAGCCCACTTCTATATCTTAGAATCTTCCTGCAAGTCTTTCCCTAAAGGTATCTGTAGGCATTTACCTGTACCACACAAGTTTATACTGTCTCTGTTTATACTAATCTTCGGAGATTCCACCAAGATCCATTGCTCAAGGTAGAAATTTGTGGAAGTCGAGTGAAAAATGGTGTCTTGGCCCAAGTCTGTCTCTGAGGGGTCCAATTGAACCTGAAGCCCATTCTGCTACTATTGTTGCAATTTTAGAATTGAGTAGTGAGTGCAGATATACTAGACAACACATAGAACCTCCATGTGGATTACCACACCTGGGAAGAGCTGTCTGTCATGCTGGGATGAGTCAAGTAGAAGGCCTGAAACTGTCTCCTTTCACTTTTCATCTCTCATAGTAACCAACCAAAAGTATTACTGCACCCATGAGGACACAGAACAACTTGGTGCATCATTGATGCCCTAAAGCATTCAGAGTGTTTCCTTAGATGACTTTATATGATGTGTTTGGTGAAAAAGCCAGGTGGACCTTGCAGAATGACCAAGCTTATTGAAATTATAACTGGGTGATGATATTAATTCCAGCTGGGATTGCAGGTGTTTTATTTCTACTGGACCAAATGAAGACAGCCTATGGTATCTGGCATGTGAAAGTTGACCTAACCCCATGCTTTCTTTTCAACAAAGATTCTCAGATCATTTGCCTCATGATCTATAGACAGCAGTCTCACTACCCTTTCTTACATTGGGATGATGTCAGTTCTCTTTGAGTTAGATAGTTTCTAATCTACGTTGGAATAATGTAGATTTCAAGTACTGCTATCATCTTAACAGCACATAGAACACCACTCTGTCCATTCCTTGATGCTATTGCGCTAATTGCATCTGGGAAGTGGGAGGCAGCAAACCGCATATGACAGAGGAAAGATATAAATCCCATATAAGTCCAGCACTTGACAAGTGGGAGAGGTTCCGACAACTCCAATGATCTGGGGAATTTAAGAATATCCTGAGAGACTGGAAAACAGTGTGGAGGTTCCTCAGGAAACTAACAATAGAACTCCCCTATGACCCAGCAATAGCACTGCTAGGAATTTACCCAAGGGATACAGAAATGCTGATGCATAGGAGCACATGTACCCCAATGTTCATAGCAACACTCTCCACAATAGCTAAAACATGGAAAGAGCCTAAGTGTCCATCAACGGACGAATGGATCAAGAAGATGTGGTTTATCTATACCATGGAATACTCCATGGCAATGAGAAACAATGAAATCTGGCCTGTGTAGCAACATGGATGGACCTTGAGGGTGCTATGCTGAGCGAAATAAGTCAGGCAGAGAAGGACAGATACCCTATGTTTGTATGTATAGGAGGATTAGGAGGAACTTAACAGAGGACCATGGGAGAGAAGAAGGGGGGAAATGGTGGGAGAAAGGGAGAGAGGCAAACCATAAGAGACTCTTGAATGCTGAGAAACAAACTGAGGACTGATGGATGTGGGGGCGAGGGAGGAGATGGGCATGGAGGAGGGCTCTTGTGGGGATGAGCACCGGGTGTTATATGGAAACCAACTTGACAATAAACTATTTGTAAAAAAAAATAATAATAAATAATATACTGAGAGACAATTTTCTGTACCCTGCACTGCCTACCATAAAAAAAGAGACATATTTCTGTAGGTTGCTCTGATCCATTGCCCAAAACCTATTAAGCTGACATGTTTTGTTTTGTTTTTTTTTTAATGTTTTATTTCTTTCTAGGAGAGAGAGACAGAGACAGCATGAGCAGGGGAGGGTCAGAGAGAGAGGGAGTCACAGATTGAAACAGGCTCCAGGTTCTGAGCCGGCAGTCAGCACAGAGCCCGAGGCGGGGCTCGAAACCATGAACCGCGAGATCATGACCTAAGCGAAAGTGGGACGCTTAACCGACTAAGCCACCCAGGTGCCCCTAAGCTGACATGTTTAAATGGAGTCTGGATCAAGTAAAATTCTCTAACAGTTCCAGAATGTAATAGAATGGGCCCTGCTCCTCAGGGTTTATGAACCACAAGTGTCAATGGCAGATACAGAGCTCTACAGAGCCTCTAAATATCTCCTTGTAGGAGAAGCACAGTACTGGCTCTTTTTGCTGATAATTATTCCCCATTTCAGAAGTAGACCCTAAGACTGAGTGTCTGACCCCATGACACATGTGACCAAATGACTATGCATCTTAACTCTGCATGATGAACTGGTGTTACAAGATCCATCAAACCACAAAATTGTATGTGCACACAGCGTTTTATTGTTCAATGGAAATGACAGTTATAAAGCTGACTTGCACAAGTTCGGAAGACCTGAGTAAACTCTATCTGTGACAAGGATGCGTCCATTGAGGAAAACTGCCATTTGTACATCCAGGAAATACAACAGCATAAAGCAGTTGCATTTGATTTTCAATTACCTGTACCAACTTTGAGTAGACAACCGAGAGCAGGATTGGCCACTTGTTATTATTAATCTTTCAAAGGCATTTGTCATGAGGACAATATTATCTTTGTGGAATGGATTCATGTGGTTGAGAAATGGTTTCCCCTTATTAGCATAAATGATTTTACCACATTCCTCTTTTCCTCTTAGAGACTGAATTACAATAATATTGTTCTGATGTGTGGTGCATTCTTTTATTTTTTAATTTCTTTTTTTTTGACTTTTTTATACAATGTCTCTTATATGACTGATGTACTAGTTAAATATTTTAGTTTCATCATTAAGTCTTTTAAATACGAAATTAAGGAACTTGGGTGGCTCAGTTGGTTAAGCGTCCGACTTTGGCTCAGGTCATTATCTCATGGTTCGTGAGTTCAAGCCCTATGAAGGGCTCTGTCCTGATAGGTTGGAGCCTGGAGCCTGTTTGGATTCTGTGTCTCCCTTTCTCTCTGACACTCCTCTGTTCCCACTCTGTCTCTCTCTCAAAAATAAATAAATAAAATATTTTTGAAAAATTAAAAGAAAATACAAAATAGACTTTAGATTTGTTGTTTAAAAACTCCATTATTATTTGTCATATTTTATTTTATCATTCTTATGGAGCATGCCGATGTCCACATGCGTGTGTAAGCATATTTGGAGTAGCTTGTCCTTTAAAAAAAAAAAAAAAGAATAATGGGACCTCCTGGGTGGCTCAGTCGGTTAAGCGTCCAACTTTGGCTCAGGTCATACTGAGCGAGCTCAGAGCTGACAGCCAGCTCTGTTCAGGTTGTCTTTCTCTCTCTCAGAAATAAATAAAACACTAAAAAAGCTAAAAAAATAATATTGTTTATTTAGTTTTGAGAGAGACAGAGTGTGAGCGAGGGAGGGGCAGAGAAAGAGAGAGGGAGACACAGAATTCGAAGCAGGCTCCGGGCTCTGAGCTGTCAACACAGAGCCTGTTATAGGGCTCCAACTCATGGACCATGAGATCATGACCTGAGCTGAAGTCTGACACTTAACCAACTGAGACATCCAGGCACCCCATGGAGTAGTTTGTCCTAATGCTTTGTCTCTCTCTCTCTCTATCTGTCTCTCTCTCTTTAATGTTTGTTTATTTATTTATTTATTTATTTATTTATTTATTTATTGAGAGAGAGAGAGAGAGAGAGAGAGAGAGAGAGATACAGAGAGAGAAACAGAGAGAGGGAAACGAGAAGGGGCAGAGAGAGGGAGAGAGAGAATCCCAATCAGGCTCCACACTGTTGGTACCGAGCCCGACACAGGGCTTGAGCCACCCAGGAAACCCCTTTTGTCTCGTTAGCCCCTTTTTGTCTCTTTTATATATGTAAGCTTTCCTGTACAGAGCCCCTTTGAAGAATAGGCCAACTATTTTCATGTTTTTAAAAATGAAGTTTTCCTCAAATTTGTCGCCAACTATATCCTTCACAGTTCTCCTGGGCTCAGATATTTCTTGGTATTCTTAACAGACCAGTAGTGATTACTATCTTTCAAATACCCAGCACCATCTTGAGTGGTATGTCTGTTGGGTCTCTGAATTGCAGGGAAGAGAGTGTGATTCAGCACTGAGGCTTGTATTCTCAGTCACATGGCACCCATGGGGAATGGAGTTGCTTTCAATGAGCTTTATTTTATTATTTTATTTTATTTTATTTTATTTTATTTTATTTTATTTTATTTTATTTTATTTTATTTTATTTTATTTTATTTTATTTTCTTCACCTCCAGTCTTGCCAGAAATTAGCATACTTCCAAAGAAATGGCAAGACCAAGCAGTAACTCAGGGCTTACAGAAATCTGTCCTATGCTCCTTCCTTCCTATCTGTATTTCAGTGACAGCACAATAATGGTTACTGAGGCAGAGCCCTGCATATTCATAGACAGCCCCTTAGACCTTCGAAGCATCCACGAGCCTGCCAGACACATTGACTAGAAAACAGAATGGAGTGATGTGAAAAGAATAAGCAGAATTCCTTGAGAAAGTTTTGACTAATTTCTATACCTCAAAGCTTGTTTCTCCTTGTAATACTATTTTTTACCATTATCATTTATAGTCACCATGTATGTTTCTAATAGGTTCCTACAAGAGTCAGGAAGTTACTCCTGCCCTTGGAACCTTTTCTCTAAGCCTCCATGTAGCCATCTGTTAAGAATTAATCTCCTTATAGTTTGTCTTTCATATTAACATGTTTCTGTGATGTTCCTCAGGTATCTATTATCACAATTAACTGGAGATGTTTCTGACAAATATTCTCTTACCTCCTCTGCTCTGACAATCAAAACTGTTTTTCATTCATCACAGCAAATTACACCCATCTCTGAATTCTTTTCAGAAATTCCGAATAACATATATAGAATTGAGGTATTAGGGTCCCACATAGACATGTGAAGGGTGACATACAGACTCATCTCACCCTGTTCCTTTTCTTTTCTTTTTTTTTTTTTCAAAATACAAACACCATTCTTCAGAGCTCAAAGCTTCAAAAGAAGTGGATTCTCAAAAGATAAGCCAAAGAAAGTGCACTGTGGAAGCATCTGATGTTTATTCAAGGCATAGTTTTCCTCTGTGTCGATTTGGTTACTTAATTATACTTTTCTCCCCAACAAAAAACAAATGAAACTATTACTAGACATATGTAAGAACAGATCATTTTTCTTACATCCAACTTGCCAATTTGCTTGAAGAATCATTCCACTGGGGTCAACTTTGCAGCGTCTGTGCCCACAGTGTCCATCTTCAGGAATGTGTTTTTTGCTTGACCTCACACCTCTCTGCTCTGACCTATAGGACTTGGCACACAACCTGAGGAGAGCTGTGCTGAGTCACGCCGTGGCGAGGTCCCCCGATCTTGGGGTCTTGGCTTCTTGAGTCCTAGTAACCTTGGTAGGTCTTTAATGACTCCAACTAGTTCTTCAACAATCTATTTCCTCAATTTTTTCTTGTTCTTCTCAGCGGGAGGTTTGGTGAGTGGGAGGTTAAGTTGTAACTTAATCCACTTTTTGGGAAAGAGAATTGCTATTTTTAGGCACGTATTTATTAATTTTCTTTCTTTTTAAAAAATATGTTTTATTTATTTCTGAGAGAGAGACAGTGACAGAGAAGTCAGACGCTTAACTGACTGAGCCACCCAGGCACCCCTACTGATTTTCAGGGCAGCTCTTTCGATCAGATATTATTACTTATAATGTAATAGAAGACAACTGAGGGCTTCTCTCTTTAAATGACGTGCTTGCCCTGTTTTAGGTGTTTGGGTGGAGTTACTGGGGTTTGGTCTTATTGTCTTCTGAGTCCAATGCACACATCCAGTTCTATTATGTCTCAGGCACAGTGTGGGGTGCATGATGACTATGACAAAGAAACTATGCTTTTTAACATGATACACAATAATTCTTTGAATTAATGGTTTATAAAAAGGATCATTGTTTTAACGTCTATGTCAAATTTACTACTTAGTGTTTTGAGAGTTAAAATAATGCGAATTTATTGGTAGTAGATTATATTAGTGTGCCTATTAGTCTATTTGGGCCGCTATATCAAACTGCCATAGAGTCTGTGACTTATATAAATAATAGAAATTTATTTCCCACAGTTCCAGAGGCTGAAAGTCCAAGATCAAAGCACAACAGTGTGAAGTAAACATAAATCTTAATACTTGGTAATAACTTACATTTTAAGGACACCTTGTGAATCACATTGCTTCTTATTTGATACTTAGAGCATTCAACCATAAACTGTATCTCTATTTTAAAGGTAAGTATATATTGGGGCGCCTGGGTGGCTCAGTCAGTTAAGTGGCTGACTTTGGCTCAGGTCATGATCTCACGGTTCGTGGTTTCGAGCCCCACGTCGGGCTCTGTGACAACTGACAGCTAGCTCAGAGTCTGGAGCCTGTTTCTTATTCTGTGTCTCCCTCTCTCTCTCTGACCCTGCCCTGCTCTCTCTCTCTCAGAAATAAATAAAACATTTTTAAAAATAATAAATAAAGGTAAGGATATTGAGGCTCAGATGTTTATATAAGTCTCTGACAGTCATTCAGGAATTAAGTATCAAAATAAAAATTCAAATACAGATTCCAGTACTAAAGATACTTGGCTCCTTAGTTCTTCGTGGTTCAATTCATGGTTAGGAATAAGGCTTTAAAGGTTCACTTATGTCTCCAGATGTATTCAGTAGATGACAGCTAGGATTCTAATCTAGGTCTTTGAACTCTTTTCAATAAAACTGTGTTAGTGTGGTGGGGGTATAGGCATTTGGGTGCCTAGGTGGATAGGTACTTGTGTGTGTGTGCCCACCCCATAATATCCCATATATCCCTTCATATCCCCCAAGGATACTGCTGTTAAAGTTAATTATAGTATGCTGGTATGTATTGGAGTTTCCTAAATAAAATATCTCTCAAGCACATATGGTATTTGTTGTTTCTTGGTGAGATAGATGTTAGTGCAGCCCATCAGTATTTCTGGGTCTCCTTTCCTTCTGAGCTTTGGGGAGGATTAGATTTTCCCACCTTCCTGAAGTTAATATAATTGAATATTATAAAACAGGTCACTTCAAGGTGCAGGCATTTCAGGGCTGATGTGTTACTCTTCATGATCATTTCCTTTGTTCTGGCAAACCCTGAAAACCTGCATGGAGACACATAATAAAATGGTGGACCCTCCGTTAGCAGAGATCTATAGCAGATTCACTCAGCCAACCTGCACGAGACATGAAGGTTGAATAATAAATAAATTCTTTTTTTCAAAGCCACTGAAATTTTGAAATATTCCTTACTACAGTATAACACTCAGCCAATACCAATTACTCTTGACTAAATACATCTATAATTTGTTTGGATATTCCAAGAAGATGTCTGTTCTTTCATTCAACACATATTGATTATCTAATATAAGCCTAGAAAATATACTAGGATTGGTATATATCATGATGAGTAAAACACAAATATGACATCTGTTCTCATGAAATTTCTTGGGTGAAGGACTCATCCGACCACTTCACTATAGAATTATAAAGGAGCATGAAATGCAACTGTGGTGAAAGATATATAAAATAATAGGAGGCGCCTGGGTGGCTCAGTCAGTTGAGTGTCCACCTTCAGCTCAGGTCATGATCTTGTGGTCCATCGGTTCGAGCCCTGCATCAGGCTCTGGGCTGAGAGCTCAAAGCCTGAAGCCTGCTTGGAATTCTGTGTCTGTGTCTCTCTCTGCCACTCCTTCACTCACACTCTGTCTCTCTCTACCTCAAAAACAAATATTTAAAATATTAAAAAATAGGTACAAAATAATAAAATGTTTTCCTTTTTAAGTAAAACAGAAGCAATTTTAGTATTTGAGTTATTACTGTCTTTACAGTGTTAACTCTGGCTTGTGGGAAGGGATACGTGAAATGTAGAGTTAGCAGGCTTACAGTGATCGCTGGAGGGCAGTTTAAGGGTGTATAAACTTGATAGACCTAAGTAGCAGTATGCTAAGAGTCATGACATAGAGAAAACAGTAGTTAGAACTGTCTACATAGTGTATTGTCATACTTAAACTTTCTAGTACTCTCCATATTGTGTGTACATTTTGTAATTTAACTCTTTAGATACTACTTTGTATGGTTCATTTATAGAAGTCTTAGGTCATTCTATGTTGTCAAATTTTACAGTTATACCTATAGTAAGCATTTGGAAACTTTACCTAAAACAGATACTAAGCATATTATCTTGTGATTTTTGGTGAAAGAGTTGACACTCTTTCTCCCTTCACTACCTCAGGACAGGATAACCCCTCAGTATACTATAGTTCCCACTGTCCACCTGCATACACCTCTTAGATGATGAACAAAGTTGAATCAACAGAGGTGGACATGGCTAATATCTCCACTACGTTGTCCCCACCTGACTAAACCAGGCAATCGAAGTGTTTGATATTTTGGAAATGTCCTCCGAATTTTCTGATCGAGCACAGAAATCAGTATATTTGAGATGAGAAAGTTTCCACCAAAGTTTTTCATTATTTAATTATTATTTCTGTAATTTACTTGTATAGTATTGTATACACTTGAGGGTAAAACTAATGGGTCAAAGTTAGAGCTATGGGAGTATATCTATATTTTTGCATTAATATCTACTGAAATACTTCCCATCATATATCTGTGTACATTTGGGTTTCCTTGAAGTGTAATTGATTCAATGAGAAATACCTAAAAATTTGGCCTCCACAATTACAACACCTAATAAAGATGCAAATGTCCATCAACACTGAAATAGATCATTGGTGGCATGTTCATAAAAAGGAATGCTATCCTTTAGAAATGAATGAGTTACTACTACCTACAACATAACTGATGCTGAAAAGTCAATGTTTAGTAAAATGTGTAGACCTAAAATAAAATATAACATGCTGAATACATATAAAATTTAAAAATAGCAAAACAAAATTACACATGATATATTAATATTACTAATATTAATATGAAGACCACTAGAGAAGGTAAATCTAGGTTTTAGAATATATGATTTACCCGACAGACCTGTTAAATTTCTTATAATCTTCTAGTTTTTGAATACATTGGTCTTTGTATGGTCAGTTCACCCTGTGATTGTTTATTCGGCTGTACTTCTATGATTTGTACAGATTAGGGGATGTTATTATACTACAGTGACAGATTAAAGAGTCTAATATTTGTTGATACTTATGTCCTTTTCTTAACCACGTGATATCTTATTGTCATCTTAAAACTTTTATTTATTTATTTATTTATTTATTTATTTATTTATTTATTTATTTAGAGAGCGAGCAGGGGAGGGGCAGAGGGAAAGGGAGAGAGAGAATCCCAAGCAGGCTCTGCACTCTCAGCTCAGAGCCCAAGGGAGAGCTGGATCCCAAGACCTCGGGATCCTGAGCTGAGCTGAAATCAAGAGTCAGATGCTCAAACGATGGAGCCACCCAAGTGTCCCTGAATACTTTCCTCTTGTTTATCTCCCAATTAATCATGTCTTCTCCAGTTGTGCATATTAGGCCACCAAACAAATCCATGGATTCCTTAATTGGAATTAATCATGGGATTTTATGTTCTGGAATTTTTAGAAATACATTCCACACTTTGTTAACCTTTTAAACTGTGCGTTTTTCTTCTTGAACTTAACTAGAGTGGATGTTTGAAAGCTTGTGTTCAAAAGGGCAACCTGGATCTGGAGTCACTGCAGGTCTGTTTCTACTTTTCATGCCTCTGCTGGTGGTCATGCATGTGGGCTTCTTGTAGACCATGATACCGTGATGCAAGCGTGTTGTGAATAACTCACATTTTTAACAACATATGACTACTGCCTGCTTTTCCATACTACATTTGGTGTGGTTTTCAGTGTCTACAACAACTGTAGTTAAATATTTACCCATTTTACAGGTAATAAAAGTGTAATACGGGGAGTTTAAATAAAATGCTCCATACAGACCTGGTATGTAGTGAAGCTAATATTCAAGCTCCTTCAATCTGATCCCAAGAAACATTCTCAACCTCTCTACTATCATATACTTATTAGAAGTGAAATGAAAAGTGAAAAAAAAAAAACCCGCTCCTGTCATTTAGTAACTTTGCTTACTCTATAACTTCCCAATAATCAAAATAATTGATAAATAAAAATCATATCAGAAAACTATTTGCTTCGCCTGAAACAAAATTTTACTCCACTTAGCAAGCACTTTGCATCATCTTATTAAATTTTCATTAGCATACTATGGCTACATTTTTTGATATCATCATTTAGGGGAAAAAAAAAACAGGCAGAGAAAGATAAAGGAGTTTGTTCAAATGCCCCCAGCAAGAACTAGGCCTTCAAAATCAAATTAGTCTGACTCTCAAGTGTGTGCTCTTTATTTCTGTACTATGGTCTCTCTCATATACATTTTAAATAAACAACAGATATTTAACATGTGATTTTTATACTCTTTTTCCATATTTCACTTTTTCACTCAAAATTGTAATGAATTTTAAGCACAGACCACACTTCTGTACCCAGCCCACATATGTAGATGAATATTTGTAGTAAAGGTTTAGCACTGATTGAAGTGGGAGTGTTCACTTACACGGTGAGCTACCTCACTGGCTCTTCCAAACAAAAAGGTTAGCCTTAAGGTAGCATAACTTTCAAGTTCAATCCAAGCCTGCAGGCAAGCAGTGCCTACCGATCTTTTCAGAATGTGCTTAGAGAATGTCTTTGAAAAACAGCCTGTTGTATGTTTCATAAGGGCCCTGAGAAAAATAGTATATTCAGATAAAATTAATATGACTCTAAATACAGTAGTTTTAAAATAATGTTTTGAAAGCAATATTTTTTCATTGAGTTTATCTCACTTATATGCTCAGAGACATGAATATAGGCAAGTTTGTGAATAGTAGAAGACACGTTATGCTCTGAAATCAAATTAAATATCCAGAAATGCCAACTAGGTTTGGCCACTTATATTTCTCACTGTTATAGGTTTCATTTTCCTCCTTCACTTCCGTAGTGATTGGCATATGTTGATTTGGTTTCTTCATGCTTAAGACCTTTGGACATGAACCTGTCTGTGTTAGGATGTCCTCCCCTAACTGGAATGACATCCTCTTACCTCTTTGTCCTTTCTTCATTCTAGTGAGTGGCCCTATTGACATCTTCTTTGAGAACCCTTTCTGACTTCTGACCCCTCACTTGCCTCACCTTCAGCCCAGTGAGAAACACTCCCGTGTGACCGCCCGGCATCAGGCTTCAATTAAATACAAATTCTTGTAGTTACCTATCTCTGTCCTCAACCTCACTGTGATTTGCTTGAAACCAGAGTCTGTTTTACTTTTTTAACAGCTTTATTAAAATAAAACTCATACACAGCATTTGAGTCACGTTCTTTGTATATTCCTATGATTGCATAATCAGTGCAATCTAATTTTAGGAAATTTTGTCCCCCAAAACCATTTGCAGTCCGTCATCTACCTCATCCCCCTTTTCCAATCCCCAATAACCATCGTCTTTGCATTATCTGTAATTAGTAGAATGTTAGATACAGAACAAATTCTAAATAAATGTTTGGTTTAAAATACAAGAAGTTATATATATCATATATGTGATATGTGATAATATATATATGGTTTCCCAGAGCAGCACTAACAAAAGGGTCTTGTTCCTCCTCTTTTCTCTTCCCCTCCCCCACTTCCTATATGTTCATGTGTTTTATTTCTCAAATTCCACAGATGAGTGAAATCATATGATATTTGCTTCTCCCGATTGACTTATTTTACCGTTGTTGCTATTTTTAATTTCTGAGAGAGAGAGGGACACCGTGAACAGGGGAGGGTCAGAGAGAGAGGAAGACACAGAATCTGAAGTAGCTTCCAGGCTCTGAGATAGCTGTCAGCACAGAGCCGATGTGGGGCTCAAATCCACAAATTGTGAGATCATGACCTGAGCCGAAGTCAGACGCTTAACCGACTGAGCCAACCAGGCACCCCCTAATTGACTTATTTTACTTAGCGTAATACATTCGAGCTCCATCCACATTGTTGCAAATGGCAAAATTCCATTTTTTGATAGCTGAGTAATACTCCATTGTGTGTGTGTGTGTGTGTGTGTGCACGTGTGTGTGTGCATTCGACATCTTTGTCCATTCATCAGTCAATGGACATTTGGGTTTCCTCTATAGTTTGCTACAGTTTGGCTATTGCTGATAATGCTACTATAAACACTGGAGTGCACGTCCCCCTTTGAATCTGTATTTTTGTATTTTTGGGTAAATACTTAATAGTGCAATTGCTGGATAAGACATGAATAGACGCTTTTCCAAAAAAGACATCCAAGTGACTAATAGTCACATGAAAAGATGCTTAACATCACTCATCATTAGGGAAGTTCAAATCAAAACCACAATGAGATACCATCTCACACCTGTCAGATGGTAAAATTAACAGTACAAGAAACAACAGGTGTTGGTGAAGATGTGGAGAAAGGGGAACTCTCTTGCACTGCTAGTGGGAATGCAAACTGGTACAGCCACTCTGGAGAAAAGCATGGAAGTTCCTCAAAAAACCTGAAAATAGAGTAAATTATTTCTAATGTAGCCTGCTATGTTAGATGGAAATGAACTGACTGCATCTTAACTAAAATTTTTTAATGTTTCTACTTCCCAACTCTGGTCTGCAAGTTCTCTTTCTTACATCTCTAGTGGAGTTATAAGTGAAAATTTCTACCTATAGCCCCATACCACACTTTTTCATCTAAATAATGCTGCCTGCTTGATAAGTTCAAATTGGACTACACTACAAAAATTAGCGTGGTAATGTTTGTTGACGTATTTTGTATCTTTTCCCTTTTCTACATGAAACTTTCTGGTGAACTTCTGAATTTATCTTTAGCTCAAGAATTATTTTGGTACCTGAAAAATAATTCTTGACCCACAAATTCTAGTTCTCAAAATAGAATCATTGATCAAATAAAAAATGAAATATTTTGTCAGGTAATTGGAACAAGAATTGATTTGAAAACTATAAAATATCACCCAGCAGATATCAATTGCTAAGCCCAATAAGAAAAGTTGTCAGGGGGTAGGTGAAAAAGGAGACATAATATATTTTTAAGGATATGAATTTGGGACTAGATTTGTGGTTTCTGGATAACAAGAGAACCCAAAACTCTTGGGATTTTGTGAAGAGGAAGAACAAACGATAAAGGAACCGACACAGAAAGTATTTTGGATCTGTGTTTCTTAAGTGTTTATGAAACTGTGTTCAGTTATAGGCCATTCACAGACCAGGCTTTAGGATGAGGTCTGCAAAGGAACTAGCTTGAAAAAGTTCAAGTACATGTGTAAGTGTGCCATTAATCTTGTGATGCTTAATCTGATCTACAAAAGAAACTCTTATCTGAATCAAAGGAGAAATTCCAAATAAATCACAAGTACCTCTACTGTTATATCTTCTAATTTTCTTTTCATAATTAGTTTTTGATTTATAAGACGTTACATGGTTTTGAGAAACTTGAAACCTTGGTAGCTTGATGTTTTTGATGGCCTGGTTCCTTCAAATATTTCTTTCACATATTAACCTGTTTTTGCCTTAACTTCTACAGAAATATGGAAGAAGGAGATGTCCTCTATTGTAATGTAGTTGATACAAATGTTTTTAAGATATTTTGGTGTGAAGCACTGAATTCTGGTCTTCAGTTTGACTATCATGTCCCGATACCTATCTAAGTCTTCTTCTGTTTGCAATTCTAGCACCATTTTGTCTGAGGACTTGGTATTTTGTATAGAAATACCAAAAGGTCTACGTTTGTACATTGTCTTCATCATTTGGTTCCAGAGCTGAATTAAAATGGATTATTTTTTTTAAATATTGAATGCCTCCATTTTCCTTATGGCTGAAGAACAGTTCTGGGTCACATGGGAATTACATTTGTGAATAATGCATGGTTATCTACCATAAGAATTCTTAACAGTCTAGCAGTTAACTGAAACAGAGATGTAAACTAAAGAACAAAGGGGTTGTAATTAGGTGTGGCCAGAACCTTGGTGAGGCCATGCTGCTTTTATAAGTTCAGATTACTTACAAACTTAATATATGGATTCTTTCTCTCCAAGCATTTTACTTTTCATAATTTGACCTGGACACTTAACAAAAAAATTATAGCAAGGAATAGCTATCTGTTTGTGTAAGTGGATTAATGAATATAGATACAAAGTAAAGAACACTTAGGTATCCATTGAAAAAAGGCATTTTTCCTGGTGTACAATCTTTCCAAAAGTTTTGTCTGCTTATTTTTAAAAAAATTGTTTTGTTTTCTGTTCGCTTACTTTTCAAATAGTAGATAAACATTTATAAGCATTTAAATCCGTGTCCCACCTCTAATTTTTAGGCCTAGCATTCTTAGGTCAACTATAGAAAAAAATTATAGCTTACCTACTATTTGTTTTAAAGATACACATAAAAGCTCTTTTTCACTCTTATCAAATTTCAAACTTTTTTAGAAGCACAAAAGGAAACTTATCACAAAGATAACATTTCTTGGAAAGAGAATCTTGCTGAGAAATATGAGTCTATAAGGTATTTGTATGTGTGTTTTTCTTTCTTTCTTTTTTTCTAAACTGTAGGGTGCTCCTGTGAGTGCTGTGGTAGAGATTGAAAATAATGAGAAAGGAAAGATAAGGAAGGCCAAATGGTTTAAAGTTATTTTATCTCTGCAAGTGTCCCAATGACAGCCCAGCCCAACATTAAAACAATCTACATTGTGTAGCAGAACAGTTAAAATCAGTGTGGCCATCTGGAAACATTCCAAGCATTATGGATTGATGGCCAAAGACAATTCCCTTTTAACAGCTGAGCACAGTCACACAAAACCTGAACTCAAAGACTATGGAAAAGAAAATGCTCATATTTAAAAAAAAGAAAGAAAGAAAGAAAGAAAGAAAGAAAGAAAGAAAGAAAGAAAGAAAGAAAGAAAGAAAGGAGAAAGAAAGAGAAAAAGAGAAAAAGAAAGAAAAGGGAAAAAAAAGAAAAGCAATGGCTGAGGATAAGGATTCTTTAAATATAGGAAACACTCACAAAAAATAACTTGAAAGAGTAATGGTGATGAGAATAAGAACATTCAAATTACCAAAATGAGGTTCATTGTACCTAGCATTATTTAGACCTGGACTCGACCATTTGTTTTTGTCTTTTTTAAGTTTTTGCACTACAGAAAAAGAGAAAAAAAATTACATGTCATATCACTATGCATAAAGAGCTCAGTAATGTTAGAATCTAAAATAAAAATAAGAGAAAAAAACCTGCTGGTCTTGTAAACAATTACATCACTGACCCAAAGTGTAAACATAATACCACCAAACTCCTTTTGGGAATGCTGATTAGGGTTCATAAGAGTTCCATACTAATTGATCTTTAATTTTATGTTTTTGAAAATGAAATTCAAGTGAATGCCACTAAATCCTGTTTTGAGGTAGAATAATTAAATATTGATAGATATGTTCTTTACATGATCATCCAGAAGATCATTTTTCAAGTGGAAAATGTAAAAGAGTTGTTGACAGGCAGTGTCTAAAACGCTCAAGTAAATCTGCATAACACACTCACCGCCAACTTTGGTTTTGCTTCTAGCATCAATGCTTAAAACTATTTTTAAAGGCAATTAAATTTGTATAGGTGGCATAAATCCAGAGAAGAACAGCTGTCCCTATTGATATACCAATTGTGCGGAAGAAAGTCTCGTGGTTATTTCCACTGTTCCATATTAAATATCTTTAAGATATTTGGGAATAAATATAACTATATTATTTAAAACAGTTAAGAAAAGCTTTATATCAGAAAGTACTTTGTAATATTTTGAAAATCATGAACTAACAATTGATCATGTATTAGATATAGTTTGAAGAGTATAGGGTATTTTTTATTTTGGATGCTTTTATGATTTACTTTGTAATTACCATTAATTTGCATGAGCAAGTACTCACTTGTGAATAAAATTGCTTGATGCTCTATGAGGAGGCATCAGTGGGTGCAGCTCATGTATTACAGAGATCATGACTGCTATTAATTGCTGTCATTGCTGTCTTTAGTATCAAACCCTACACCGAATTAGGGACAATAGCCTCTGAGGATGAGTGAAACAGATTCTTCTGTTGTCTGTGATACTTCTTTATTATGACCTAACAGTTACTGGTTTGCTACTTTAATACAATGACATAATTTATTATATGATGAAATTTGCTAAAAGGCAGTTGAATGGCCACAAATGTGGAATCTACCAAAATGATAATATACCTTAACTCAGAGTCACAGAAAAATTTAATTTTACCTTTAAAAAGTTTATTACCCTTCCTGAACATATGAATGACCCATGGTTTTGCTACTATCATTGACATCTTAATGATTCTGAATGGGATATTCTTAGTATAGAAGCCTCCGAGTTTATTTTCAAAAAAGGAAATTGGGAGTTCTACAGATATTTGTTTGATTCCTAGCTCTGTAACTCATTTGACCTATGATGTACCTTATTATGATCCAAGTAAACTATCCAATTTGCATACCTGGACATTGCTGATCATTGTGATTAAAAGGGAAAATCAATACAAGAAGCTAGCACTGTGCCTGGCTCAACATAAGAAACATGTCTGAAAAAAAGAAAATGGCATGCCTCTTCGATGGGATATTTTATTTTAATGCTTCCTTAATTTCTGGCCCTCCATAATACTCCAGAACCACCTTGTTTATTCTGCTCCAGGCCTAGAATAGTCATTTCTCTAAGTAGTCCTGGAACTTGTTATTGGAAAATAACATTAGAACCCAAGATCTGATGGATTCTTTGCTACTAGGATACCCTTTCTTTCCAGCACTCCCAGCTCACAGACTAACCCATGCATGTACACATGTCTATACATCTTTCTTCATGGGACCATCTGTGTCTCTGTATCTAACGAGATATGTTAATATTGACTTCTTCAGTGATCCATATGGATAATCCTAGACCCTCAGCCCCCTTGCTTATCTGCGTATTTCCACCTCAATAGTGAGGAACCAGGCTCTACTCATCCACCATTCATTCATTTCTTGACTTCATTGTTCAACTTCAGAGCACACTGATAGTGGTACCAGAATTGTTAAGTCCTGTCCTAATGGGATAAGCACAGTGCTTTTTGGCAACCCTTCAGCCTTTAGTCTTATAGCTGCTACTCATTTGAAAAGTTACACGCATCAGTAGTCCCTTCCTCCTACTTCCTTAAGGCAACTTTTCATGTATTTATACTACAGTTGAATTTTTTTTGCCACAGTCTGCATTCCTTCCTGAGACTCCAGGAATCCTAAGTAATTTTTTTAATTCAAAATACATTTGCACGCATTGAAATTCCGTTTGTGCCATAAAGTTGTACAGGTTTGACAAATGCATAATGCCATGTGTCCATCATTACAGCTTTATATGAAAAGTTTTAATACCTTAAAAATCCTCTGCACTTTACTTATTCATCCTGATGCTCTACCCTGGCAACCACCAGTCATTTTACTGTTTCTATAGTTTTTCATAATGTAACTGGAATCAGATAATTACCAGCTTTTTCATACTGGCTTTTTAACTTAACAGTATCCATTTAACTTCCCTCTATGTCTTTGTTTGTTTGTTTGTTTGTTTGTTTGTTTTGAGAGAGAGAAAGCCAGTGCGAATGCGGGAGAGGCAGATGGAGAGGGAGAGAGAGGGAGAGAACCCCAAGCAGATTCTGCATTGTCAGCATGGAGCCCGATGTGAGGCTCAAACCCACAAACCGGGAGATCATATTCTGAGCTGAAACCAAAAGTTGGAGGCTTAACCAACTGAGCCACCCAAGAGCCCCTCCTTTATTTCTTTTTATTGTTTGATAGTTCATTTTTTTTCATCATTGAATAATGCTTCATTATATAAATGTATAAGAAATTGCCTATCCACTCACCTATTACAGGCTATCTTGGTTACTTCATTTGGGGCAATATGAATAAAGCTACTATAAACACTCATGTCCAAGTTTTTGCAGATATAAGCTTTGGATTTAATTGGGGAACTACTTTGGAACACAATTGTTGCGTTGAATGGTAAGACTAGGCTTAACTGTGGGAACCTACCAAACTGTCATCCAAAGTGGCTATCCTATTTTATTTTATTATTATTTTTTTATGATCTAGATATTTTATTCTTGAATTTTATTTTTTTTAATTTTAATTTTAATTTTTATTTATTTTTTTAAGTAGTTTATTATCATATTAGGTTCCACATAACACTCAGTGCTCATCCCCACAAGTGTCCTCCTCCATGCCCATCCCCCCTCCCCCCGACATCCATCAATCCTCAGTTGTCAGCATTCAAGAGTCTCTCATGGTTTGCCTCTCTCCCTTTCCTCCACCATTTCCCCCCTTCTTCTCCCTCTTGTTCCTCAGTTAAGTTCCTCCTAATCCTCCTATACGTGCAGACATATGGTATTTGTCCTTCTCTGCCTGACTTATTTCACTCAGCATAACACCCTCAAGGTCCATCCATGTTGCTACACAGGCCAGATTTCATTGTTTCTCATTGCCATGTAGTATTCCATGGTATAGATAAACCACATCTTCTTGATCCATTCATCTGTTGATGGACACTTAGGCTCTTTCCATGTTTTAGCTATTGTGGAGAGTGCTGCTATGAACATTGGGGTACATGTGCTCCTATGCATCAGCATTTCTGTATCCCTTGGGTAAATTCCTAGCAGTGCTATTGCTGGGTCATAGGGGAGTTCTATTGTTAGTTTCCTGAGGAACCTCCACACTGTTTTCCAGAGGGGCTGTACCAGTTTACATTCCCACCAACAGTGTAGGAGGGTGCCCGTTTCTCCACATCCTCGCCAGCATCTAGAGTTCTCTGATTGGCTCATTTTAGCCACTCTGACTGGTGTGAGATGGTATCTCAGTGTGGTTTTGTTTTGTATTTCCCTGATGAGGAGGGATGCTGAGCATCGTTTCATGTGTCTGTTGGCCATCTGGATGTCCTCTTTGGAGAAGTGTCTGTTCATATCTTCTGCCCATTTCTTCACTGGGTTGTTTGTTTTTCGGGCGTGTAGTTTGGTGAGTTCCTTATAGATTCTGGATATTAACCCTTTATCTGATATGTCATTTGCAACTATCTTTTCCCATTCCGTTGGTTGCCTATTAGTTTTGTGGGTTGTTTCCTTTGCTGTGCAGAAGCTTTTGATCTTGATGAGGTCCCAATCGTTTATTTTTGCTCTTGATTCCCTTGCTTTTGGGGATGTGTTGAGTAAGAAGTTGTTGCGGTGGAGGTCAAGGAGGTTGTTTCCTGCTTTCTCCTCTAGGGTGTTGATAGTTTCCTGTCTCACGTTCAGGTCCTTTATCCATTTTGAGTTTATTTTATTTTATTTTTTTCTAAATGTTTTATTTATTTCTAGGAGAGAGAGAGAGAGAGAGAGAGAGAGAGAGAGCATGAGCAGGGGAGCGTCAGATAAAGAGGGAGTCACAGATTGAAATAGGCTCCAGGCTCTGAGCCGGCAGTCAGCGCAAAGCCCGACGTGGGGCTTGAACCCACGAACCGCGAGATCATGACCTAAGCAAAAGTCGGACACCCAACCGACTAAGCCACCCAGGAGCCCCGAGTTTATTTTTGTGCATGGTGTGAAAAAATGATCTAGTTTCATTCTTCTGCATGTTGCTGTCCAGTTCTCCCAACACCATCTGTTAAAAAGGCTGTGTTTTTTCCATTGGATATTCTTTCCTGCTTTATCAAAGATTAATTGGCTGTATACTTTTGGGTCCACTTCTGAGTTCTCAATTCTGTTCCATTGGTCTATATGTCTGTTTTTGTGCCAATACCATAATGTCTTGATGATGACAGCTTTGTAGTAGAGGCTAAAGTCTGGGATGGTGATCCCTCCCATTTTGGTTTTATTTTTCAGGATTACTTTGGCTATTCTGGGTCTTTTGTGGTTCCATACAAATTTTAGGATAGTTTGCTCTAGTTTTGAGAAGTATGCTGGTGCAATTTTGATTGGAATTGCATTGAATGTGTAGATAGCTTTGGGTAGTAATGACATCTTAACTATATTTATTCTTCCTATCCATGAGCATGGAATGTTTTTCCATTTCTTTGTGTCTTCTTCAATTTCCTTCATAAGTTTTCTATAGTTTTCAGCATACAGATCTCTTGTATCCTTGGTTAGGTTTATTCCTAGGTATTTTATGGGTTTTTTGTCCAATTGTGAATGGGATCAGTTTCTTGATTTCTCTTTCCTATTTTATATTCCTATTTGCCATGAATGAGAGATCCTGTCACTCTACATCATCATTAGCATTTTGGTATTGTGAGCTTTTTGGACTTTAGCTATTCTAATAGGTCCATAGTGGTATCTCATTATGGTTTCAATGTGCAATTCCTTGAAGACAAATAAGGCCAAACATCTTTCATGTGCTTCTTGAACAATCTGTGCACCTTCTTTGGTGATAAATCTGTTCAGAACCATTGCCCATTTTCTAGTTAACATTTCTTATTTTTCTTATTTGTATATTTGGAATACAAGTCCTTTACAAATATGTGGTTTGAAAATATGGTCTCCTAGCCTGTGACTTGACTTTGCATTGTTTTAAGAGTGTCTTTCGCAGAACAAATGTTTTAAGTATAATGAGGTGCAATTTGTTTTCTTTCATAGATCATGCTTTTGGTGTTGTATCTAAACACTCCTCACCAAGCCCAATGTCACCCAGATTTTCTTCAGTGTTTTCTTTGAGAAGTTTTACAGTTGTGCTATCTACCATCTATCTATCTATCATCTATCTATCTATCTATCTATCTATCTATCTATCTATCTATCATCTATCTATCATCTATCTATGATCCCTTTTGAGTTAATTTTTGTATAGCTATAAGATCTGTGTCTTATTGTTTTTGTTTTTAAAAATGGCCATCTAATGGTTCCAGCATCATTTGATGAAGAGACTATCCTTTCTTTAGTACATTTCTTTTGCAAGTTTGTCAATGATCAGTTGATTATATTTTTGAAGTCTATTACAGGACCTTTACACAGTTCCATTTATATATTTGCATAAGCTTTTCTGATGCTAGTTTGTCTTGATTACTGTCCTTTTATAGTAAGTCTTGAAATTGGGTAGATTCCATCCTCCAATTTTGTCCTCATTCAATATTATATTGGCTATTTTAGATCTTTTGCATTCCCATTTAAATGTAAGTATAAGTTTGTTGATATCCACAAAATAGTTTGCTAGGATTTTTTTTTTTGGGGGGGAATGGTAATGTCTCTACATATCAATCAGCGAAGAACTGATGTTGTAATATTGAGTTTTCCAAACCCCGAACTTGAAATATCTCTCCATATATTTAGATCTTCTTTGTTTTCTTTCATCAGGGTTTCTTAATATATAGCATGATATTCATTAGAATTGTACTTGGATATTTCATTTTTCAGGGCTATTGTAAAGAACATTGTGTTTTAATTTGAAATTACTATATTTTATTGCTGATATATAGAAAAACAATTGACTTTTATATATTGACCTTATATCCAATGATCTTACTATCATCAGTTATCAGTTGTTGATGTTTTCTTTTTCTTTTTCTTTGTATTTTCTATGTGGAAAACCACAGAATGTACAAAATAAGACATGTTAATTTCTTCCTTTTCAATTTGAAAAAAAAAGATTATTTTCTTTTGTCTCCTTGTATCAGCTGTAATGCAGTTTACTATGGAGAAGACTGTAAGGTGTAGGAGGTAGGAGAAATATTCTTTAATCTTAAGATTAAAGGTCATTGTTGTAATGTTTTTGTGAGCCTAGTCTGTGAACTTCATTATCGTCTGTCACCTTCTTCCTGACACCTTGGTTCAGGCAGGAACACTGGTTTGTCTTATAGTTGGGAAATTCTCTTCCTTAGGTAGGATAATCCCTTGGATTTATTTCAAACTTATCTCCTGTCCCTCACCTTCTCTTTAACTCTCTCCTCATATCCACAACCCTGGCTAGAACACTAAGGTTTTTTTATTTGTTTTGTTTTTGTTTTTTGTTTTCTGTTTTTCTTTTCTTTTCCCCTGGATTCTTCTCCATGAGAAATGATAAGATTCCTGGAGATAAATTACCGAGGAGTCTGTGCCCTCCTCTAAATCATCAACCTCCAGAATTTTCTCACTCTCATGTCAGCCCATACTCCAGTGACTTCTGCTGCAGGTGAGCTGCTCAAGGGTATAATTCCTGTATTTGTCTGGTGACCCTCCTTAATTTCAGAATTTCAATTTAATGAGTAGTGCACGAATTTGATAATCAGTCCCAGGCATGTGGATTAAATGTTTCAGTTCTCCAAAATTTTCATCAAAACTCAAGACTAAATGTTTTATGCTGTCTGAATAGGATGCAGTTTTTGCAGATAAATTTGTGTTCTTTTGTTAGTAGCAAAATTTTCATGATAGAGATCAGAGGCAACACACTATAGACTTAAAGCTTCATAGAAAACTGAAAAGCAAAGACTAAAATAAGCTGTAGCATTACATTTTCGTACAAAGTTGAAGAGAAAATGGCCTCAGTCAACTATCTTTGGCAGGAAATCTTACCCGTGAAAGGATGGTGAGATTTGAAAAATAGCAGCATAGAAGGGGATTATCCTACCTGGGAAGGGAATTACCCAACTATAGAACACTGTAGTATTTCTGCCTCAACCTAGGTTTCAGGAAGATGGTGACAGACAATAACGAAGTTCACATTAATACAATGCTTCTCTTCCATGTCCTCATTTGTCTAGCAGCCTCTGAAAATGTGAGCAGTGTTTTCCTTTTCCAGATGAGGAACGAAGGCTTACAGATGCTTGGTAGATTTCCCATGGGACAGAAAGAAAGATTTTTGTGTTCAAACCAGGAGCCAAATCAGGATGTGGACCCAGATCTGTCCTCAGAGCCCAATGCATGGGCCCTTTGTCTTTCTGAAAGAGTTGGATACTTTCTGTTGATTTGCCTGACAGAAAAAAAAAAGTTGTCTAATTGCATATATAGCCTTGGCTAACTGACTTGACATCTTCTGATTTAAATTGGGCATAAAATAAGAAGGTGGAAAGATTCAAGCTCATTTATATTTTCTGTGTTCAGTTAAATCGGACACAAGTGACCTTTATGAAAGTGGTTTTTATTAAAGGTGTGTTGCTTTTCCTTATACTTGTATTCTTAGAAAATGGACAAGACAATTGAGAAGCTTTAATGATGAGATGCTCAGTACGTGCTTCTTGTGTTTCTTCAGAGAAGGAACTAGATTTATCCCAATTAATAGATTTTTTATAGCAGTGCCTTTTCAATATGAATGCATATATAAACCACTTGGAGATCTTGTTGAAATGCATTCTCTGGCATTGTTTCTCAGATAAGATGCCTGTGACTCTTCGTTTCTAACCAGCTCCAAGGTGATGCTGATGCTCTCTATCTAAGGGCCACGCTGATAGAGTAAGGGTCTAGACTCCTGGAAACACTGGACAGTGCTCTCAGAGGCACCCAGAGCTTTACTTAAGCTTACTTGTTGGGCATATTTTCAGAAATTAATTTCTAAGTAGAGAATTGGTTTCAACGCTGGCTTCACATTATTAGCTAATGGCAGGCACTCAAGAAATATAAGATGCTTTGCAGTTGTGGTATCAACCCTCCCATACTAATGTGGCTAAGGATTCATAGCAGTAGTATATCCAGTTTGTTTCCAGAAGCTGTAGATACTCCCTTCTCTGTTTGCCTGGTGTCCTGAGTGCGGCTAACTTTTATTAAACATCTATTCTTGGTAAGGGAATTATGTAGAATACTGTGTACACAAAAGTGTAAGAAGCTATCAGTAATTTTGTATACTCATAAAATATGTGGTTCGTCTCCCCATTTTAACTTTTGATCAATTTTTTAAACTAGAAAATATTTCAAGCATATTGAAAAGCAGAGGGATTAGTGGCAAGCACATGCTAGTTAATGTTTTGTCCTTGTTATTTTCGGTCTCCCTCTTTTCTTTGAATGCAGCTGTTAATGCTCATGAAAACAAGAACCTTCTGGGGCATGTGGGTGGCTCAGTCCAGTGAGGATCTAAATCTTGATTTTTGGCTCAAGTCATGATCCAGCATCTCATGATCTGTACTGAGCATGGAACGTGACTGAGATTGTCTCTCTCTCTCTGCTCCTCTTCCTGATTAATCCTCTCTCTCTCTCTCTGTAAAACCAAACCAAAACACACAAAAAAGCAAGTCCCTTCTTATTCTCTCTCAGCTCAATGAGATAACTCTCCTTTTATATCACACTTCTGGATTATTTTATATTAACCATAGATATATCTCAATATAGAGCTTTCTATGGATTAGAAATAGATAGGATGATGCAGAAATAATAGAGAGCATTGTTTATACTTGTTTCTTTTTAATTTAGACAAATCATTATTAAATGGGTTTCTTTTATCTTGTTCATTTGAAAGACTATGACATGTATTTTTAGGCAATGTGTTTATACAACTGCTTATCATTCCAATGTTCAAAAACATATAATTATTCTGCATAATATTAGAGAAATTGTGCTATATTCTTACTGCAAACAATGATGCAATGAGCATGGGAGGGAAATGTCCTTGTGCACAGGAGGATGTCAGAGGGTAAGAGCTCCTAAGAGTTGCCAATTCTTTGACTTAATAGATTTGTGCAGATTTGACCAACTTGATCATTATGAGGTATTTTAGCATATATTTCTCTGTTTACCTGTGTAAATAATAAACTTGTGTATCCTTTTCTTATTAAGCTTTTAAGTCTAAGTATTTCTTGTTCATAACCTTTGACCATTTTTATCCATTTTTTTTACTTTGGCACATTTGCTAACTATATATTCAGGGTACTAATCTTTTATAGTTAAATGCCTTGAGAATATCATCTTACATTTGTGGATGATCTTTTAATTTAGTGCACTTGTTTCTTTTCACGTAGAAAATGTCTTTTTTCCCTTATCCCCCCATTGGCAATCCTATCTAAAATGTTCTTTTAACATCTCAAAAAGAATGAAATCTTGCTGTTTGCAATGACATGGATGGAGCTAGAATGTTTTATGCTAAGCGAAATAAGTCAGTCAGAGAAAGACAAATACCATATGATTTCACTCATATGTGCAATTTAAGAAGCAAAAGAGATGTGGGGCCCCTGGGTGGCTTAGTCGGTTAAGCGTCCGACTTTCGCTTAGGTCATGATCTCGCGGTTCGTGGGTTCGAGCCCCGCGTCGGGCTCTGTGCTGACTGCCAGCTCAGAGCCTGGAGCCTGTTTCAGTCTGTGACTCCCTCTCTCTCTGACCCTCCTGCTCACGCTGTCGGGCTCTGTGCTGACTGCCAGCTCAGAGCCTGGAGCCTGTTTCAGAGTCTGTGACTCCTCTCTCTCTGACCCTCCCCTGCTCACGCTGTCTCTCTCTCCTAGAAATAAATAAAACATTAAAAAAAAAGAAAAAGAAGCAAAAGAGATGAACAAATGGGAAATGGGAGGGGGGAGAGAAGAGAGAGAAACAAACCATAGGAGACTCTTAACAATAGAGAACAGAATGGGGGTTGATGGAGGGAGGTGGGTGGGTGATGGGCTAGATGGGTGATGGGTACTTAGGAGGGCACTTGTGATGAGCACTGGGTATTGAGTGTTGTGATGAATCACTGAATTCTACTCCTAAAACCAATATTGCACTGTATGTTAACTAAAATTTAAATAAAAAATAAAAATAAATAAAAATTCTTTCTAGAACTTTATTTTGGTTTTTACTTTTGCATTTCTATCTTTAAACCTAGTAGATTACATTTTGTTTAGACCATGCAGTTGGGTGTATTTCTTTTTAATATCGATAAACATTACGTCCAACACCATTTATTGACTATGTTGACTTGCAATTTCACTTGTTATTTGAATGTGTATGAGTTTGCATGCGTCGCTAAGCTTCCTGGCTATTTCTTCAGAAGGCATACTTTGTTTGCATAATGAGTTTAACTAAACAGTGGAGAAATACTAGTTCTTCAGTTCTGTTTTGGCCATCCTTGGGCTTTCTTCCTCCATAAGAAGCTTAGATCCATTTTCTTAAGCTTACAAGAAAGGGACTTGAAGTCCTTAAAATTGCATGGAATAATTAGCTTGATTTGAGAAAAGAAATGTTTTGAATCATATATTTCTATCCACAAGAACTATTTCTAACATGTATGCTCTCTGACATAGTCTATCATTGTACCTATTGAAAACTAATGTATATTTGTTAGAACTTTCCCTCTCAGGAGCAGAACAGAGTTTAATAGAATTCTCATTTCAGTGATATATATGCATGTTTCTTAGTTATAGGAACACTGTTGTTCGTTGAATCTCATATTCTCCTATAAATGATAGTTTTGTAACAGTTTTATTTTTTCTTTGCATATATTTATTCTTTGCTTACTTATATTCTCTTCTACTCTCTTTCAAATGTAGTGCTGTGCATAAGTAGTAATAGTGTTGATCCTTCTCTGTTCCATGCCTGCCTTCTCTGCTTCTAAAATTTCACCATTAGATGTTATTTTGATAGTCTTTTTTTAATAGTTCCCTTTTTAAAAAATAAAGGAGCTATTTTCAATCCTTATTTTCCAGGTACGTCGTTTTAGTTTCATTTACTGGCAATCGTTTGAATCATTTTAGCCTCTATAGAAATGATCACATTACCTTTCCCCTCTTCTCTGTTAATATGATACGAAGAATTTCATGTATATTATATCTGATGTTAATGATACCATTCCGGCTATTCTTGGGTAAGTCTGGCTCATTACTGACTTATTATTCACTTTCATAATTTTAGTGAGAGTGCTGGGATGCTCATATTTAACATTTTGCACTGATTTTCTTAATTGAGATCTGTCTACAATGTGTCTTTCTCCACCTAGCCTTGCCTGCTTTTGCTATCAGAGCCATGGTAGCTTTGTCGGTGGCATTTGGAAACTCTCATTTTTTGGTCCTCTGGAACACTTTATATAACTCAGGGATTACATGTTCTTTTAAGGTTTTATAGAACTTGGTTATAAAACTGGGTCTGGTGTTATTTTGCACGTGGGAGGTGGGTGGGGAGGAGGGTAAATGTTAATCCACAGCCTCTATAGCTATAATTTCACAAATGGCTCGTTAAGTTTTATATTTCATTTTGAGTGAGTTTTAATAACATTTCCTTTTTGAAAATGTCTATTTTATATACATTGGAAAGCTATCTATATAACCATTTTGTTTTTTTAAGCAATTGAATCCGTTATTCCACATTACTTTGATTCCTGATTTGTGTGTGTGTGTTTTCTTTATATCTTCTGGATTCATCATACCAGAGTTTCAGCCATGGGATTTGTCTTTTTAAAAAATCAGATTTAAAGAAATATTTTCTGTGGATTCTGTTTCCTATTTCATTAATTGCTAGATGTTGTATGGATGGCACAGTTACTTTAATATTTTTGCTTATTCTTTTATTCTTTTTCTAATTCTCTGAATTAAATATTCATCATGCAATTCTCAACATTTTATTTATTTTTTGTGTGTGTGTGTTTATTTATTTTTGAGAAGGAGAAGGAGACAGAACGCAAGTGGGAGGGATGGGGTTAGAGAGAAAGGGAGACACAGAATCCGAAACAGTCTCCCAACTCTGAGCTATCAGCACAGATACTGATGCGGGATCGAATTCACAAGCCATGAGATCATGACCTGAACTGAAGTGGGTTGCTTAAGTGGCTGAGCCACCGAGGTACCCCTAACCCAAGAATTATTTAAATGCCTATGTATTTTATTTTCTAAAGTATGAAGCTTTGGGGTGTTTTAAAATATAAATCTCCAATTTAATGTATGTACATGGATAGATATCTTTGTATTTGTTAAGACTTTTTCTGTGTCCTTTATTGGTAATTGGAAATATTCTTTGTATACTTCAGATTTACAGATATTTCAAAATTATAGATATTGTCTAATTTGAGGTGCTTCTCCCTCTCGCTCTCTCTCCCTCTTGCATCAATCTTATTTGTGATTTTACTGTATTTCTTTTCGGATCTATCACTTATGTCATGATTTTTTAAGAAAGCATTGTTATAAATGAGGGATGTTAAAATTTCTAATTACTTTGTACATTGGTTGATTTTTTTGGTAACTTTGTCAATTTTCTATTACATATTGTTATTTTTTTACATTCTCATAGGTGTAGGATATTAAAAATCAGGTATATTGGTTATTCTTTTTCTTTTTATCATTCCACAATAATGTGCTTTGTCCCTAATTATGTTTATTAAGGTCTACTTTGTGTGAAATTAATATTGCTCTTCCAGCTTCCTTTCATTTTTATTTCAGATTCTTCTATAATTAAGTCTCTACACCAGCATGTTTCGCCTATTTTCTGTAATTCATATGTAATTAAACATATTTTTTAAAATATTTTTTAACGTATATTTTATTATTTTTCAGAGACAGAGCATGAGCAGGGGAGGGGCAGAGAGAGAGGGAGACACAGAATCTGAAACAGGCTCCAGGCTCTGAGCTGTCAGCACAGAGCCCGACGCGGGGTCGGAACCCACAAACCGTGAGATCATGACCTGAGCTGAAGTCGGAAGCTTAACCCATTGAGCCACCCAGGCGCCCCTGTAATTAAACATTTTTTTAAATATTTTTTTATTTATTTCTAGGAGAGAGAGAAACAGCGTGAGCAGGGGAGGGTCAGAGAGAAAGGGAGTCACAGGCCGAAACAGGCTCCAGGCTCTGAGCTGGCAGTCAGCACAGAGCCCGACGCAGGGCCCGAACCCACGAACCGCGAGATCATGACCTAAGCGAAAGTCGGACACCCAACCGACTAAGCCACCCAGGCGCCCCTAATTAAACATATTTTTAAATTTAACCTGAGAATTTGACTTTTACATGGCCTATAGCCCAATGGTTAAAGCAAGGACACTCCAATGCCTTCCAAGAATTTCCTTCCTTTTTCTTTAGTGCTCTGATGCTTTCATGACATACCTAGGCATACTTTATTTTATTTCTGATTGAAATTGGTTGCATTTTTCCAATATTCTGTCTTTGGGTCAGTTCTCCGTTCTTTTGATATTGCCTTTCTCCCATTGATTTTGTTTTGTCCTTTTGGAAATTAAAGTATTTTTATCTGTCACTGTCTCACTATCTACTCATCTTTTAAATACAATTTCCAATTGTCCACCCTTTACCCGTTTTTAACGCATTGCGTAATATCCTCAAGTATATCATTTAATTTGCTACGTTTCTCTTTAACATGTCTCATCTATTGTTGTAGCCACACATTAAAAATTGAATTTGAATAATCATATTATTGTTTCCAAAACGTAAATTTGATCCTGTTTCAAATTTGCTTCACTATCTTTCCTTTTGCATCTTTTAATACTTTAAGTCTCACACCTTCTTTCTGTGTCCTGATTTTATTATTCTTTTGTTTTTTTTTTCAATTACGTCAAATCTCCTGTGATAATCCTCCTCGTTTTTGTATCTGCTCCTTTCCACCTGAAGGAAAGATCCTCCTGTTAGTTATGGTTTTTTCATCCCTAACTTATTCACTTATTTCTACTAGGGGTACTTAGGTCTTTGAAGCTTTTCTCCAAGTTGGTCTTGAGGATGTACCCACTGCTTCTCCTAGGATTTCATTGTCTGAGAACCAATTTATATATTCATAGTTTGGCTTGGGCATTTATGCAGCTTACCTGTAATGAAAAATCAAACAAACATAATGGAAGGTGCTGGCATAGGTTTTAATTTCTTTAAGAAAATACTCCTATCTTCAACCCCCAAATCAAGACAGAAATAGTTTTCCAGTTATATCATCTTCCATCTCAGCTTTTGGGCAGTTTATCAGCTTCTCACTGAGATTATAACCAAGTTCAAGGCTTTGCTTCAATGGGTTTCAGTCCCTCCCAATAAATAGGGCAGAGAGACCTGATCTCCATTCTCAAGGTTCTCCTTGCCATTTCAGGGTCCAAATGACCCCGGGGAACCCATTCTGTTTCCTGGTCGCCTCCTTCCTCCTACCTTATAACCTTTGTGGATATTGCTTACTTTTTTGGAGCTAGCTAGTAATACTTTAAAACGTAACCTTTAATCCAGATTATTAAGTAATTTGTAGAAAGATTTGCATGCAAACTTAGTTCTTTATTTTGCTGGAATCAGAAGTCTCCCTGTCTTCTGTCTTTCCCTACCCAAAAGATCCATGAAATTACAAATCAATTACTTCTATTTAACCCAATTAAGCTATATTTGGTCTCATCAAAACTTCCAATCTGCTTGACTTTCTAGATTTTTGTTTGTTTTCAACTTCAAGCAATCTATTAGGCCCTTTCTTTTTTCATTTTCTTTCTCTTCTCCTCCTCCTCCTCCTCCTCTCCCTTCTTCTTCTTCTTCTTCTTCTTCTTCTTCTTCTTCTTCTTCTTCTTCTTCTTCTTCTTCTTCTGTGCCTTTTTAATTCACTTAGGCACCATGAGTGATGACATAAAAATTCTCTTTGTGGTATTCACAGCTCCCCTGTTTGCTTGTCTTTCCATTGTACCTGCCGCGGACACTTCTTTCCCTTCGCTAGTTTCCCTACCTACATTCGCTCTCTTCCACAGGCCACTTTCAAATGCAGCTAGAATTATTAAGACAAACAAATTTACATCTCCCCCCACCTCGATTAAATCTCTGATGGCTTTCCATTGTCTATAAACCAGTCTTTTAAGAGTAGCTTAAGAGATACTCCATGGTGTCATCTCAGTCTTACCTCTCAACTACACCTTTAGCTTGTTTCCTATTCTCTTTCAGCTTTTAAGAAGGTGTGTTTGCTTTGCATTACTTGATAAATGTTCTGTCATCTCAAAACAATACAATAAGGAAATGGTTTTCAAAATAGACCCCTGAGCCAGAAGAGAGAGCATCACCTGAGAATTTGTTAGGGAGTTAGTGATGCAAATTTTGGAGTTCTATCCCTGACCTACTGAATCAGAAATTCTAGGGGTGTGGGGTCAGCAATCTGTCCTTTCACAAGCCCAGCGGGTGTTTCTAACATGTATTAAATAAGATACAGAACCGCTCCCCTAGGTATTTCTTCTGTTTGAGACACTCAGAGAGTCCTACCTAACACTTTCTGGACAAACTGTCCCCTGCTTCAGGCTTCAGGTGAAATCAGCCTCTCAGTGAAGTAAAATGAATCCTTCCATCACTTTGAATCCACATTAGGGCATTACACACTTCTCTGATAAGTATAGTTATCTTGTTTGTCAAATACTGACTCAGGTAAGTCATTTGTGAGAAAATATGGGCACTGAGAGAGTAAAGAAGTTTAATAATCTCTTTTCCCGTATATTTTCAATGTTTGTCATATACGTTACAGGGTAGAAGAGTAGAAATATTTTTAAATGAATGAATGAATGAATGAATGAATGCATGGTTTAAGTAATATTTTGCTTGTAGAGATTGAGATTAGTTTTGCACACTCCTATCTCTTTGTTTTCCAGGTATATTTCCTGAGAAAATTGGTATTGAAGATGTCTGAACTACTGATGTTATTTTCTGTACTTCAACTATTTTGTCTGTCAGTATGTAGCTTGGTGGGAATCTATCTCTCTTTCTACTTCTACCTCTTCTGCTGTGTCTCTCTTTATATCTATCTATCATCTATATCTATCTATCTATCTATCTATCTATCTATCTATCTATCTATCTATCTATCATCTATATATCTATCTATATATCTATCTAAACAGAGAGATAAAGAAAGGCATTCATATTCCCTTTTGTTTTTAAGGCAATAACTGGGGGTTGGAACTGCCTACAAATGTGAGTTATTGGAGTAATTTGGTCCAAGTACAAACTCAAGCTTCAATTTGTTCAATGAATCAATATTCACTAAGAACTCACTCTGTGCAAAATGGTACTAAATCTTTCCGATAGATTACTGCAGCTGTGTTTACAGGTGAACCTGGAAAGGACACCTGGGGGTCAGAGTTTGGATTGCCAGATGTGGGTTGAAGTGCAAGACGCTACCAGCTTGCACTTTCCCTTGGCCTTCAGTCTTTACTTTTGGGGCCTTGTCCCACCCTTCAAGCTCTGGGGAATTATGTTTTCATTTGTCTGCTTTGGGTTCTGTTTTCTCTTCTTTATTAAGAATTGATTTTCTTCATTTTGATTTATTTTCTTTTCTCCTTCCAATTTTTTGTGCTAGGATTTATACTTTGACATTTTTTTGTTTTATCCATGTAATATTTCGTAGATTTGAAAGTGTTCCTTTAAATTATTTGCCTTATTTTCTAGTGATTTATTTTATAATGTCATTAGGAGGCACAATCTTGGACGTTTCAATATGGGAGGAACATTTACAATGAACAATGTGGTTTGGAATCTTCATCCAGTTCTTCCTGAAGCTGGTCATCCTCAACTTCTATCAGTAGGGAATTGTCATTCATATCGTGCCTCTGTCAAGATATTCATGTATTAAATATATTTTGTATGAAGTTAGCTGTAAGCAAGAAGAATGTTGGTGCTTGGATGGAGCAGCGGAAAAATGGACCAGGTCACAGTCCATGAAATAATCATGCAATGTACATTGAGATGTATACACATGAGGGTATATATGAGTGTGAGAATATGCCGCACACAGTCTGCAGGACAAGAAAGATGTACTTGGAAAAGTTGTAGGTAAACAGATTGTTTCTGGCAAAAAGTAGGACGAGCAAATGCCTGAGATAGAAAAGAGGCTTGTGGTATTAGAGAAATGGAAACAAAGTTAGTGTGGCTGGAGGGTAATGCATGGGGGCTGGGGGTCAGCGAAGCATCTGGAAGGTAGAGGAAAAGTCAAATGCACATTCTGGAGTTTTAGGCAAAGCCAAAACCATCAGGAGCCTTGAAGACCACATTTGATTCATTAACAGATCATGCTGGTTCTGAGTGGAGAAGAGGCTTGGAGACAGATGAAAGAGAGAATAAGAGGAAGGCGGTGTGCTATGGAGTCGATAATGGCTTGCACTCACGTGGTGGAAGGAAGTGGCAGGAACAAGAAGATGGAGAAGTTGGAAAACCCTTCAGAGATAGAATCGGCAGGATTTGGAGGCCACTTGGCCGTGTGAGTGCCGGCTTAGCTTCTAGCTGAGAGGGGGCACTGGAGAAGCAAGTTTGGCCAAATGACTTATAGTTTAGAATATGTTGAGTTCTAAATAATTGTGAGCCATGTGAGTAGGATTTTAATTATGGAATTACACTTATATGAGATAACAACAGAGGTTTATGAGAGGGGCATGGGGCCATCAACAGTATATTGTTGATATTGGAAACTATGAGAGTGAATGAAATGGACTTTTGAGGGAGAAGCTTCCTTCACGGAGACAGGGGAGGGATTGGGTAGGATATGAAAGCCCTTTGAAAGGAATTGATAAAACTAGCTGAAGTGTTAGTAAAAAAAATCCAAGAAAGTGTGGGTCTCCAACCACAAAGAAAATATTTGAAAGAGAGAAGAGGGATCAAATATGTTCACAGTTGCTGCGGAACCCAATGAAATAATTGACTTCAAGTCCATTGGTTTAAGCAACAAGGCAGTCTTGACTTTTGACATGATTATTTCAAAGCCATTATTTATGACTTGAGGACTGAATGGGAGGTGATTTAAGGAGAGAAGAGACGGGCAGACCATGGAGAGGAACAGGGATTCCAAAGAGGATTTTTCAATGGATGGGAAAGTGGGGGACACGTTCAACTTACTTTGGCATCACACTAAAATTATTGAAATGCTGTTTCATTGTTTTCTTTTCTTTTTAACAAAGAGATGCATATTTTCATATCCATATACTCCTATCTTTCAAACACTCATTAACATCTAGGAAAGTCACAGAGCCACATGCCAGTCCACAGGAACAAAAGAAACAGCTTGGAGTTCTCATGCTTGGAAGGAGTTTCTGAATACCACCCTGAGGATCTCCGAGAATGCGCTGAAGGGCGTGCCTTGTGGGCAGGCTCACTGAGCACCCAAAGATGTTTAGGTGCCCAATGGTAGGAAAATTGGGGCTCCTTCAGTGCAACCATTGGTGACTCAGTGTCATAACTACTCTTGATTGATGTAGCTTGCTGTGTATGACTTCATATGTCCGTCGCTGTTTACCACGTCACCCAACGGTCATGCCACATTTGTTACACAACTCACATTTTGAACATATAGTAACTTACAGAAAACCAGTCAACACCCATGGGTGGACTTTACCTTACCCCTGTGGTTCTTGCCGCTCCTTCTCAGCACATGGTGACCTAGCACAGTTTGCCGCCTAGTGTTTTACACTCTCCATATTCTTTTCTCTCCTTGCTTGCCTTCCCAATCTTACCATATCCTGCCATCAAGTAAAAATGACATTCATAAATAAACTCCAGGGAGTAAAAAGAACCCTCAGGACAAAGTGTCAATCATGCCTGATCCATTGCAAATTCTTTATTACAAATCAGTTTATGTTAAATTATATGCATTAACATTCTAATCTTCACATTATAATCAGTTAATTAGTAGTAATTAGTAGAGTTTAGCCCAAAATAGCTGCCTTAAATCTTATATGCTCTTTGTAGTCTTATTTACGCCTCTGCAACATTTAACTATTTAGAAATATTTTTTAAAGAACAGTGTGAAACTTCTTATAAATCAAAGCTGTTGTTTATTATTTATTTATTTATTATTTTTTAATGTTTATTTATTTTTGGCACAGAGAGAGACAGAGTATGAGTGGGGGAGGGGCAGAGAATATATAAATATACATACATAAATATATACATATATAATATATAAATATATACATAAATATATATACATATATAAATAAGTATATATTCATATATATTTACAACAACAATTTGCCAAAATGGTACCCCATATAAATATGTGTCGCTCGCTGCATTTCCAAGGTAACTTCAGGCCAAAAATGATGACATTCTATTGTTATATCAGAATGCCCCCATTAATGCGTGATAGAGCTTTTTACAGAAGACTAAGAGAATAAATGTGAATAAATCTTTCTTAGCTGGCTCAGTTTAACACTCAAGAAATATGTGAGTCATGCCATGAGGGCTATGCATAAAACACACAAAGAAAAAAAGAATTATTCCCAGTGATAATCACTAAGGAGTGGGGCTTGATGGCTTTTCAGCAGCTGTGTGCAAATCATTATATATCAATGGCCATGGGGAAACATTGTCAACATCTGGAGTTTTTATTAAACAAATACCAACAGCAACCATTTGATTGCTCTTTCCCAAAGCAGAGATTAAATAATAGTCCATCAGACACCTGCTGCATGAGATTCATTGCAGCATCCTGTCCTCTCCATCAAGAGTAAAGTAGCATCTTCCCTGCATTCTCCAGCATGCAAAATTTGTGAGTGTGTGTGTGTGTGTGTGTGTGTGTGTGATTAAAACTAGAAACAGAAGAAAAGAATACTGATTAGTAAAAAACATGCTTCCTTCCTTATTTAAATGGAAATTTTAAAAAATGAAATGTGATCATTATATCAAAACAGTCACGTATCTTTCTGTGAATTTTAGATCCCGTGTGCTCTTTTAATACAGTTTTAACATAATTTTAAAGATGGTTCACATGCAGGAGAGCCTAGAATGGATCATGATGAATTCCAAAGATAGAACCCACGAAAACAACAGCCATCATAAATGGAGTAGGGAGACCACTTATTTATACATGTTATCCTTAAGTTTAAGACTTATATGTTTGGAAATTCAGGCCATTGACCTAAATGTCAATTAGAATTTTGCCAATGCTCCGCACTACTCATATTAAATAGAAACATGGCTTTGAAGGAGCATATGGTAACACCTTTCTCAAAGACATTTGGTCCCTCCCATATTGAAGTGCATGTAAAAAGTGATAATAGCATCATTTGAAATCTTTTGTGTCCATGCTGTTGAAAATGTGGTCCTCAGACTAGCAATAATGGATCACCTAGGAGCTGGTTAGAAATTGAAATTGTTGGATTCTACAACTGGACCTGTTGGATCACATTTTACAAGTGAGGCTGAGTATCTGTGTTTTAACAAGTTTTCTCAATGACCTGGACGTGTGCTAATTCAGGGAACCACAAGTTCATACAATATGGGGGTGCCTGTGGATTTATTTGAAAAATATTGGGAATACTCAAATGTAACACAACCTCCTAATCATTGGTCATATAAGGACTCATGATCTACATACGTAGTTTTCAGACACTCCTCAGAGAAAAATCCCTTTTATGTTTTATTTTGTAAAAGTATGCAGATATATATGACCAGGACCATTTAGCACTTTTCCCAAATTTAGTTCTACATGAAGAAATGCATATTTTTAATTTGCAGTAGGAGGGCTTGTTTAGTTGAGATGGGTGGAAAATAATTGGAGTAAAATCAATTGTCATGGCTAAGGAAAAATTTTGTATGATAGAGTATTTGAAAGTGCTCTCTAGATTAGAAAGTTAAATAAATATAATAGTTGAAGTAATATTTAGAGTAAGTGTTGAATTGACATTACTCTGACTACCATGATGTCGACTTTTATAGTTAAGATATTTTAAAGAATATTTCAACACTAGCAAGTGCATCAATTAGGTGTATTTTAAATGAAGTTAATAGATTATTCCTGGCTCAAAAAGAGGAGTTAATTATCTTCATATCACAAAAATGTGTTGCCAGCAAAGTTGTTGGAACAATATCAGCAATTTGCAGTTCTCTTGCTTTGCTTCCATGGTTGCAATATATCATCAAGTCCATGTTCAAGGAAACTAGAAGGGGAGAAAGAACAGCATGAGATCCATTTATCCTTTTAATCAAGGAATCTCATTTTTCTTTAAAACCCTCCAATGAGCCTTGGTTTAAGGCCCATTCCCAATAGGGCCCACTTTTAATGGGAGGAGATAAGGGGGATGGAGATGAGAATGACTTTTACATCAGCCTGTCAGCCATATCTGAATGGCCAGTCCAGGGCTGGACAAAACCTAGGTCATCGTCAGCTCAATGGTTCTTTAATCAACAAATAACTTGTTTAGTGATTGATGTCAATCACCAACATGTTCTTGAAACAAGCTAGTTGGGTTAACCTTACAAACATGTTCGAAAGTAAACATCTATGTATAGGCTCTTTGTCTCGGATGATTGCAATAATGGGTTGAATACGTGCGATAGAAGGCACATAAATAGTCATTTTTTCCTCATCTCCTAACTCCAACAAGATATACTAACATAAAACAGATGCTCATATTCTACTTCAACACTTACCTAGGGAGATGCACTGCATAGCCGTCCTCGGTGACCTAGCCTAGGATCTCTATGCACATTACCTCAAGGATGCTCACCCAGGACACCGGACTCTGTTGAGCACAGCTCTATCAGCAGCAGGGAGCTGAACTCAATGAACTTTCAAGGTCTCTTTTAAGACTATTATCGGATTTGTCTGCCTGTGTAGTCTCAGGACTTGTTTATATCCACATGAGGTCAATGCTTCCTCCCTCCTATTAATTTTCTTGCCATCTGTGCTGCCAGATGTAGTGAGAACAGGGGAGGCTCTCCACCCTGAGGAAGAAAAGGCAACTCCGCCCAACTGCTCTGCCCCTGCCTCAGAATCGATTCTTCTCTTTGTTCCAGGAGATTTGTGCTCTCATTTGCCAAAACTTTAAAGGTCTGAATGTACAACCAAGTTGAAAATAGCCATCCACTTAGAGCAAAAACGATTGAACCTCCGTGCATATTATTGCAAGTATTTATTCACTTTCGTTATTTATGAAATATTTTGGAACTCATTTGCCAGCTAGAGATGTGCTAGATTACAACTTAGTTTAATTGAGTGACTGACCGAAGATAAGTGGGATAAAACTGACTTGGAGTGAGAATAAAGAGGAGCTTAAAGTAGGGAACATCAAGGACCTGAGATCATTTATGATAGAGATAGAAATGACATAAGTTTTTATTCCCACTCCTGAATCAAACTTGCAAATTATCCCTCAAAGTGTGAGATGCACCAAAGCAGGAAAGTTTTACACTGATGATGACCTGAATTCCTTCTGGCTCTTCAATGGTTTTCTTATGAATTTGGTAGCATTGACATTATAGCCCTGGGAATAACAAGGCTTTGGGAAAATGTATTCCTTAGCTTTGAGTCACCTTTTTTATAGTCCACGAGCTAAGAAGGATTCCAAGTTCACCCATCTATGTCATTCATGTTACAGCAACTGAGGCACCAGAGACGAGGTGAATTCCTCAATGCTTTGCCATGCAGAGCAATGTGCTTTAAGTGGTCCAATCTTATAACTTTTAATTCTCTGATATGTTTGGCGTGTTGATATTTTTGTTACACATCCATCCATACATCCTATCAACCAAATTGAACTTTGTATTTACTGAGTGGAAAAATCACTTCCCTTTATATCATATGAATACTAGTAGCTTTTAGCAGTTGGGTCTGAATTAGGTATGAAACATTCTTATTGATTTCATGATGTTCATGAAGATTAGATATTTGACTGGATTGAATAGGGAATGATGATAATGAAATAATAACAATTATAATAATAGTAATAACACTAATAGATTATTAATGTAGTCTCTCCAAGTTATGCCTTTCAACGACTTTTTGACATTGGATACATCACTTAACCCGCCAGAATTCCTGTCACTTTAAATACAGATCATTAGTCTACAGGTAAATCTGTTAGCCCTATAGGTTTTGTCCTTTGTGTTGGAAAGTTTCCTATTTCAGTTTTATTGAATTTTAAATATAGTTTTAAAAAGTTATCCAGAAGCTATACTAGACTTCCAGCCAAGAAAAAATAATAAAGAGAAACATGTTGGGAGAGACAAGTTCAAGAGATCTGCCAGATTTCTGGCCATAACCCTGAAATCCCAGGAGACTCAAGGAAAAAGATCAGTGTGAGTATTTGGGAAGTTGTGCCAGCAGAAAGGATACTAAATTCATCATCTCGGACTCAGGCTCTGGCTACAAGCTCCCATTTGACTGAATGGCATCAATTTCAGTGGACAGATTACCCAGGCTGACCTGCCCTAGTGGCTCAGCAACTTCTGGCCATTTTAGTCTGATTAGTTCAACAGCTAATTTCCAAGTCACTAGGGAAATTGGAAACTGAAGGGTTTATAAGCATGTACAAGATTTGATTATCCATCCTGTTTCAATGGTAAATGTTCTCAGACAATATTATAAGTAGAGTCGGTCAAGCTTTTTGGTCGAAGCAGGAATATATGCCACTTTTAAGTCCATCATACTCACCCTCTTGCCTATGAAATACAAATTCAACCAATGTCTATGGCAGTTTGTCACGTATACAGCTTTATATTATGTGTATTTAAAATTTTATACATCACTGAGCTTTTATAATCAAATGATGAAGGCAAAGTGTATAGAAGTATTTGATAGGAATCCTCAGGGAAATTACTTCCCTTAAGGTGGAAAGATAAACAACAAACAAAATAAAACACACATTGGGTCCATGAGAGAAAAAGTGTCAAGAGATTTCAGTTTGGTCCTGAGGATTAAAAAGACCTCATGCAATATTTTTATTTTTTTAATGTTTATTTATTTTTGAGAGAGTGCAAGTGGAGCAAGGGCAGAGAGAAGGGGACAGAGGATCTGAAGGGAACCCTTTGCCCTCAGCAGCAAGCCTGATGTGGGGCTGGAACTCAAGAACCTTGAGATCATGACCTGAGTTGAAGTCATGCTGAACGACTTAGCCACCCAGGTGTCCTGACATCATGCAATCTTTCATGAGTTCCCTTCAGTGTTCACAGCCTATATAGTTACTGAGAACAGACATCTTAGTTCAACTAAAAGAGGGAATTCAGCAGTGTTTTGCTGATGAACACAGAGGAGACATAGCAGACATATGGTAGGAGCCACATCGTCCCATGAGCTGGATAGCTGTTGCTATTCCCCAGAAAGAAATTCAACTCAGAGTTGTCTCAGTTTGTCTTTTCTGATCTTCTACCTGTCCCGTGAATTTCTCCTTCCACCCTTGAGTCATTTTGTCATTCTCTTCTCAGGGAACTGCTATATCAATGAACATGTTAATGGCATTTCCTGCTGTTAGAAAACACAAGACTCAGAAGATATTTCTTAGAAACTTACAAAACATTCTCACTGTGATATGACCAAAGAAAATGCTGTGGTTGGATTTTTATTAGAACGTAAACAATACTAAGATGAGAGGCAACGGAAAGATCATAGATGAATAGCCAAGTTGATATTTCCATATGGCAGTTATGATAAAATCAGAACACTGAATTTGGAGAAATGGAACTTAATTTTGCATCCCAGCTATACCGCTTTCTATGTGACCTTGTGGCAATGATTGGGTTTTGTGAGCCTCAGTTTTGCTTCTAAAACGAAGGAGAATAGAAATGATCTCTTCCTCAAGATGTATTTGATGAGTAAAATATAGGGCACGTAGAAACACTGACTGGCCCAGGAAAGCATTCAAAGAGCATTTCTGACAAGCTGCATCTGAATTTATATACTAATTCAGATCATTCATTATTTGTCCTGGGATTAAGTTCATTCTTAAATAACTAACTTAGCTTTGAACATGTACCTAAATATTAGATTCAGACCATATCATCTATGAAATTTTGAAATCAGAGATCCATATCATCTCCTTAGTGTTCAAAACTCTTCAAGTTGTGTTAGACTTCAGAATATTCCACGAGTGCAAAAAAGTAGGCCAAATTCACTACCCATAAATACTCAGTGGACATTACTTAACACCCCAGAAAAGATTTAATTTACAAGGAAGAGACCATTTGTTTGCATGTTACTGAATCACAGGATCATTTGTGGAAGAGAATGAAGTTCACTGTTTATTATATGAGATCGGCATACCTAATTGATGGATTGACAATTAGGCTTAGCATAATTATTTTTATTTTCTTTGTATAATGTGTTTCATTATAAAACACATTGTTTATAGTTCACACCAGAGTTTTATAACAAATACTTAGGTAAAACAGAGCAGGGTTAAGAAATTGAGATTTTCCTATAATTTATAACAGACTATCTGGCTTTGAAAGATAATTTCCAACTAAAACCATGGTGTTATATGAGTCTGAACACAAAATAGACATACACAAAGTAGGAAGAGGTAGATAGGAAAAGAACAATCAATTAGATATTTGGGAGTATCCTGATTTAATTCAATATAGCAAATGACTAGGGGTACATTCTAGACTGGATATGAGAAAGTAAAAATAATCATGAAGATAGAAATAAGGGATTTATATAAAAATCAGTATGGAGGATCAAAAATATAAAAATGTTAAGAAATATTATAAACATATGTGATAAAAACTGAATCTTCAATGTATGTATAATAGTAAGTGCAGGAGAAACAAACAGGAAGTGTATATACCTAATAACTTTCTGGAATGTGAAAAACAATAGTTTTCTACTGCAAGTGACTGTGATTTCCATGAAAGACTAAAGAAATCAACTCATATTTAGATATACAATAGTGATACTATAGAATACCTAGCATAAAATTATATTTTTTAAGTTACAAGATATAGATGATCTACTGTTGAAGAAAATCAGACAAATATAACAATACACAGCTTAAAGGAAACAGCGACATTATTCACAATAGGCAAGAAGCAGGAACAAGCCAAATGTTCATCAAGGGAGGAAGAGATTTTAAAAATGTGATATGTGCATACAATAGAAGATTTATTCATCCTTAAAAGGAAGAGAATCTTGTCACATGCTACGACATGAATGAAATGTGAAGATATTTTGATAAGTGATCTGAACCATAAGTAGGCAAGTGCTGTATGATTTCAAATATAGGAGGTCTCGAAAGCAGTCAAATGTAGAGCAAGAGAAAGGAAAACAGTGGTTACCAGCATTTGGGGGACAGGTACGGAGTAACAAGGAGCTTCAGTCTGGCAGATGAAAAGGTTTTGAAACCGTTTAACTTCAGAACAGTACACTTAGAAATAGGTAAGAGGGTAAATTGTATGGTATGTGTTTTATACCACAGCAAAACCAAACCGTAAATGACTAATAACTTCAAAATAATCACAAAAAGTAACTGGTGATTGGTCATTTTAAAATCAGCTAAAGAAATCAAGACAGACAACGAATAAAACTGTTCGAATAGCAGTGTGCTTTGCTTATTCATTTTTATTAAAAAGGGGGTGCCTAGGTGGCTCAGTCAGTTGAGCGTCCAACTCTTGGTTTTGGCTCAGATCATGATGTTACTGTTCATGAGTTTGAGCCCCACCTCGGGTTCTGTGCTGACAGTGCAGAGCCTGCTTGGGATTTTCTCTTTCCCTCTCTCTGTTCCTCCCTGGCTTGCCCTATCTCTGTCTCTCTCAGAATAAATAAGGAAACTTTAAAATATATTTTTTTTTATTAGAATGATTGTTTTAAGGCATTGTCTGCTTAAACAGAAACCAGAAGATGTGATGTAAGGAGTAGATGGAAATGATAGCACTAGGCAAGAGAGAACTCAAGGGAAGTGTGACTTCTGGGGAAATGGAAAAACATGGATGTCACTAGAGATGAAGTGACAATAAATCTGAAACCAAAAGCCTGGGTTTTGTCTGTTTGTTTAGTGTCTAATAAGATACGTCAGCCTTAGCCAGAGAGGCAGCTGGGAGGCAGAAGGACATGTGCACCAGACATGTGCACCAACATGGATATGTATTTTAAAGTACCTAGTGGAAGAAGCAAGATGAATAATGATGTGGAGCATTCAATAATTTGTTATATGAAATATGAAGATTTCATATGTTAGAGAGTCCTCTGCAACAATTGGATTAAAGATGACCACCAAATGGAAAATAGTGATCTTTTTTTGGAAAGAATAAGAATGAAGAGGAAGAGGCAAAAATGGGGCTTCAACTATATTCACAATTTTTTTTATTTCATTAAAATTATGCTCATACTAATAAGACTAAATTATAATATTAGATGAAAAGATAATATATGGGTATTTTTTAAGTTTAGTTATTTATTTTGAGGGGAGGGGAGAGCATGAGTCAGGGAGGGGCAGAGAGAGATGGAGAGAGAGAATCCCAAGAAGGCTCTATGCTGTCAGCACAGAGCCCGAGGCGGGACTCAGACTCTCAAACCATGAGATCAACACCTGAGCTGAAGTCAATAGTCAGATGCTTGAACAACTGAGCCATCCAGGTGCCCTTGGGTATTCATTTTTTAATCTTTTTTCTTTTTACTAGTTTTTAAAAATATTTAAACTCAATGACATGTTAACATAAAAACATAAATTAGGAAACAAAAACAGCACACTCCTGTGAAACAAGTTAGAAGACACTTTTAGTCTCCTCCCATTCCAAATAAATGTAGCCACTCTTCAGGCAACTGAGGCTGGTATGGCCTGCACTTACTCAATGACAGATGTCACATCGCAGAAAAACATCAAGGGTTAACGTCTCATAAGTTTAAAACTGTTTCAGAACATTTTTTATTGTTAATTTTTATAATGACACACTCTTTTGAAGTACAACTTCCTGGATTGACATGATACAACATGGTGCCAAACCGAAGGTAAGAGTCTCCATTATCAAACTAATATGTGACCTTCCAGAAGGTCTGTGAGCTCCCCTGCACTCCAGGCTCCCAGAGTTGGTATTTTTATTTCAGCACTGCACTTTTTCTCAAATCTCCCATAAATCCAAATAACACAGGCACATTGCTTTATGACATCTGGTTCTTAGTGGAAGGTTACGGTGTGAAGTGGTACTCAGAGATCCGATAAGCAGACTCGGTGGGAACGGACCCCTCATTTATGTATTTTCAAAACAAACAGAGCCGGGACATAACCATCATCCCCAGGCCCTCACTATGAAAGAAACGTGTATTATATGCAATAAAATTTCGGAATAATACTTTTAATTAATTTCAGTTGAAGGAAAATTTTTTAAGGGGGACACTTTTCTAGATCTTGTGAGACACATGAAGATATTTAGATATAATTCATAGGGGCGCCTGGGTGGCTCAGTCGTTAAGCGTCCAACTTCATCTCAGGTCATGATCTCCCAGCTCGGTGGTTCGAACCTTCTGTTGGGCTCTGTGCTGACCGCTCAGAGCCTGGAGACTGCTTCACATTCTGTGTCTCCCTCTCTCTCCCCTGCCTCCCCTGCTTGTGTTTTGCCTCTCTCTCAAAAATAAACATTAAGCAATTAAAAAGAAATATAATTCATAGACTTCAAGAACTTGATGTTATAGAAGGAAACCTGGGCACATATAAATAATAGTTTAAGATAGTTTTGGGGGCATGAACTTTCATATAAAGTTATATGCAGAAGAAAGTTGGAAAGGCATGCTGGGAGTAATAAATGTCAACCTGGGCATTGATGGATGAATAGAAAGCTCACTTAGATATGTTTTAAATAATTTTTTTTTCCAATAAGGAAAGTAATATGCATTCATTTTGGATACTGGGGGCCATTCAGAGAAGCAGGGTGGAGGGGATTTGTTATTGTGTATGATGTGCCCGTGTATTTGAGTATAGACCACTGAGTGGGGTGAGGGGGTCCCCTTGGTGTACACACTCCCAGATTCCCACTGGCATGAATGCAGCTGAAAGAACAGGGGAGCCTTTTACTACCCCTTGGGCCAAGTGTAGGGTGTGGAGATGTCACTTTTCCTCCACGGTGGAAACAGTTTCGAAGCCTGTACTTTCCATAGGGAATACAAGTGGACGAGCAGTTCGAAAGCAAACCGAAAACTGCAGAGAGGAGAATGCCATGTTCACATTAAGGTGGGACTGAAATGGTGCTGTGTTCCCAGGCAGCCGATGGCTTCAAGCCTGTGAGACCTTTTACAGTTTATAGAAATTATTCTGGAAATATTTTAATAGGTTTAACAATCTAACCACTTAAACACCTTTTATTTCTCATTTGTTTTTATTGATTTAAATTTACAATTTAGTTAATTTTTACAGTTTATTTATCTATTGAGAGAGAGAGAGAGAGAGAGAGAGAGAGAATCCCAAGGAGGCTCTGCACTGTTAGAGCAGAGCCCGAGGTGGGGCTTGAACTAATGAATGGTGAGATCATGACTTGAGCCAAAACCAAGAGTCGGACACTTAGTTGACTGAGCCACCCAGATGCCATCTATTTCTCTTTTAAATGAAATACAAATTGAGCTCTTTAATAGCAATTTTTTGTTATTAAACAGAAAGGCAACCCAAATAATTCTCTTCTCTGTTTATTGGCTCTTTTCTAGGTGTTTGCCTGCTTACTGTACTCTTGACTTTTTGGCTGTTTTCCATGGGGGCTGTGTGCTGGCGTTTCTCCATGCCGGTTCTGGAGATAGGAAAGATGACTGTACAAAGGTTCCTCTCTGCAGAGAGCCTGCGGTCCTCCGTGGGATCTCCCTGTCCTGTCCTTCTCTGGATTCAATGAATCTTCTATCGGATGCTTGTCAATGCCTCCCAGAAGAACACCTTTGGGCCATTTTTAATCCATCATAAAATCAGCTTAAACCTGCTTCTGAGGTCGTACAGGAAAGAAAGGATTCAGGGGACTCATTAATACTCAGTCTTCTTAAGACTGGGGCTCCAACTCAGCCCTGTGTCACCTGCGTGTCTGATGGCCACAGTCATACCTGAGTTCCAGAAGCAGGTCTCTGCTTACTTCTTACAGTCTGCAGCAGGGTTTCAAATTTTGTGATTTCAGATTTTCAACTATTTCTTTATCTGGTGATACTCCATTCTGCCCAGTCTCTCTGAACAGGATTGTTATCATAGCCCCACTCTGATATGGTCAAAAGCAAATATTAAAAGTTCTTAGACAATTTTCAAACCATATTTAAATAAGGAAAGTTAAAAGTTATGCTTACATACCATAATAACTTTTCTGTAACCCGCATATATATATATATATATATATATATATATATATATATATATGTATATATACACATATATATACATATATATATACATATATATATACACATATGCCTTAATATTATGTATACATTTAATTCTTGCATAATGATTTATTGTTGGAAAAAGAAACACACTGCTTAGAAATTTCCCATGTTGCCAGTTTTAATTCACTAAAATAAATCCTGGTCTCTACATTTATTATTATTATTATTTTAATTACATATGAATTTTCATAGAAGGTGATGGCTTCAAGTGAGAGAGTCATCCACATGTCAGACCTGTCTTTCTAATGTGTTTTAATCCTGTGTTTTCTCAGTAGACTTGAAACCATTTCTGAATCTGTTTTGAACTAAGGATTAAGTTGATTATTTGAATATCTAGCTTGTGGAGAAAAGGAAGAACAAGTTTTCTCTCCTTATTGTAATTAAGAGAATATAATTGATTATTTATCTTTAATGACAGGCTATAGGAAATAGTATTTTTTTTAATATTTTTTTATTTGTTTCTAGGAGAGACAGAGAGAGAGAGAGAGAGAGAGAGAGACAGCATGAGCAGGGGAGGGTCAGAGAGAGAGGGAGATACAGACTCCGAAATTGGCTCCACGCTCGGAGCTGGCAGTCAGCACAGAGCCCGACACAGGGCTCGAACCCACAAACCGCGAGATCATGACTTAAGCGAAAGTTGGACACTTAACCGACTAAGCCACCCAGGCGCCCCAGGAAATAGTATTCCTAATGGTTCCATTATCTGTTGTCCTATGCACACAAAAAAAGAGTAATACGTGGAATTGCCACTAAATTCACCATGAAGAAAATATGAGTAACAGAAAACGTATTATTGTAGGTGACTTTGTCAATACTGATATTAATCATTCTATGCTTTTTACTGCCTTCTGTGTCGAAGCTTTGAATTATGCATTGTGTTCTATTTATGAGTGGGATAGCTATTTGTGGGTCAGCCAGACAATGACTCAATGCTTCTCATATTACACTCACATCTCAGAGATCCTCAGCAGTATAGTTGTGTTAATAAGAATGGCCAGAGAAAGCGGACTAAAGACAACAACATATACACACACCCAAAGACATTGTTACTTTCCATTTCTGTGTTATATATGCACACGGGAAACACGCGGATAAACTAAGTGTATGCATGATCACATAAATATACATGGACACCTATTTCATCACTTCTATTTCCTTTTTATAGCATTTATCAGTGTGTAATTAGCCCTGTTATATGTGCTATTACTTGCATTTTGACTGCTCATGAACATGGTGTTCCAATAAAAACACACACAAGACCAGCTTTGAAAATTCCCCAAGCAGACAGACCACTTTAGTTGTACGAGCAAAGCTTCATTTGAGTTATTTGGCAAGACAAACTTGACCTGGCTCAGATCTTGCTTGTGTCTCTGAAAGTCAGAAGCAAAACTTGAGCCAGTTCCCCAGGTGGACATGAAGTAACCACTGATTGGATTCTCTACCATTGAGGAAATTCTAATCCTAGAGCCTCTTACTGTGAAAATCCACAGTCACTGTTTCTCACTATATAAGCTGCTTTATAGTAACGTACCCCTGAGCCTCGTTCCATGTTTTCATAGGAGTGTGACTGGTTGGGAAAATGTCTTTCTGTGTCTGGGCACACGATAAACTTTTACTGGTTATTACTTTGGTGATTCACTAATTTTCCTTCTGTTATTTCTGAAGTTTTGGCAATAGGCACCAAGTTATTTGGCCACTGAAGAGAGTAAATCCCGAAAGATTCACCTTAGAAGTCAACAACAAGAGTGATAATCTGCGTCTGGAGGGAGTTCGATGGTATCAATAAGAAGAAACAGGGAGGAGTTTTTTTTTTTTTTCTAGGAGAGAGAGAGACACAGCGTGAGGAGGGGAGGGTCAGAGAGAGAGGGAGTCACAGCCTGAAACAGGCTCCAGGCTCTGAGCTGGCAGTCAGCACAGAGCCCGACGCGGGGCTCGAACCCACGAACCGCGAGATCGTGACCCAAGCGAAAGTCGGGCGCTTAACCGACTAAGCCACCCAGGCGCCCCATGGGAGGAGATTTTTAGGAATGGAGAAAATGCTTCACATCTAAAGGTGCCCTCTCCCCAGAGATAGATGTATCCTCAGGAAGCATACAGCAATTCTAACAGTATTCTAATTTATAGGAGATATCAAAATATATATCATATAAGTTGTTTCAGCAATCTTTAAGTACATACGTGCAAAGCAAATCTCCCAAATGTTTTATGTTTCTATTGCAATAAAATAAGAATTTTCTTGAACTTAACTCAGTATCAAACTATCACTGTGGCAGCTAAAATTGGATTATATTTTCTCTTGGATATTGTTTCTGTTTTATCCTAGGACTGAACTAACAAATGTATTTGAAGATATTATAAATTGCTTTGATTTTTATCTGCATGTAAATTTTTGGACATGTGCAACAAATATTTCAAGGAAAATTATGGTGAAAATTAATTTGAATAGAAAAGTTCTAGTGAAACTAAAAAAAGTAATAAATTCCCATGTACCTTTGGACCAATCACTTCCTTCAAAACAAACAAATAAGACTGTAAAATCTCTTAGAAAAAGTGTATTTTACTTATTTCACTATAGAGGTCGCATTTCCTGCAGACTATGAACTGGGAAAGTTACTCTGAGGCAATAACAATGTAGATAGCAGTTCCCAACATTTAAGTTTTTATAATCATTCCAAAGTGAAACCCATAAAAAAAGTGATTACGGTTTTAATCAACTAGTATAGATCTACACACTCACACAAATTATATGGTTCACAAGTTGGATTTTAATTACTTCCTTCAACAGGAAAACATTGTTAGTTATTATTTAACAACCGTATTTGTCACTAGCCATGGAACTTTTCATCTCTCTTACCTAAAATAGCATTCATTTTATACGTAAAATTATTTACAAATACCCAATACATCCTTTACTTTTCCTAAATTAGCTCCCACAAGGAAGAAAATAGCACACTGCACAGTACAGTATATCATACTTCACATGATTATGTATTCATACAAACACAGAAATACACACACATATCCAAGTGTGCAAGAGAAAGAGACAGAGAGACAGAGAGAAGAGGGAGGGAGTTTTGGATTCCTCTCTGGCACTTTGGTACCCAATATTCACTCTACTTCATACACAGATTATGTATTCCTTACCATTTTCTTCATATTTTTTCAAACTTAAGGAAATTTGAATTTTCTAGGTTTTTTTTTTTCATCTTTCCTTACTTTATAAACTCTATCATGGTGCACACTATCCTTTTTAGTCATTAGTATAAACAATTTCAGTATAAACCCTATTTTGGGACGGTTCAGTTTAGTTCCTTTTGAAATTCTGACACTTTCAGTGATTAAAATATGTTCTTAAAATTAATTAGGGACTTTCTCTTCAAGGAGGTGGCCTTCTGGCTCATGGGCGCGGCCTTGGGTTTGACGCAGGGATGCAGATCTTTTGTGAAGACGGATGGGCAAGTCCCTCACCCCTGAAGTTGAGAGCAGTGATGCCACGGAGGATGTCAAAGCCAAATTCCCAGACAAGGAGGGCATCCTGCTTGACCTGCAGCATCTGATTTTTGTTGACAAATGTCTGGAGGACGACCACACTCTCTCCAACTACAATATCCAGAAAGAGTCCGCCTTGAACCTGATGCTTGCCCTGTTTCGGGGGGGGCGGAATCCTGAAGGCTTCTCTCCTCCAGCTGGCCCAGAAATACAACTGCACCCCCAAGCTGTCAACTGCGCAAAAAGTGTGGCTACATCATCCCCCTGAGACCCAAGAGAAGGTGAAATAAGTCCCCTCTACCTGCTCTTCTTTTCCCCACAAAGCAGCCTGAGCTCCAGGGCCCTGCATATACATATATATAATACAGGCACATGCACACAACACGTATGTACGCATACACTGTTTTTATCTCAGGAGAATGGAAGAAGGTGTTGTGCTTAGATAAAGGGAGTGTATTTTGCAGAGGAAGGCAAAAACCTTGCCCAATGCTTTACACGAGGTACATATAGATCTGTGGGTGAATAACTGTGTGTGCTTATGTCCAGAATTTCACTCAGCAAATCGGCTGTTTCATCATTTCTAGTCTGCCTCTCCTCTAAAGTGGTCCAATGTCTCTGTGCATATTTCTCTGGTCCTCTCTCTTCCTTATTCTCGTAGCTAATTTCTACACATTTTCAGGGTAAAATAAAATGCTACCATGTTGGGAAATCTTTGTTATCCACACCCAATACACCTTGGCATCTAAAGATATCTTTACCCCAATTTCCATGCTCAGGACAAACAGGTCTGTGCTTCTTGCTCCTATGCTCCCTGAGGCTGATGATCCCAGCCAATGCGATGCAGAAGAGAAACAAAAGGCATAAATATTGAAAGCAAAGAAGGGCAATGTTTATCTGCACATAATGCGATTATTTATGTAAAATCCTATGGAATCAAAGAAATCCTAGAAATAACAAGTGAATGCAACAAGATTTATGAATACAAGAACAATAAGTACTCAATTGAATTTCTTTGTGCTAGTAACAAAGAATTGGAAAATTGAATTTAAAATATTCTATTTAAAAAAGCATTAAAAACGTGAAATCTATAGATATACATATATATGTATAATTATAACAACAGATATGCACTAAAATGTTGCTGAAAATAATTAAGGAAGACCTAATGGAGAAGCATAGAAAGTTCTAATACAGATTAGAAAGCTCAATGTTGTTTGAAATGCTAATTCTATCCACATTTATCTAATTACCACATTTAATTTTTCTCTCATCTAATTAAAGTTATAATAATTTTTGTGTTGGTTTTTGTCTGATTTAATGATTATAAATTTTATGTGAAAATGCATAATAACTAGAAAAACCAATGTAATCTTGGGAGAAACAAAACTGAACAACTTGTACTTCATGATTTCAAGTTTTAGTGTATATTAACAATAATCAACACAGTATTATTTGACATATGGATAAATTAAGAGATCTGTGGAACAGAGTTTCAGAATTGCAAGTCTTGGAATAGAACAGCATGTACTTGTCTCTTCCTTTTTAACAGAGACAATGAGGCAATTTGATTTAAATGGAAGATATTTTCAATGAATCATGCTTGTACTGGTTTAGTTTATGGGAAACACATGAACTGGGGTTCTAATTCATACCAGTAATTTATAAAGACTAATCCATAATGATTAAGAGGATCTAGAGGAGGAATGGAAGGTTGGCTTAATATTCAAAAATAAATTGATAGAAGGAGAAAACTCATTCCTGTAAATGTGGAAAAAGCGTTTGAGAAAATCTGACAGTCATAATTAAAAACTCAAACTAGGAATATGAGAGGAATTCTTAAATATTATGAAGTATACCATATGCTATTTCGAGATTAGTCACAGACATAAAAAGTAAAACCTCACATTTTCTATAAGAAAACATTGCAGAATATTTTAATGACCTGTGGTAGGCAAGATTCTTAAATAGTGATCATATTGGAAAGCTTTATGCCTTAGGGTTTTTATTGTTGTTATTATTAGTTCTGTTGTCAGTGTTATTTTTTTATTTTCTTTTTTTAAATTTTTTTTAATGTTTTATTTATTTCTAGGAGAGAGAGAGAGACAGCGTGAGGAGGGGAGGGTCAGAGAGAGAGGGAGTCACAGACTGAAACAGGCTCCAGGCTCTGAGCTGGCAGTCAGCACAGGGCCCGATGCGGGGCTCGAGCCCATGAACTGCAAGATCATGACCTAAGCGAAAGTCGGATGCTTAACCGACTAAGCCACCCAGGCGCTCCTATCAATGTTATTTTTTTATTTTGAATCCATTTTTTCATTGGTGATATATGAAAAAGCAAATTAATTGTTCTGTGTTAACCTTGTTTGCTGCAACTTTTCTCTATTTGTCTATCAACTCTGCAGTCCTTTCTTTATTCATTCTTTTAGAGTTCTCTTCAGAGAAAATCATGACATGCCAATCTGTATATCTTTATTGTCTTGTATTGTCTATTGAACTAGCATGGCTTCCAGCTGGATGTTAAAGCAGAGTGGTGAGACCATATCCTTGCCTTGCTTCCCAGACAATACAGTTTTTCACCATTCAATAAGATGTTATCTGTACACGTGTGTATATGTGTTTTATCAAGTTGAGGAAGTTTTGCTCTACTTCTAGTTTGCTGAGAGTATTTAGTATGAATGGGCATTTGAATTTGTCAAATATTTTTTGCAACCTCTATTGATAAACTCATGAGTTTTCTTTTTTATCTTGTGGATGTGGTAGGTTAAATTAATTGATTCTCAAATGGTAAGCCAGCCTTATATAGATGTCATACATATCACTTGGATGTGATGTTTAATGTTTTTGTATATTACTGAATTCCATGTTCTAATTTCTTATTGAGGATTTTTGCATCTGTGTTGGAGAGCTATAATGGAAAAAGTAGAGAACATGGTAGAGTACATGATTAATACAAGGAGAGAGATGGAAGTGCTAAGAAATAATCAAAAGGAAATGCAATAAATGAAAAACAAAAGAATTTTGATATGAATGAAGAATGTTTTCGGTGGGCTGATCAGTAGACTGGACACACCAATGAAATCAGCAGTGAGGTTGAACGTATGTCATTGGTTATTTTAAATTCACGGTCTGATAATACCAACTTCCGAAATTTATCTGAGACTGGTTCTGATGTTTGCTTTGTTCCTTCATGCTATTTTCCTTTTTCCTTGTAACTGACATGGTATGTCAGTTACGAGGCGCTGAGGTAATTAGGCCCTTAGTGTGAGGTTTTATGTTAATTTGGCCAGGAGTTTGACTGTGTTTAATGTTTGTTTTAGGTGTTGGTTCTAGAGTTTTCAAATTTCTCTATAACCCCTTTTCCTTTATTTTTGTAGACTTTCCTGAAAATCCTCTTTAGATGATATCTCTGTCTCCCAACCCTTCAGTGAAAATGTAATGTTTTACATGGGATTTCTGTTGGTTAGGCAGTAATGTTGGGAGAAAACTTTTTTTTTTTTTATAATCTTATGATTAAACCCTCATCTTTCTTTCAGTGGAGCTGAGTCCTTGGGCTGTGACTTTCCCAAGTATTTTTTACCTTGCTTTATTCTTTTGTTTTGTTATGCTTTGTTTTCTTGTGTTTTCTTTTTTCTCTTTTCTTCTTTCAGTCATACAGATAGGGTAGAGGGTGCTAGAGTCAGAGTATTCCTTCTCCCAAGTGATATAAAACTCAGGTAATTTCCTCTCCCTTGGAGAGCAGTCATCCTTTATGCGGAGTGCTCTGGGATCAATTAATGGCTATCAAAATCCAAATCAAATACATCACCAAAGGATTTACTACTGTTCTCCCAGATTCTGATTCTAAGGAAGCAGAAATCCTAAGTCCTTTTCTACCAGTTGTCTCTGAGTCTTTGTATTAACCTAGAGATTTGATAATACCCTCAGAATGGATATTTTAAATTTGAATTACTACCTCAAATTTCAGTGCACTCAGGAATACACTTCATATTATTAGAGTCACTTCATATTATAAGCTATGAGCCAAGATACTATGGTCATTTTGAAAGCAGACCCAGTGGATTATACAGCCCTGCCTTAAATACACATTTATCAGTCTATCCAATGAGGTGTGATAAAGTGCCCTCACAGTCACCTTTTTAGGTGGGAGACAATCTGTGCAGTAAAACAATGCCCGTCTTTCCAAAATAGACTTGGTTGATGTTCAGATTTATTTGTGGGTGACACTGCCATAGAATGCAGAATGCTGTATTTTAAGTTACAAAGTGTGAGTATTGAGGTACACAGAAACAAGGCTGTAGATAGCATTCCTAACGAATGCGCTAAAAGTATACCAATTATACCAAATAAATAGCCCTGACGGCAACAATGTAGAAACGCAGGGCCTGTTAGGGTGAGGAAATAAAAAAGCATCCAAACCTGTAACCGAACCCTGCTGTTTCCAGGGATAGCACCCCATATGGCCCTCAGTCTAAAAGCTTCATGACATAAGGCCATACTGCATCCCTTAGAGCATTCTTAGCAAATAGATTCTAATGGTGAGGTATGGAAAATGTGGAAAGAATTCTTTTCTTTTATCCAGGAGCCAGGCAAACCTAGAATCAAATGGTAAAGAATTTTCTAGGAAGTTTCATGGAAGACTTTGGTAGAACTCCCCATTACGAAGCTTAGTTTAGAAGTCCCCTCCATGCTGTATCAACAAAGGGGTAAATGCAAAGAAAAAACATGACACCCTACACCCTGAGACATTTGTATTTTCCTTTTTTGAGGACAGGCGCATCTTGGCACAAACTTTATTACAATATAGAGAACCAAGGCAAGGTTTTGGTTGACGCTAAAGATACGTAAACTCTCTGAACAAATTGATACATTAAATATTTCCTTGCCTAGTTGAAAAAAATGAAAATTAGGATGGAATTAGTGTCGAAATGCTTTTATAACAATAAAATGGTGTCAATATGTAACCTCGTAGCAAAGACAGATCTGTCTGATAGGGAGCCCTCATTTTTTGTTTTTATTGAACCGCTGATAGACCTGTTTTGTGAAGTTATGTTAAAGCTTTAGTGTTAGGTTGTTGTTATGTATAATTTATAACTTCTGTGGAAAAATGCATTAATGTGAACCTCTTGAGTAGATGGTTTCCAAGAGAGGAAGTCTGCAGATATTGCACTGTATTTTTATTTCTTACTTACCAAATCCATTTATGCGATATGCAGTCACATATTGGGTATTTTTCAGAAGATGGAACAAAATGGGCTTTTACCTTTAGAAAGGCACCCATATTCATGGTGGCTCAATATTCCCACAATTCGTGTTAACGACCCCAGAAACGTATGAATGCATTATCATAAATAGTTTATTCTTCTTGATTAAGACATTTCCTCACACTTTTGCTTCTTATGCAAAACGTGTGTGTGCACTCATGTACTTGTTTGAAGCAGAAATGCAAGTTTTATAATGAGAGTTAACAGATTTAAATCACAAATGCCTTTTGAATTTTCATGTTACAACCTGGGAAGCATTAATTTTTATGGGATTTTATGTTTGATGAGCATCCATTTTGTCACTCATTCTACATTAATCTTTTATAAGAAGTCGACATTCGATAATATAAAGATAATTATTTATGGTAAGCTAACATGACAACAAAACACTCCAATATTAATTCACTTCATTGTAAATTATAAACTCAGAGTCTAATAGAATTAACCAAAGGCCAAGGAATATCGCATAATTTATTGTATAATCCTGTAAATCTATACCTAGGATAATGAGAAGATATGTACTATATTACAGTCATGAATTTGAATGTTATTCACAATCACTAAATCTTCGGTCCTGTTATATGCATGCAAAATAGATGGGGAAGTGGGAAATAGGTTCTCTCAATAGGTGAAAAATTAAGAAGATAAATCAGGGCTCCTGGGTGCTGATAATGCAGAGCCTGCTTGGGATTCTCTCTCTTTCTCTCTCTCTGCCCCTCCTTTTTGTACTCTCTCTCTCTTTCAAAATAATACACAAATAAACTTTTTAAAGGAGGATGATAAATCAAAAGAATAGAATATGATTCAAAAAATTTGTCAAGCATGAGAAAAGTAGTCAAAACATAGGCAGACATCTGGATTTCAATGTTAAATTTTCAGAAAAAATTTATGCTTCATAAGCGAATGGCTCAATGTATGCCTTTAATATGTCAGAGACATTCTTTATGCTGTGAGACAAAAAAACAAATGTTCGGAAAGGGTGCCTCCTCTACGTCTTCTCTGTTTCCCCCATGCAGATGATAGTCACATGGAAATAACCTAAGGCAGGGGAAAATTGGTAAACTTAGAGGCTTCTTTGAAATAGATAATTTTCTAAAATAATAATAATGCAACCTTCAGCTTTCTGATTATTTTTAGAATATTACTTAAGATTTATTAGCGGATCTACATCATGCCAAATTTAACCTGTTTTGGAGGCTGGCCTCTTACAGTACTCCACGATCTCTGAATAATGATACAATAATGTCACTCGCTACAGTATACCTTCACCATTGTACTGGGAAGCAGACAGAGGTGGGATTCATCACCTTCGTCTTGAGTTAAAGCAAGATTTGGAACATTTTGGGAAATCTATCATTCACTGAATGACCACTTGCACCGGATGTTAGAGTAAGTATTGCAGATACCCGAACTCTAGTACATCTTTCCCAAAGGCCTGAGAGGTTGGGTATGATTTCCATGGTAGAGATAAGGAAAAAAAATCAGAGCAATTTAGATGAAGTTACACCAAGAGACAGAACTAGGGAGCAGATCGGTCCAATGGCAAACGCTGTTCTCTTTCTGCTACAAATGTCTTTAAACCTGGCCGCCTGGTTGAAAAGCTTCTCCAGGCTCTGGATCAGTTAGGCAGCTGGGTTCTTGAACTCTGATTGAAGAGCCTAAGTAACATCATTTTGAGATTAAGGCCTCCATTAAGAGCAACCTCAGGCTACATGTATCCCCTATTCCAGAAAAAGCCTCAGATTGTTCAAGGCTAAAGCCACCCTAGGACCGCTCTCAGATCAGCTAAACATTTCTGTGGTCTGAGTCAAGGCTGGGAACTGCAGACAAATTAACCAATTACTCACGTCTTGCCTAAACCCTACGTTGCCCCTTTGAGCTCACCTCATAATTAGTCATTTTCAAAAGATACTCAAAGGTCATGATTGGGTCCCCGCCAAAAGTAACGGACACCTCACAGATACTGAATAGTCAAAACTATTACCTTGGGTGCTGTACAATTGTAATTGGAGCTTATGTAATGATGTCGTACGTACAACGTGTGCACTGTAACACCCCCGTCCCTCACCGCATAAAAACCCTGCTCACTATTGTTCGGGGCTTCACCTTGCTGCCACTACACCAGTAGATTAGTGAGCCCTTGCTCGAGCTTGTAATAAAGACCCTTTTGTACTTGCATCGGTGTCGGCTCCTTGGTGGTCTCTGGGGACTCGCAAATGGGCACAACATGATCTCAACAAGATGTATTTTTTCTCACCTGTGGTACTTGCGGTGTTTTACGTTTTAAAATGGAAGGACCAAACCCCATAGAATGTACAAGAGTGAACCATGTGTCCATGTAGGGTCATCGATTGTAGGGGAGGTCCCAATCCAATGCGGGAGTCCTGTAAAACGGGAGGTTTGCATACGTAAGGGGGGGATGGGGAAGAGGGACGTAGGGAGTCTCTGTACTGTCTGCTCAAGTTTTACATGAACTTGAAATTGTTTAAAATATAAAATCTAAATTCCAAAATCTTCAAAGCATTTTTAAAACACCTGTTCTTAAAGCTGTCACTTCCCTTGCCAGCAACATGAAAGACTTCATAGTATACAAGAAAGTGAGATCTAAAATCCACTCTTGATCTCTCCCCAGCCTACCGGTGTCCAGCTAAACACTAACATCAGCATGACGTTGCCTCCACGCCCATCTGGTTCCTTTTTTGTTGTTATTCACCCCACAGAATAATAGCATCAACAAATAGGTTTTATATTTTTCTCAGTATTTCAAACATTTTACTTATGGGAAGCTTCTATTTATTATTTTAAACCTTTTCCCCCATGTTTCTTATAAGATGAAAAAAATAGGACCACCTTCTTTTTACTATATGTGAGAGTAATTTTCAAATTTGCCTACCTGGGTGGCTCAGTGGGTTGAGTGTCGGACTTCGGTTCAGGTCATGCTCATAGTTCATGAGTTCAAGCCCCATGTCAGGCTTTGTGTTGACAGTTTAGAGCCTGGAGCCTGATTCAGATTCTCCTGCTCATGCTCTGTCTCTCTCTAAAAAAAAATAAACATTAAAAAATTAAAATTTTCCATTTCCATCAGCCTCTCTTCCCTTAACACAACCTCCTTGACTCTGTTTTCCTGTCATTTTTTAAAAAAATCTTTAACATTTATTTATTTTATTTATCAGAGAGAAAGAGAGAGAGAGAACATGAGTGGGTGAGGGGCAGAGAGAGAGGGAGATACAGAATCTGAAGCAGGCTCCAGGCTCTGAGCTGTCAGTATAGACCCTGATGTGGGGCAAACTCATGAGCTGTGAAATCTTGACCTGAGAGAAGTCAGGTGCTTAACCAACTGAGCCGTCCAGGTGATCCACGTTTTCCTGTCTTTAAATGATTGTTGTTGCTGTGCTGTGTGCTTTTACCCAAGTCTTCATAATCCTCTTAAATTTTGGATCATTGGGTGGAACAGAGCACGCGAATAAGCAGCAATGCCCAGGAAGCAAGAAGATGGTTTCTTACCTTTTCTAGACCTTCATTATTCCCCCAGAAGAGCTCAATAGCAGGGTTTCTGCTACAGAGTCCAAGAACGTTTCTGTTTCTCCAGAATGTTCCTATTTATTTTGGTCACCAATAAAGATACACTTACTTCCTATAGTGCATTGGGCATGATATTTGCCTCTTTGAGATCGTACTAGTAAGGTGACTAGTCCCCACATCACTCTCCACTCAAAAAGAATACAACAAAACATATTTGTAGAGAAATTTAAATCATAATTTTAGGACTCATATCTTAGATAAAACTCTAATGGACTTAAATAACCAAGTCCATTAATCACTAGGGTTTTGGTGGTCTCAACATATCATAATTATAATGACTTCTATCTTTTCAAGTACTTTTGAAATAAGCTGAGATAAAATGTGAAAACAATTTCTGTAAGCTATCATAGAAACAGCAGTTACCAAAAAATACCACATTTGAAATTAGATAGGTGCAGATAAAGGAAAAGGAACACAGATAATTTCAAAATGTTCATTTCTAATTAAATATATGAGTACTTGTATAATTATATAAAGGGCATGTATATTTCATGTGGAATTTTTGTGTCTAAGATTAGACCCAAACCAAACACACCAATAATGTAAATATTGAATTTCAGAGCATTCAATTGACATAGTCTTGAATACTGAAAATCTTATTTAGAATAGATAGAAATGTTTACTAAATGATACAGTTTTTAATTGTGAGTCTGAAACTATTCGTCTTAGCAATTCAGAAGATGACACCACTGTGAAAATTTATACTGATAGGCGGTTGTAGCATGTCGTAGGTAATGATTTCTCTGAAATGAAAGTGACTTCAAAGAGCATGGCTATAGTGTTGGAAGACGATAGAGGAGAACTGATGATATTAGCACCTATCATTGAAGTCTTTGCAAACACTAATCCTAACCTTTGTTACATCTGCGTACATACTTTTGCTGGCACTTTAGTGCCTCATTGGTCTTGGGTAAATCTAAGACACTTACATATATGTTAAAATTATATACGTGATAGATACACTTAATGAGTCTGAGGTGCATATCAATGAAACTATACTTGCTAAGAATCACCATCCGAAAAAGTGTTAGAAGTACTGGCAACCATTTGTCCCAAGTTCATTACACCTCACATCTAATCCGTCAACAAATGCTCTTACAAAAGGTCTACTTTAAATATGTCCAGCATCTTGATTACCTCTGAAATCTTCCCATCGACTATCTGGTAAACTATAATCATCTCTCCAGTTGGTATTACAAATCTCTGCTTATTGGACCTTCTCCATTAAGACTTGCTCCTCTATTAAGAGCAAATTCTCCCCTCAATGGAGTGATCCTTTGAAAATGTAACTTGGATCATGTCACTCCCCTCATGGTGGTTGGTTGGAAATCTCCTTCACATTTGATTGTGGAGTCTTCATAATACAGAACTTGTAGATCTGATCCTATCCCCCACCTCTGTTATCTGACCACTTCTCTCTTCCTCCTTTTCTCTACTCCTTTCCTCCATTTCTCTGTCTCTGTCTCTCTGTCTTTCTCTTTGATACACACACACACACACACACACACACACACACACACACTGTGACCTGGTAACTCAGGTCTCAGAGTTTTATATGCTTAAATACTCATTGCTTGAATACTTTTCCCTGAATATGGAGATCACTATGGAAACTTCACCTTATCAGAGAGAGTTTTCTTATTTTGGCAATTCCACCCTACCCCACACTCCAGATCTTTTCTTAAATCCTGCTTTATTTTTCCCTATTGCCCTCAATTCCATCTGACATTATACATGCATACACACACAAACACATGAATAGGAGTGTGGCTGTCCATTTATCTGCATGTATATGCATGTATGCATATGTTCAATTAAATAGATACAATATTTGTGTTTATTGCTGGTCATCCCTTGTTTTAATTTTTTTCAATATAGGAAATGGCTGATTAGCCTTCAAGAGGCAAAAATCAGCTGGAAGACATGGAACACGGGAAGAATGTGTGTTCGTTTAGAGACAATCTGTCTCACCATAACCACTCCCATGAGTCGAGATAAAGATCCTCCAAACTGGAAGATAACGAAAGGAAACATTTGCAAGGGAAATGAAGGAGAGCATTGGCCAGAAGGGGTCTTCTCCTCTGCCATCCTTCTAGGCCCAGCCTCCAGTCTTAGGTGTGAGAACCCAGTGTATTTGGGGCAGTTGTGTATAGAAGGAATCCTACTTGAGCTATGTGTCAAAGATTGCTTCGCTTTGTCTGCACATGCAAATTGACATTACTACTTAGTCTCTCAGAAACATGAAATGCAATCCCAGGAGTTGGAAGGAGATGGGAAGGGACCTAAAATCAGCACAGCTAACGCAGCAAAGATTTGAAGACAAAAATCTGACTGAGTTTTCCTGGATTATCAGCAACAGTTTTCTGCTAGCACACAAAATGGGGTCGAACATAAGAACTCAAATAGCGTAATGGCAAAACAAAAATAAAGAGATACGGTTCTTATACAACTAATGTTGGTGGTCTGGTCATAGGTCCCTAGAGTCCTGCTTCAATCGGGAACATATTTGTGCATTCTGGAATTACGCTTCAATTTTCTTTTATATGTAGTGAAAACTATGAAATGGGATACAAAATAAAGAAACACTTCTTTTTTTTTTCAAAATGAAATATGTCATAATGAGAAGCATGGTAATAGATTCTTAACCTTTACAGGAGAAAATCCTTCATAAAACATATCAAATAATGTTGACTTTGGCCATCAATTTAAAAATGCAATTCTAAGTTCACAGGGAAATACTGACATGCCTTGCTAAGAACATGTGCTTGTCAGGAAGTGGGAAGAATAAGCTTGTTCTCAACAGCAGAAACATTTCCCCCCACGAGTCCCCAAACTGAGGTGGGGAGAGAGTGCTTGATCATGCAAAAGAAAAGAAAGAAAATAACTCATTCCTATAGATTTACTGACCTTTACCTACTTCCAGATAAGTCTATTATCTCATTCACTCAAAGCTGTAGTTTGTGTTCATATATTTCTCTTTACCCCCACTAACCTGGTACAATTTCCAACCCCCTGATATTCACGTTTTTATTCCCATTGTCATTAGCTCCGCATTCCCAAGACGACATCACAAACATTCTCATCATGAGAAATTGCAGGATCTCTGAAATCACATCCCTGTCTCGCTTAATCACCATAACTACTCTTTAAAAAAATACTCCTCCCCATTCCCTTGGATTCCTTTTCTTTCATTGTGTTTGGCTCACCAAACCCACAACTTGATAAAGCCAACCAGCTGCAAATCTATGTCTGAATCTTCCTTATACCTGGGGTGGAATGTTCCTGAAGAAAATCACACAATTAGGCAACCTGACGCCACTTACACATTCATTGCCACCTGCCTGGTACAATCTCACACGACACTTGTAACTTCTCTTTTGGTTTTTGAAGACCCTTTGTCTCTGCTCTCTGTGATGTCTGCTATAGCCATTTCCTCATTTCTCATGATCCTTCATTCATTACAGTGACATACGTTCTTCCGAATACTGCATGGGGCATACATATATAAAACATTTCTCATTGCCATCTGGAATTCAAATTTTACTAGGCACCCTGTGGTTGTACCTGCCAAATCTGGCAATAGCATCACTATTCTCTCCTAAAAAACCTGTGCTGTCTCATCTCCATTAAAAAAATATATATTGACATCCTATGGAAATACTACTGTCCCTGGATCCCCAACCTTCATATTCTTCTTCCTTACCATTTCTAAAAATAATTTTTAAAAATCAAATATTGTGTGATCAAAGAGTGGTGTCTTACCATAAGCTCAGGTTCCCACACTCGTGTTTCTGTGGTGACCCCCTTTCATAGATTGAAACATCATATTGCAAAGGATATTTCCCCTCAGCCCACGTATGACTTACAGCTTCCATAATAAAGCCACACCTGATAAAATAAGAGACTGTAGGCTTTCACACTTCCTCAATCTTCGACCGCCTTTCCAGTAGGATGCTTGCTTCCTGTGCTAGCACAGCCTCTCAGTGATGGGGACTCCTGCTCTCCATGAAGGTTCTGGACTCCTCCAGGCTGAGCATCTGAATCCTCCCCTGCCTCCCTGATTTCTACACTCGCTGAGGTCATAAGTCCATAAATATGCTATTACGCCAGGGTTTATGCCTACAGCTCAGCTGGGCCTCATGAGTTCCAATTTGATTATTCAGTGAAAGTCTGCCCTTAAATGCTCCACAAATACCAGGAACAGAAAATGTCTAAACAAAACTTTTTCACTTTTCCCCAAAGGTGTTTCTTAAAGAATAGTCCCCACTGGAATGAAATCGCTATTGATTTCTTCTCTCTCACCCAGTAGCCCAAGGCTCATTAGACTCGATGCTCCCACGTTAGGTGGGGAGTGGGGTGGGTGTGGACTGGGACTGGTAGGAGACTGTGCCCAGGCTCTTCTCTCTTCTTTACCTTGGCTCTTCCTGGCCGGCTGGTTCTTAAGCTCCAGTGCTCAGTTCAAGTATGAAGTCCTTAAGAGGCCTTCTCAGAACACTTTATCTAGAAATCCCTTCTCCCATTTTCTCTCATGTTGTATTTGTCTGTCTGTCTTCTTCACTGGGATACTCTCTGGTTCATGAGCGAATTCCTCATGATATCTCACACAAGTGTCAGACAGCAAGCATGAAGTAAATATATGTTGAATAACAGAGAAATCCATTGATAAATTATTGGTGAGACAATGTTTTTAAGTATATTAGGGTATTTTCCACAGTGCAAAATTTTATGACGGTTTATAAAATATAAAAATAGTTAAGATACTAACTATATATCTTTATGATATATAATAAGCTTCTGTCCTTAGGCCAATATATCACACATGTGTTGCTAAGTGTTAGGTACAATACTCATTTTGATCCTAAATAAAGTTAAGACTATAAATTAAGACAAGTAGTTAAAGAGACCTAACGAGGGAAAAAATTCCATCTATTAAAGTGATAATTCTGATCTTTTAATTAAATTTGTTTGTGGTGTACTTTGTTTTATGTGCAAGTAAAGAGTCCAGAAGCCAATGTTTTCTGAGGCTCACTCATAAGTGCCTTTGCAAAGCCCTGCATAAATTTATTGTTCTGTTTTGGCATTAGTTAATATCACCACCACCATTATTTATAGCTTATTAATCATTACCAAACAATTAAAAAGATTTAATAAATCGTTTCTCACTCACTTATCTTTTGCATAAGAACAAGAAAAATTGTTTTCTGTTCCATAATAACACATCCTGAAAGAGCTTCATCAAATTGTAGAATAATAGAAGTAGGAAGTACATAAATTTCATTTTGCCCCTGTGAATAAAAATAATTACTTTAAGACGGGTATTTTTAAAATTATTTGTTAGAATGCGTTCTCTTTTATGCTTGGATTGTCTTTTACTCTCTTGTTTCCTTGGCGCTTCCTCTCTCGATCCATCAATACCACACACACAAATGTATTGACAACATCAAGGCCTAAATCACACTGTATAAGTCTACATGAACTTTAATGGATTATGGTAGGCGGTGGCTAATATTTTACATGGAGGGAAACGATATCCTTAGTGTGGTTTCCAGCCTCAGGGAAGACAGAGTTGGGTTTTCCTGCGCCTCTGAAATCTGCCCTGGGTTCTTGCTAACACTGTCAATGCAGAAAGAGATCTCTGGCCTCAAGCACTGGGCTCATTTGATGAAGTCAGGAATAAAAGATATTATATTACCTCCTCATACTACATTCACATCATCAGACAAAACAATCTTTATCCCACATCCACCGCGTCAAGAACCAGTAGACTGTCACCAAAGGTGCCTTGCTTTCTGATACTTTCAGCTGAATGTGGCCCTAAAATTACTTTGTGGCACTTCTCTGAGCCTTTGCATTTGCTCAGGCCTCAGTTCAGGCTTGAGTTGAAGTCAATACTCGGCTCGTAGAATCTGATTTCAGCCAAGAAAGATAATTCATTCGTGTGACTTTACTAAATAGACTGTTTGAACTCATTTTACAATGTCATCTTGTACATCCAGGTAATATGTAGGAAGCATGCAATGTGTAATGTGGAAAAGCTCTGAAAAGACACTCAGACCAAAGCCCTTGACCTGATGAACCTTACGGTCTTATAGGAAAGATGAGTCCTCAACCCAAAATAAAGTCATATGTAATAGGGATCAAGTGATAATGACAATGTTGGAGTACAAAACATCAGCCATCCATAAATCCCCTGAAAATTTCACCAGTACGTACTATTAAGCAGTTGAATTTATGGAAATGTCCTGTTATAGGAATCTGAGACTTAATTCAATGTTTTTGATTAATAACTGCTGTCATAAAACCAATATTTTGTGTTGTATTCAATATCTTTATGTGGTAAATATATCTCTATATTTAATTTGTGAAGTCCTCATACTCCCCTGTGGTATTTGTTGTGTAGCTGGTCTTACGTAGGAGTCAGGGTATAGCCCTGTGGCAGTATGGGCCAATTATTTAGGGGAAAAAAAATTGAAATTGTGTTGTTTTACCATTGCTTTTTAACCAGAGAAACTGTATTCATTATCATTGCTTCAGCTCTTTGTCTTCAATTGAATTTACTTTATTTAAAAAAATAGTTGGGGTGCCTGAGTGGCTCAGTCGGTTAAGCTTCCAACTTCGGCTCAGGTCATGATTTCGAGGTGAGTGAGTTCGAGCCCCACGTCAGGCTCTGTGCTGACAGCTGAGAGCCTGAAACCTGCTTCGGATTCTGTGTCTCCCTCTCTCTTTGCCCCTCTGCTGCTCGTGCTTTCTCTCTCTCTCTCTCGGTCTCAAAAATAAATAAACAATTTTTTTAAAGTTAAACACTTTATTTTTGTGTTTCCCCTGTAATCTTGTAGAGGAAACTTTTCATGTCTAAAGTGAGAAAACTTCTCTCCTTAAAATAAATAGACCCTGAATCAAACAAATTGCTTTAAAGCAGAAAAATTTAAAAGAAAGAAGAAAGGAAGGAAGGAAGGAAGGAAGGAAGGAAGGAAGGAAGGAAGGAAGGAAGGAAGGAAAAAAGTCCCCTAACTTTGTAAATAAATTTTTAAGCCTTGGAGAAAACGTATAATCATGCCTGGAAAGCAGCCCCTGTCACAGAAGGTGGAATGACTTCGGATCTAACGAGGGAAGGTTCCCAGCACTGCTGAGAAAGGAATATGCAGAGGGCAGGATGAAAAGTGGCTGCAGTTCACACAGCACTGCCATCATTTTTAAAGGACACTGTTTTCTGCAATATCACTTCATAGATAAATGAAGAAAGAAGCCCACTTTTCAACAAACTGCAGAAACACTTCATAACCAAGAAGCCTTCTGAACAGGATGCATTCGATGAAAAATATAGGCAGAACTATAATTAATCTGGGGTGCTTCATGCCTAGAAAATCAACTTCCGATTGCCTTGTATTGGCGAGGCTGGGTTAATGACAAGGGACAGGACTTGAAAGCAAGAGTTTGCCTGAATTCTGCATTTGAATGACTGGAAGGCAAGGAATTTTATCTCTCCAGGTGTCTAATTTTGGCCAGTGCAGCAACATGGGCATGGATTTTCATAGTTTCTTCTCCACTCTCTCTTCTCTATCCTGTGCTTTTGCATGAATTCCCATAAGCATTACTGGATCTCCTGTACTTTTTCTCTCTAAGTATGTGTGCACCTCGCTCAAAACTCTTCTAACTGAAAGGCCACATTGTTACAAATAGAACGGTTGCTGCAATCTTTTGCAAGAAGTGATAGTGCTTTCAGTTAGTAGGATCAGTTTCTGCTTTGTCTATTACGTTCCATTTCTGTTTTCTGAATATTGACCTGTGTGGGCCGGTACAGCTGACCCCAGCAGTTTGACCCCCTTGGCTTTACACTGGGCTAGAAAATGTTGAACAACTGGCTCTCTAGAAAAAGTTAAAATGTATGAGTGTGTATGTATGTGTTTAAGTTTGTATTATATGGTCTTAATGTAAAAATATATGGCAATCAATTGGAAATTAATAACAAAATATACAAGATCTTAACTGTAAATTCCATCTAGCCTGTTGATTTTCACAGGATGCTTTAGGTTTGCCAAATGCTTGTATCTTGTGTTCACAGCCAACCTACCGCTACACTTCAGCTATGATTCGACATTTTGTGTGATTTACAAAGCGATAAGAGGAATAACACATCTTTCAGTTATTCTGCCCCATTTAATTTTTCCTTCATCCGTTTCTTGAGCCAGGACTGTCCAAGAAACCAAACATGAAGTCTCAAGTTGTAGCATTTGCCAATTTCTGTTGAATAACTACCCCCATCAAGGCCAATTTGACGCTACCAATGTGATATCATTGAACACAAAGTTGGACAGCGATATTCCTACCACAGAAATATTATGAATAGATAACTCCAAAAGCACGGATAATAGAAAAATGTAGTTTAATAATTAGGAAACAATGAATTTTGGATATTCATCTTTGGGCATAATTAATTTACTTGTATACTTGTTTATAATATAATTTATTTCCATTTTATTTTTTTCATCCTGATAAATATACTCCTTAAAATTCACTGTCTATCACCTCCACCTCCCCCACCCCTACCTTCCAATAGCCATTAGTTTGTTCTCTATAGTTAAGGCTTAATTTCTTGGCGTCTCTCTTTTACTCTCCCTTTGTTTTGTTTCTTAAGTTCCACATAGGAGTAAAATCCTATGGTCTTTCTCTTTCTCCGACTGACTTATTTAACTTAGCATTGTACTCTTAAGCTGTATCTGTGTTGCTGTAAATGACAAGATTTCATTCTTTTTATGGCTGAGTCATATTCCATTAGATAGATAGAGAGATGATAGATGATGATGATAGATAGATAGACAGATAGATGATAGATACCACTTCTTTACCCATTCATCTACTGATGGACACTTGGGTTGCTGTAAAAAATGCTGCAATCAACACAAGGATGTATGTATCCCTTTGAATTAGGGTTTTTGTTTTTGTATTTTGGGGATAGAGGCCCAATAGTGCAATTCCTGGATAGTAGAGTAGTTCTATTTTTAATTTTTTGAGGAAACTCCATCCTGTTTTCCACAGTGGTTGCACCAGTTTGCATTTCCACCCATCGTGCAAGAGTGTTCTTTTTTTCTCCACATCCTCACCAAAACTCATTCTTTCCTGTGTTGTTGATTTTAGCCATTCCGACAGGTGTGAGGTGGCATCTCATTGTGGTTTTGATTTGCATTTCCCTGATGATGAGTGATGTTGAACATCTTTTCATGTATCTGTTGGCCATCTGCCCATTTTTTAATTGGATTATTTGCCTTCTGGGTATTGGGTTGAATCAAGTCTTGATGTATTTGGGATACTAAACCCTTTTTCAGATATGTCATTTGCAAATATCTTCCCCCAGTCTCTAGGTTGTCTTTTAGTTTTGTTGATTGTTTCTTTCGCTGTGTAGAAGCTTTTCATTTTGGTGTAATCCCAATAGTTTATTTTTGCTTTCAGTTCCCTTTGCCTCAGGAGACATATTTAGAAAAATGTCATCTTAAAATTTATACGGAGCCATAAAAGATCTCAAATAGCCAAAACAGTCTTGAAAGTTATATTATAAAGAGGGGAAATCATGACCTGATCCGAAGTTGGATGCTTAGCCAACTGAGACGCCCAGGTGCCTCTTATTACTGATTATTTTTTTTAATGTTTATTCATTTAGTTTTGAAGTGGGGGGAAGAGCAGAGAGAGAGGGGGAGAGAGAGAGAATCCCAAGAAGGTCTCTTGCTCTCAGCACAGAGCCCAACATGGGACTCGATTTCATGAACCGTGAGATCATGACCTGAGTCAAAATCAAGAGTTGGATGCTTAACAGACTGAGCTCCAGGCACCTGTAGATACTGATTATTTTTAAGGTTTAATTTCCTCATCTGTGAAATGGAGAAAATGGTAGCAAACTTATAGGATTTTAGTTAGAATCCATACAGGTCTGAAACATGCTCATAGAAAATGCCCCATAAAAATAAGATGCACCTGCCTCTCTCTCCCTTTGCAAAAATTGAATGACGTTCTCTTTAGACAGGAGAAGCAGGTCCACCAGGCTTAAGAGGAACCCGTACAGCCAGCTAAAGCCTTATGTTTTCAGCTACTGACTGAAGTAATGAGCCTATTTACTCAATATGCTCCCAGTATATTGGTGCCGTTTACCCCTTTGGGCCACACATTTCAAGTTTCAACATGTCTTCTTCATGTCCCTGAACTGTGGCTTTCATACAGCTCTTTCCTGGTGCTCTGCCCAGCGAGCATGTGGCTCTGGGCCTTCGTGACGCTGGCTTTGTACTGGGTCTTGATATGCATTTCCTAGCTCCTATTCCTGGCTCCCTGACTTCTACAACCCTGAGCTTCTCTATCCGATCTTCCCTGATCCGATCTTTCTCCCATTTGTCTGTTGCTTTTATTACTAGACAACCTCTCAAAATTTGCCATTCTGGCCCTTGTACTACTGATACTGGGGCCTAGCTGGCCAAGGAATGAGATACAGCAAATCTCTGGAGAAGAGGTCAGAAGAATGAGGGTCTAGTTCTGATTTGACAGTACTGGCTGTGTGACTTCAGAGAAGTCAATAACTGGCTCAAAGCCATAGTTTCTTTGGTTGAAAATGAGGCACACGACTTCTCTAGGGTCCTACCAGATCTAATGGTTCACAATTCCATGATTCTCAATTTACTGTTGCTTTCAGAAACTGCAGTAAACTGGAACTATTTCCTCTTGCTGCCTGTTGCTTAAGCAACCCTCAATCGATAGAAGCAACTTCAGCTGTTTGTCTCACTGTTGCCCAAGAGCTCATCAGCTGCAGAAGCTGGTTCAGAGAAACAATGCCTTAGAATTTGAGGAGCAAAATACGTAACGTTTTTCTAATCTTAAAATATGAATGTATGCTTTATCATAAAAAAATTTATACTTTTCCAAAGCAGCAAAAAGCAATCACCTGGATGATAAAAAACAAATAGGTAAACATAGAAAGATTTGTCAGATGAAATCTCAACCAGGAACTTGCGACCATGTATGGAAGTTAGGCTGGAGTTTGTTAAAATCATCATCCCTCTGAGGAGGAATGAGGCAAAACACTGAAATGATAAGGATAATAAATTAATAACATAAAAGAAAATATAAAATTAAATAGATTTTTACCAAGAAAGCCTTATATTCTCCCAACACCTAAAAGAAAAACGGGGGTAGTAAGCTAGTGAACTGTGAACATTGGCCACCCATGTCCCTGATATGGGATTCAGGGGGTCCCGTATTTATCCATGGCTTCCTTACTTTATATGCATGTTTATGTTGATACTATTGATCTTCCTTCATTAAATCTTTCTTCTTTGGGATTTTTTTTATCAGTACATTACCCTCTTAGTTTTTATGAAATCTCATATGTCCCTCTGTTGACACCTCTTCTTTGCCAGACACTTGTTCGCCATGGGTTGAGTTTTCCGATTCTACTGTGGGCCCCTTCTTTTTCTCTCTCAATTCTTTTTCCCTGGGTGAGAAGTTACATTCCAAAAGCTTCAAGTATCAACAACAGGCTGATTATTCACACGCATGGCCTTTGGTTCTAATATATATATAGAATACACATTTTATATGCACCTATATAGCTATATAGTACTATTGCAAGTGTGTAAATATGTATACGTGTATGTATCTAAATGTAACTGTGTGTGCATATTATATGTATATAATTTATATATATTATATATTATGTTATATATAAGTATATATTATATACATTATATTACAATATAATGTGTACATTATATATTATATATGTATATATAATATGTATATTATATATTATTATATAATTATATATTGTATAATTCATTATATTATATATGTATATATAATATGTATATTATGCTTATAATATGTATAATTATAATATGTATATATGTATATATAATATTATATATACAAGTATATATTATGTACATATATAAGTATATATATGTAAGTATATATATATATTTATATATTTACACCAACATTCAAGATTGCTGCCTTTGGGTGTCCCTTATATTTTGTGTAAATTAAACTCGCAAACCTTCATTTCCTCTGATGTCCCCTGGGTCACTGTAGGTGACCCTATGCATTTAGTCTCCAAAGGTAGAAACTTAAACATTATTCTTGGCCCCTTTCTTGTATCCATCCCCCATATTTTGTCAGTCAGTAGCTTGAACTGACCCTTCAAAAATACAGCCATTTTTTTCCACCTCCATTCTCATTCCTCTGGTCTTATGCTCCCATCAAACATGGCAATGGATTGCGGACATGATTCCCGGGTTTAAGCCTGAATCCACAGGTCCATCCCCTTACGGTAGGCTGAGAAATGATCCCATCAAAGTCTCTTACAATTTCCTCTTAACTTTGACCAGTACAGACTCACTGATCTGGTCGATATGGGATCGTAGGATTCATAGATCAAATTTCCACCGGCTGTTCAATGCCCTGGGAATAGGAATTAATTTCAATTCCTCAATGAAGGTCCTGTGTGCTTTTCAGGGTTTGCAGAAGCTTTTCTTTTTCATTGAATCCTTCTTCCTCATACTCTTCTCCTCTGATTTATAACTTGATTTTTGGCCCAGACATCTATTCATAGTTCCACAAAACTTCTCTGGCCACCCTAAAGAGGGATTGTACATCCTCCTCAGCACCGTTATTGAACTAATTTCTCTGGGTTACACCTGTCCATTCAGTTACACCTCTCAACCTTGTAAAATCTGTAAGAGCAGCTGTACTTATATCTTGCCCACAATTGTATCTTCTGTAAGTCCAGCAAACTTAGAAAATAAATATACACAATATCCATTTAAAGTTGGAGTTCAGATATGAGATAAGCTTTTGTGTGTTCCAGTATTTAGAACATACATTAAAAATAGGTTTGCTATCTGTAATTCAAATTTAATGGGATATTCTGCATTGTATTGGACAGCCTTAATATCTGGATCTTGAAAAGTGTCTACCATATACTAGTTGTTCAACAAATATTCAGTGATACAAAATGGCAATGGATTATTATAAGATTTTTACCCTATTTCTTCAAAAATATCATAATACAATTTAATATGTTCATTTTGGAGAGATAGTAGTGAGTATTCTTTGCTTTATTTGATAGTAAAGTCATTTTAAGACGCCTCATATTACGGGTTTAATTGTGTCTCTCTCACTTAGTTGTGATTTTAACCATGGAAAAGATGCTTGCATATAAGGCATTTCTAGAGAATGTGGAGACTATAGCCTGTGTATTTTGTTTTGTGTGTTTTGTTTTCACTCATAAGTTAGAGACAGAGCCTGTCCAAACTTGTTGAGGGAAGCTTTCTCTAGGTTTTCATTTCACACATCCACTCCCTGAACATTTCCCTCCACAAAACAGCTTCACTCAGAAGTGCTCTGAGTGCTTACAAAGGAGACAGCAAGAAGCTTCTGGTCCTGACCCGGGGGTAGGCTCTAGGGGACACAGCATCATGTCCTAACTTCCCACTTTGTCCCGTTGATGCCTGAATCCTAAAATCCCATACAGACGTGCCTTGATTTTTCCAGAGTGATTGTAAAAGAAAATAAAGACGGTTCCTTTCCATTTCATGGCCCTAATATGTACTGGATTTTGCTGTGTTACAATTTGAGTGTCACTGCAGAGAGTCTAATTGAAGGAACATCAAAATCAAAATCCTAAATACAGCAGATACGCTTCATCCTTATTAGGAGTACAATGACTGAAAGAAATGGATGTCTAGACTTCATGTATATGGTGCCTATGGACTGTATCGTTCCAAGCTCGCACCACTTCTGTTGGTTGGCTTTACTTGTTTTCCATCTGAGACGAGCAGTAATGTTAGCACAAAAGTGGATGGTTAAATTCCTATGAGGTACCAAAGGCAATGGATTAAGAAACGCCAAAGTTCTTTCTCTCCGTAAAAGCAACAAAAGGACCGGGGTTGGGGGGGAGGAATGTGAGAATAAACTTTTTCAGAACTCTGGAAATTATCCAAAAGCTTGCAGCAACCAGGAAGAATTCATTCAAGAAAAGTATCTGCGTCTTGGCAAGAACGGGGAGCTATGTGTCACTTTAACTTACCTGACTTCCAAGTCCCAATTCCCAGCATAGTGGTAGCCTTGAAAATGACAATCCAGATTGCTTTACAGGCACAGGAAGGGGCAGAACTGACCTCAGCTGCAAAGAATTCTGTGTATTCATAGTCATTTATTTTATTCGCATTTATTCTTTGCGTATTGCCTGCTGGTGGCTGGATCTAGAAGTTTGGCTCAAAAGGTGTGTTTGTCTTCACTTCACCTACCCCAGAACATACCAGCGGCTGAAGCTGTTATCTGTGAGCATTTGTCCAAAACATACAGGAAACTGTTTTAGCCACTGCTGCTTAAAGCAATGGGTCACGCTGGAAACAAAAGACAAAACAAGAAACTTGTGAAGAAAGATTAGGGATTGAGAGCTTAGGAGAATAGGACTTGGAAAGGCTCCCGTACATTTCTTGAATCAAGAAGGCCACGCACGTGTACACATGCTCAGGAAAGACCTGGGAAGACCTTGAACTCTAACCTCTGATTGACACTGAGGTTCTGTATCAGGAAGTAGTGAAGGCTAAGACAGAGTTGTTAGCTGCCTGGGCGAGTGTCAGAGGTGTGCCCTGACCCTTGCACACAGTCCCTCTGCAAAGACTGTGAGGATTTTCTGGCATTTCCCAAGTCATTCCGTGAACCCACTATTACCATGATATCACAAGAAAAGGAAACCATAGACCAACATCTAGTATTAACATATACACAAAGGTCTGCAACAAAATACTAATAAACCAAATCTAGGAGGGAAGAATATTTTTAAAGGACTGCATATAGACGCACCTGGAGGCTCAGTCAGTTAAGTATCAGACTTTGTCTCAAGTCATGATGTCAGAGTTCATGAGATCTAGCCCCCGACAGTCTCTGTGCTGACAGCTCAGAGCTTGGAGCCTGCTTCAGATTCTCTCTCTCTCTCTCTCTCTCTGTGCCCCTCCCCAATCTCATGCTCTGTCTCTCTCTTCTTAAAAATTAAGTAAAGATTAAAATATATTTTAAAAGGGCCCCTGGGTGGCTCAGTTGGTTGAGCGTCCAACTTTGGCTCAGGTCATGATCTCCTGGTTCGTGGGTTCGAGCCCCGTGTTGGGCTCTGTGCTGACAGCTCGGAGCCTGGAGCCTGCTTCGGATTCTGTCTGTCTCTATCTCTGCCCGTCCCCAGTTCACACTCTGTCTCTAAAAAATAAATTAAAAATGTAAAAAAACTAAAAAATAGTTTTAAAAAGATTACATATATTAAAAGGATTATCAGGGCACCATATCTCCCATTTCCTTAATGGGAGATAAAGATCACTCACTGCTGGTGCTGGACTTATCTCCTTAGGTGGGAATTTCTGCCCCTATTTTGGACTTCTTATTTCTGCTTTGGCTCCTGTATCACAAGCACCTGGCCAATTCCACTGTTGCATATGTTCCCTGCAGGGAAGGAGTGGGGTCCTTCACCTACAGTGTAAGGAGATACTTGTAGACTATCCCCATGCATCGGCTGCAGGCCAAATTCCACTGGCCATGGGGATTTGTCCTTATAGGAGACGATCTTGCTCTGTGTCTTCTCTATGTAAAGAAAGCGTTTTTCCATCCAGTGCCTGTGTGAGTTGTATCTTTATTGGTGACTCCAACATCTGCAAACCAGTCTCTTGGGATTACTGCTTCTGATAGTGAGCATTTTTATGCTATTTGCTAGTGTCCATGAGGTAGGACTTCTCTCCTGTTGGGAATAATACCTGTTACTTGCTCAATAGTTTGGTGCACCAGCAAGGCACATCGGGACATGGTGGAAGCACAAGGTGTTCATCAACCCAGCCACCCCAAGATGGAGCTGGATCCCCAGAGGGTGACAGGCTGACTGAGGTGCTGGCCTCCCTCTGGTCACACAAGAATAGGTAGGGTAGAGATATTCTCTGTGTCAGCTGGAATGAGCTGGTGCCATGGATAAGGGTGGATGTGTAAGACAGGGTTCTGGAAGGAGTAAGGAAAAGGAAGCTATCCTCTGACTCTTGGCCATCTTCATGCCCTCACACTACCTGACAGCTTCTACAGTGTTCTAGAGGCTGGAGAACACATCCAAGGGAAGTCAGGAGCCTCTGCAGACAACTCCTTCCAGTCAGGTTGCTTGAGAGCCTCAAGTAAGACATACTTTTACTCAGTGCAGAGCCACTGATGGCATTCCTGGAAAGGTAACTATTGAAAAGAGGTCCTTCTGTGAGAGTGAACTCTGAAAACTGGACAGATAACAGCAGAAGCCAGAGGAGTGCCCTGTGAGTTCACTGGTGTTCTTGTTCAGTGAAGGGGCATCAAAATGTCAGAGGCCCTGTGGTACAGCCTGGGGAAGCCACAGAGGTCACAGCCATTGACTCCCTGCTGTTGTAATTTTTGGCCCACATTGAACAAGACAGCCAAAAGGACAGATACAGAGATAAATGCATACCACTCTCGATCTGGGTTGCAACAAGCAATGGAGAGGGACTCCCACATGAGTGATGACCCCAAGACAACAATTCATGAGGCCATATCTTCTCTTCAGGTGAAGTAATGGACACCTGGCTATATGGCCCAGCCCCTGGGGATACGATTGATACATTCATGTGACAGCACTGGAGGTGTGTATCCAACAGGGTCTCCCCAAGGAAAGGTCCCACTTTCCCTGCTTATGTGTCTTGTAATGATCGTGGGGGAAGGGGTTAGAAGCTCCATTGAATGCTATCACTTTGTGGTGAAAATAGCAAGATGGCCTCAGACTTTGTCACCCAGGTAGACAGATGCCTGGTCATGGGGAGCTGGGCTGGAATGGCCAAAAAAAGAGAACTTGAAGAACAATGGAGTGAAAAGAAAGGATAGGTCAGAGTCAATGCAGAGAGCAATGTATCTCTGGCCATTGAAATAAAATACACACAGCAGAAGTTGATGGGGTTCCCAGAGAAGATCTGTGACAACATTGTAAAGTTGAAGGGGGTCTTTTCAAAGTTAAGTTGGAGTCACAAGGAACAAGAGGAGGAAGAACAATGGCACTGGAAAGATGTCTGTAGTCCTTCAGAGCAACCCTCAGTTCTCTGACCACACTCCACGAGTGGCCAAGGCTGCCTTGCAGAAACAGTGGTGAAGCAGGGAACCTGGCGGTAGACTGGCGGTCTTATACTCCTGTGAGCATAGGGAAATTTGGGGACTTTGATGGAGGTGTTGGACACTGGTGACCATGGGAAAATAAAATAAAATAAACCCAGACCTCTACATGCACATGTATCTCCAGAAGTACTCATCATCCCCTATATTGATGACATTCCCATGGCTAGTCTAAGGAACAACTGATCAGACACTATAGAAGGTCACTGAAGTATGACATTAACAGTCTGGAATGTCAATCCTGAAGAGATTCCGGGACCTGCTTGGCAAATAAAGTGGCTGGGAACCACCAGCACTGGTAGTCAGAGGTCTATTGCTGATAAAGTTAAACAGAGGTTTCACTATCCGCAGTGGCCTCCACCAACATAGAGGCTCATTGCCAGGAAGACTGTTGGATTATTGGAAACAACATATACCACCTGTGGGTGTTATTTGGCCCCTTTATTCAAGTTTACCTCCAATCACCAAGGCCAGTCACCTTTGAATTAGACCCCATTCAACAACAGAAGGTGATAGAAGCTCTACAAAGTGCAACAACACAGCCTTCCCATTGGGGTTAATGAAGGCTGCAAATGCTTTTGGAATTATAGGTCTTAGTGACCCCTGTGCATGGGGATTGGAGCCTGTGGCCAAGGACTGTAACCAGGGTGAGTGTACTTCTTGATTGTGGACATGTAAATTACCTGAGGTTTCTGGCAGATACACCACTTCCAATAGCAGCTCTGAACCTAGTGTTGGACCCTACTGGAATCAAACTACATGACCACTGATGCACTATAGGCAACCCTAAAGACCTGAGCTGCCCATCCTCAAGTGAGTTCTCACTAATCCCACTGATAAAAGAGAACGGGCTCTGCAAAATCCATCATTAAATGGAAACAGTACATTCAAGACTGAGCCTGAACAAGGTCTCAGGAAATCAGCTGACTCCATGCAAAAGTGGTTGTTGCTCTGGAAGGGACTAAATGGCCTGTGCCCTCACCCCTCCCTTTGCTAAGTGGGTCCAGGAATTGAAGACATTCCAGATGATTGTATGGCTTCATTAATGGATGGATCCACGAATCTCAAAGATGATGGGGACCACTGGGCTGCTACAGCCATCTATCCAGGATTGGCCACATTTTGAGTTAGAATAGACAAGGATGACCTGTCCAATGGACCTAACTCCATATGGTAGTGACAGCTGTGAAAAACACTCACCAGCACCTCTCTGCTATACATTTAGAGTCATAGCTATTGAAAACAGGCTAGTCATATTCAGTGACCAGAACATTAGTGACTGGACTACTAAGGCTCTCCTCTATTGGTTTGGAGTCCCTGGCAGCAGCTTGTGAACTGGGGAGGAAACCATTCAAAAGGGAATGTGAATGGAACTCACAACCTGATTGAGCATGTGCTCAACCAATCGCCATGCTTACCCATTGGGTCTACCACACATGGGGCATGATGACCACCTCAGGTGTGAGAATGAGCCAAATCATGAGGAGTCACCTAGAAGAAATGGAAAGCAAAGATGCAGCACAATTTTGGGACTCATGACAGGATCCCACACCATACACCATGGCAAACTGAGCCACATACCCCAAGATATAGGCCCCATGTGAGTGTCAAATGGACCCATTGGACAACTAGTCTCCAGTCATGGATTATAATAGTGCCTCACCACTGTGTATGTCAGATATGCGACTGCCTTTCCAGTGTGCCATGTAGATACAGGAACCACTATTGGGGCTTTAGGGAAACCCCTTTGCTGTGGGTTTGACATTCAGCAGGATTCCAGACAATCAAAGCACTGCATTCACTCACAAGCTACACAGCTACGGGCTCACTCCCATGGCATAATTTGAATGACTCTTGCTCCCTAGACCCTCTAAACAAATGAGGTGATAGACTTATGAGCATTTCAGATGCATATGATGGTTCCACAGAAGAGAACCTTGATAAGAAAGTCCATGCAAGAGGTCAACATTGCTCCCTTTAATTCTGGGAACATGTGTGGACCCCAAGATCAGTGGTAACCTCCTTAGGAGAAGTGTCTGAGTTGAGACGTTAGCTTCAGAAAGTCTCAATGATAGTGTGAGAAAGGATAATAGTATAAAGTAGCTGAGAAGCACATGATCATGTCCCTTCTGGGTTTCTGGGTTCCTGGAAGAAAATATCAATGGTGCTCATGGATCTACTTAGAGATACGGAGTTTAGATGGGGGAAGGTCTAGACAAAGCAAGAGAACATCTGAGCCAGATCAGCCTTGGGAGTAATGGAGTATGTGGAATGAAATAAGAGTTTTCCTGCCCTGAAGGCATCTCCATATTGAAGGAATCTGAATAGGAGTTGAGCTCTGTTCTAGACAAACTACGGAATTGTCTTCAAGGAATTAGAGATGGACTATGTGCTAGAGAGCCTTCCCTTCTGCGAAGACTGTACTGCTGGTGGACCTTTCCCACCGCTGTAAGAGGGGGTCTTTCTTCTCTGAATCTGATCCACCCTGTTAGAGACAGTACATAAACGTTCCTAATTAGAGATAGACTAATCCAACTTTGATGTGGACCCTGGAGATGAAGTCTTTACATTTTAAATCCTCAGAACTCTATTGCTTTTATGAGTGTTATATCAAGAACGTTTATTTTATTTTATTTTATTTTATTTTATTTTATTTTATTTTATTTTATTTTATTTTATTATTTTATTTTATTTTATTTTATTTTACTTTATTTTATTTTATTTTATTTTATCAGGGTATCACTGAACAGTAATTTCAATCATGTATAAGAAAACTACATAAATTCAGACAGCAATGTCATACAATAACATTTCCCAAAACAGATGTGTTGATTTAAAGCCTCCATTACAAGTTCTATGTATGAAAAGAGGAAGGGAAGAAATGGGGAAATTTCACTTCAGAACATCGTTTTCGATTATATTTCAATTTATATTTACGTGAGACAAAAAGACACATTGTAATGCAAGGCTTCTGTGGTTGCATTAATTTCCCGATGAGAAAAAATAATTTCCCATGTGTTGGAGTAGATATTAACATGTTGAATCATATCACTAAAAATGGGCTTTGTAACAATGGCTGTCACAGAAAAAAAAATGGTTACCGGATCGTCAGATATTGAATGACAAAATTCCTGCAATGAATTATTATAAAAGAGGACTAAAATCTCTTACAAGAGTACAGATAAAAATGGGAAAAGTGAAAATTAAAGCAGAAATGGATTCCTGCACTTCTTTTCCAAATGACTTCGTTTTTATATAAATATCCATTTCCCTCTTCTACTTGAGTACTTAAATGTGTACGTCTTGAAAGACAGCTGAGGAGGGACAGCCTTGGAATAAAGATGTGATAACTGTTCTCTCCACTACGCCTGTTATCACAGGCAGAATTACATTTATCTTTTGGTTCAGGAAGCCAGGGATAAAATTCAATGAACTCTTAATGTGTTTGCATTTCAGGAATGCGTTTCACCTTATGGTGTGCACATACATTCTAAAGCAAGACAAGTTAATTAAACAGACGAGCTCCAGGATCTTTGTGTTCTGCTATCATCGTCCCTAATTTGCTTTTAAGGAGTTTGCAAAATGTGTTTCCAGCATGTAGCTTGGAGCTTTACCCGGTGCACCCCGAAACTTCCCAATTTGGGGTGCAAACCCGTCTTCCCGGTTGTCTTTTTCGGGTGCACAAGTACTCATGCTTACTACATTTTTAGGAAGGAAATGATAAATTTTGTGGAGTTAGACCCATCTACACAGGAAAACTGGTGGTTCATTGTAAGACCCTTTACAGATTTTTGTTTCCTTGATATATAGAAGGACGCTTGTAATAGTTAAATGATTGTTGTTATATTAATGTTAAAAGATTTCTATGGTGTCAGTGGCTGTATTTGTAATTACATAATTACAAATTAGAGGGCCTTTCAGGGCCATTAGAGGCCCTTTCAGTCATCTCCTAGGTTTCCTTCTGTTATGCAATGCATTTGTATCAGATTTTATGCCAATGTAAGCTCTACTATATTCAAGAGTGTTGTGGCTAGATTTTTCTCCTCTTCCAGCAATGCACATAATCTCCCTTGCAGGCCAGGAAAGAGGACTTATTTTGAGTCTATTACTTATTACCCTCAGCGATTACACAGTATCACTAACAGGCGTCTGAAAGCACAACCGAGGTTCATTCTAAGGGATAAATAATTTTGTTTAAAGTGAAAGTTCGATAAATAAATTTTAACATTTTACTGTGAAAATATTATACTAATAAAAATTGTGTTTCATTCTTCCTTGTGTTGGCAGATTTTGCATGCACGCCCACACGTGTGTGTGTGTGTGTGTGTGTGTACACTCTTCTCCAAAGCCCTAGTCTACTTGGAGTAATAATTGTTACTATTTCTTGCCCTGCACTTGAAAAGCAATCCCCAGAGCCAATAAAAAGGGGTTTAGGAACGTGATGCTTGAGTCCTTTACTACTAATGCAAGAGCGCTTGAGTGCCTAAAGAGTTCTGAGTGCTTCTCCCCTGTGGTTGATCTTGACTTCCATCTTGAATTTCCCACTCTCTGAGCCAGACCCTCTGAAGGAATCCTTTCTCTTTTCCTCAACTAAGCATTGAGCAGAGGCTTCCCTTGTAGGGTGTTGACTATTGACTGTTGGGAGTGAATTTGTTCATCCTATGTTTGTGTCCCTGGGACAATTCAGTGGCTGTTGGAACTTCCCCCCTAATCCAGAATGCTCTGTGTGTTCAGACTGGGCTTTTCTAAAGCATGGGTCTTAAAGAAAGGGGTGAGCACTTTTTCCAGAATTTGACTTCTCACTGATGAAGCATTCTTCCACGGTGTCACCAATGGCCACTTCCCTGCAGGACTCTGATGGATGGGAGAGGGAATATGGGCGTGCAAGGGAGTTGGGAGGGGGGAAGTTTTGGGTGATGGGACTCCAGAACTTTCTCCTCCACATTGGCTCTATTACTATTTCCATTTTCCAGCCTAAATGATACAGAACATTTCATAACAAATCTTAAAGCAGTTTCAATAATTTGATGGCCTGCATTTTAAAGTTAGAAAAACTCAAGGGAAATGGACAGTTTGCATCCGGGGAACAAGTCGCCTGAGTGCTTTCGTTGATATCGTACTATATTCTACAAAGTTATTTCATAGGCTGCGTCTTAGCCCAATCCTACTTTAAAATACAGGCAAAGAGAATAAAGACCACAACTGAGGGCACATGTGGAAAAAACAACTTCAGCCAAAAGGGATATTTTTTAATCTATTTTAGTAGATGTTTTATTATGCTCTGAACATAAACTTAACAAAGACGTGTTTTTATTAAAATTTCCCAGAGATAATCCTTAATGAAAAGAAGAGTAAATTCTTCAAAGCATCTTATTGAACTCCAGGTGATGGAAGTTGGGGTTGGAGAAGGAAGAGGGGAAAAGAAAGAAAAACACTTCTAACTATTTTGCAATTTGCTTTAATTTAAGTCAGAGCCTAATTTGTTGTCACAACAGATTAAGAGAGGCTGCACAAACAAATGTAATGAATTCAGTGTGTTTCAAAGCCAAGGGCTAAAACCTGGATTTAGCGGGCATGCACTATATTCAACTTCATACTTTAAGAAAACGAGATGCTTTCAAGGTAATAAACAAATAGGGAACTGACAAATACAGCAAATCCCAGCCTAATCTAGTTGCTCAGGTACTCAAGGCAAGGCCATAAACAGCAGTATCCCTATATCACGTTTTTAAGCAAAAATTAAAACTCTTATATATGGACGGCATTGATTTGTGCTTAATCTGCAATAGCCCTTTTTATTAATATTGTACTAAACCCCAGGAAATGATGCCATAGGCCACAGATTAGTGCCAAAATACATATGAAGCCAGTTGATTCTGTTTATTAAGACCATATAAGGTCCCTGACCCTGTTGCGACGAACAAACCCAGGGCCAGCTGGCTCTCAGGTATTATTTTATACAGACTTGCTTGCTCATATCTGTTCGCAACTTTCCCTTTCGTCGGGGTCAGAGCAATTCAAAGCTGTGTAGGGACGTGGCGGTGGGAGGCAGGATTGTGTTAGCAGACGGGTGTAAGGAGCCAATCTGCCAATTATCTGCCGCTACAATTGGGTGCTAACCAAAACCGGCTTTCTGCATGTGTCTAAAACAGCGCCTGGGGGCTGTCACACAAAATGAGGTGCCCTCCAATGATTTCATTTTCCCTACCGAAAATCCCTCCTGGTTGGCCATCTGACTGGAAGCCCTTGCTTTGCAAAGAAAAGACATCCAGGGCAAAAGGAAAACAAAACAAAACAAAAAATAAATAAATAAAAAATAAAAATAACAACAAAAACAAACACAAATTAAAAAACACTTGTAATTCAAAATGGCCACCATGTTCCACCCAGGCTCATAATAGTAAGACTAGAAGACTGGAGAAGTGTGCAAATACACCCAAACACAGCCACCACTGCTAGCAGCAGCCACTTCACAGGTATCCTTTAAAACAACTGAATGTAGCTTTTATTTCCCCTTGTGTCTTTGGATTTGCTTCCTTTTTCCACCGCCAAAGAAATCTGCAACCTCATTTTAAATATCTTTGAACTTGCCCCACTGTCTTCCTGACTTCTCTTTTCCAAAATGAAGCACATGTATCACATGGGACTGAGGTCTGCATGGGCTTTCAAATCGGGTCAGTGGAGCAACTGCTAAAGATGTCACAGAAATTATAATTAAAAAATAATAAGTTCTTCAGAAAAATTTCTATGTGGGGGAGGGGGATGGTAGTCAGATGGAAACCATCCAGTTCTATCACGACTTGTCTGTGGAATTCATTTCAACTTAGTTGAGGAAGGATAATTTTATTTTAGAGATAAACACAGATGCCTTTCCCTCATTCACAGTACTGCAGGATTGGATGGTTCAGTTTATTTGGCTTTGTCCATCTTGGTGTTTTACAAAGATATCTTGGCCACCATGATGGAAATAAATAGAAGAGAGGCTCTTACTCTAGTTTGGCCACAGCCGTGGAGTAAGTCACTCCTCATGTGAGGAATGCAGTTTCCTAACAGCTTCCAGGTGCTTTGAACTAGGGACCCACTGAGGTTTTCATGCCAAAGCCAGCCCTGGTCCAGACATCTCCCAGCCGATGATGACCATGGAGGTGTCCTACTGTCAGGCCCATCCTGTTCCCCATCGGATGGGCCAAGACTCTGGGGTGGAGGTTCTTCCCACCCAATTCATCTCCCTGTCCTCCCTGTGCAGGTGTCTGGACCACAGAGCAGTCCACAGGCTGTCCCCACCTCTGCCTTCCTCGTCTCCCAGCAGTAGGAGACAATGCTGTGTTAGCAGAAGGGTGTGCACCTATCTTCACAGACAATCTCCCATCTCAAAAGAAGCGGCTTGAATATTTAACTTCGTTATGCCATCTGCTTTTTTTGGAGGGCTCCAACACACAGTCAGATCTTCCCTCTGCTTTGTTTATTTTCAGATTCTAGAAAGAGTAAAACCTTGCTTTGTGAGCGTAATTCATTCTAGAAACATGCTTATAGGCCAGAGCACTCCCAATTGCAAGAATCATTGGCTCAGTTGTGATCATGTGACTTCAGCATCGCATTCTACTTATATTGCAAGACATTGCTCATCGATCAAGTTAAACTTTATTAGAAATGTTTTCTGGTCTTGCAGAACACTCGCAGAACAAGTTACTCACAATCCAGGGTTTTGCTTTAGATGCATTTCTCCAGCCATAAGCTTCCTGGTATGAGAAGCTGACCTTAAAATGCTTATCATTAAAACATAATTTAGATATGTCCAGAGAAAGCAGTATTTAATAGTGTGACCGGTGATTTCGATGTTATAAATTCCAGTCTGAGTCTGGTCGTCCACTGCAAACACGTTAAGTGATGCATCGCAGCTCAACAAAGTGGTTAGCGTCACCCTGCCTTCCTGCCCCTTGGCCAGTTTGTTCTGCTGGGCTTTCATGCACATTTAATTCAAATAAGTACTTAGAAAGTATTTCCATCGACCCTGCTTAAACTGACAATGAATCTCCTTTCCAGTCACAGCCAAAGAGAAATCTTTTTTTAATTGTCTCAATTTATTTGCCACCTGTTCCCTATAACAGTCCTGTCTAATGTGACTTTGAATTTGGGATTACTAAATATCCTTTCTCGGAGGGCCTTATGACCTTCTAGTTTTTTGGCTCCTTGATTGGTTTCTCTCTCTCTCTCTTTTAACTAAACAATAGCCAGTATTTCATATTGCTACTTGTTTTCTAAAAACAACACAAAACAAAACAAACAACCCGGGGGTGCCCAGGTGGCTCAGTTAGTTAAGCATCTGACTCTTGATTTCGGTTCAGATCATGATCTCATGGTTTGGGCATCAAACCTTGTGACGGGCTCTGTGCTGACAGTGTGGAGCCTGCTTAGGATTCTCACTCTCCTTCTCTCTCTGTCCTTCCCCACTCACGCTGTCTCTGTCTTTGCCAAAATAAATAAACTTAAAAACAAATCAAAAACAAAACACCAACACACACACACACACACACACACACACACACACACACACACACACACGAGGAGCCCAGGTAATGCATCTGTACCCATGATCAGTTCCCTTCTATATTCTTCACCGGTAGCACAAATTCCAACTCCCCCCAAATGAAAGCCTTGCCCATGTCTGCCTGTTCCGCCTTCTCTCTTCCTTGCTCTTAAATATTTCACCCACTGCCAAGAACTGAGTTAGTTCTCTTCTTTCCACCACTTTTTAAAATTTAAGACAACCTCTGCCTGCCCATCTCTGTGAGAAATCTGCCAGGAAGTCCAATTCAAAGCTTTTAAAAAAGTTATGTTCACGTTAATGTTGGCAGAGCCCACATTCGACACTCTGGCTCTATCCAAGATCTGACAGTGGCAAATAGCTTCTTGACACTTGTCATAATTGAATGAATGCAAATTTTCTTTTTTCTTTTTTTTTTATCCCAGCCCTCACACCCTAATGAGCTACATACAAGAATTCAGTGTACATTTCCCCCATGTATCGCTTCTTCTCTATCTATTCGTTATAACCCGTATTTCAAATTTTATTAGAATTCTATTTCTCCTGACACTTCATTAATTTCACACTACATGTTCATCCATTTAACTAACATTTGATCTTACTCACTTTCTCAGCCAATGTTAGTTGATCTGCTTTGAGCAGATCGCAGATAATATTCTCTGACTTCATGAAGCTTATAGTCTAATGGAGACATACTGGCACTAAGTAAACATGTAATATCAATTCTGGTGAGTTTTTGAAGAAAAAGGCCAGGAATTGAATGTGAGGAGCCATGCTTAGAAGAAATACCCTCCAAATTTCTCTCTGAAGAAACATTAGAGACCTGAAGAATGAGACTGTATAAAATGTGTACAACGCAGAGACACATCTGTAAGTATGCATACTTTTGTATTTACACATAGCTTCTTTTGCTTCAGAAACTGGGCTTCCATTGGTCATTATCAATTAGCAAATATAAAGCATGATTGTAGATGAGAATATAGATACAAACAACCCCCTGGCTTCTCCATCTGCTCACGCATGCCTCCCTCCAACGTGACAGAAGGAGGGTTTTGGGTAATTAATTGGAAAGCAAGGGAGAAAGGCAGGAGGGTACTATTTGGCACCCTTTCCCTCTGAGGTCCTGTCATCTGACTCCGGCGACCTCAACCACTCAGCAGCAGGAGCGGGAATTCTTCCAGCAGCTCGCAGGAGCTTCCTTTCTACCCGCTGCTCATCTGGAAGACCCCTCTCACTCAGCCTCGGCTTCAGCCACATTCCCTTTCTCTGTATTCCAACAACTCCCTTGTCTGTTATTTTTGTTTCTAGAATTAGGACGGATGTGCCTTTTATATGGTTCTATTGTGAGCACTTGAGGCTGTAAGTTATCCTCAGGGAAGAGGCACACACCTTTCTATCACAGAAAGATGGCCAGGAAGGTTCTGATGGATTAAGGATTCAATCTTCCATCCTTTTATTGATGAGGCAGGGGGCTAGAAATTTGTCATGCCTTAAAATCAAGTAACACATCTAGGGCATGCAAACCTGGCCTCCCACCCACGCCTCCTTCATTGCAGGTAAGGTAACCTTGCGCTCTCGTTGTCTGGGAATGTTCTGGCTTATTAATAATCCTGATAAAAACAGATGTATTTCTATCATCTCAGTGAAATCACTACTAAAGAACAGTTTCACCTTCATGAATACCAGTCTGGAACGTACATGATATGCTCCTTGTACACGGAATCCATTTACCTTTCATTATAGTACACATACATTTTTTTTTTTTATTCTCAGTGAAGTTTGTGTTTATGCATAAGTTAGGTTTCCAAATGTAGCGTATTGTTACCTAAAAGAAATGGTGTGCTTTTAAAGTTCCCACAATGTGATTGTTCTTATGTGAGGAGAAACTTTCAGAATGGACCCATCCAGAAATCTAAGCTGCTCACCTAAGAACATTGTTTCTATGTCTGTTATTTCTTTAAGAGTGCTGCTGTAATGCAGGTTGAGAATGTGAGAAGAAAGGCAGAGAGTTTGGTGACACTCTTGTCTAAAAGTGAAACTGAAGGCAGGCACCAAGGGGACCATGACTTAGAATCTTGGATGGTGAACAAGTTATATGACTTAAAAACATATACATGTAATAACTGTAATATATAATTATATATGTAATAAGTAAAATATATATTATATGAAACATGCACTTAAAATATATGTAATACCTGCAACATATAATTATATACGTAATAACTATAATATATATTATATGTAATATATAATGTATAACATATATAACTGCTATATATTATATAATTACATATGTAATGACTGTGATAAATGTTATATATAATATATGTGAGATATAATATGTATATAACAATTGTAACATACAATATGTAATTATATAAATGTAATACCTGTAATATATATGCTATAGAATATATATATTATAGAATATGTATGTAATACCTATAATATATAATATATATGATATGTACTTGTTCTGTGGCAGCCACTGTGCCAATCCTTTTACTGCTGTTACCTCAACTGTCACAATGTCCTCATAAATAATATACTCTTGCTTTTCCTATTTGACAGATGGGGAAAGTGAGACCTAAGAGAGGTGTGTATGGGCCAAAATGCTTGGAACCATCATTCACATCCAATATGCCTGACTTACAGGCTTGTATTCTTGTCATCAAGCACACTGACTCCACTTTTAGTTAGAAAGTTTACAACTTTCTCTGATCTTTGTATTTTCATTCTGTGCTTTGCATTTATTATTCCCCTTCTTTCTCCCATAGAAGTCCAAAAGATTATTTCAGTGAAATCAAAATCCATCGTAGGGGGCAGATAGGGGGCAGACAGTGAGAGATGAATGTAGGCAGTTTAACGTTGTGTTTCACTTCCCAGCTACTTTGGGATGAGCCTGCCTCAGTGGACAAGAGTGATTTCTCACAGCTACGAGCATGACAGGCAAGCAGGCTGAGCAGTTTCCTATAATTCTGAGGAATGAACACAGGTGCTGAAAGACCATGTGAGCCTCACTTGGGGCTGAATTGCAGATAAACAACTGAAAGACCAAGATTCTTTTTCTAGTACTGACACTATTATTTATATATCACAAACAACAAAATAATAATTTAAGGGTGTTTGCTGAGCTCTGCAGGGTATAAGTATTCAGTCATCTACCGTGGCTAGAGAGCAGAATCTTCTGGACGTCACCATTGTAGGATTTACCCTACATGTTACTAGAGCTCTTAACCCCATGAAGACAATGCCTCTATAAAAGTACACTCGAAAATGTTACTTCTTCTGGGCATCTGGGTGGCTCAGTTGATTAAGTGTCCAACACTTGATTTCGGCTCAAGTCATGGTCTCATGGTTCTTGAGTTTGAGCCCAGGGTAGGGCTCAGCACTGATGGTGTGGAGCCTGCTTGGGAATCTCTCTCTCTCTCTCTCTCTCTCTTTCTCTCTCTCTCTCTCTTTCTCTCTCTCTCTCCTTCTCTCTCTGCTGCTCCTGCACTCTCTCTCTCAAAGCAAATAAATAAACTTAAAAGAAATACAAATAAATAAAGTAAAAAAAACACCATAATTGTCCTATGATTATTTAAAGAGAGTATTTTTATCAGCTAAGGTAATTGTGGGCTCACTGATCTACCCACTTATAAACATGAGATACAAAGTTACAGGTGATCAAATACTCAAACATATTTTTTTAAATTTAAAAATTCTTTTTCTTTCATAGTTTATTGTCAAGTTGGTTTCCATATAACACTCAGTGCTCATTCCAAGAAGTGCCCCCCTCCATGCCCATCACTCCCTTTCCCATCTCCCCCACCCTCATCAGTCTTCAGTTTGTTCTCAGTATGCAGAAGTCTCTCATGGTTTGCCTCCCTCCCTCTCCCCAACTATTTTTCCCCTTCTCCTCCCCCATGGTCCTCTGTTAAGTTCCTCCTAATCCACCTATAAGTGAAAACATATGGTATCTGTCTTTCTCTACCTGACTTATTTCGCCCGGCATAACACCCTCAAGTTCCATCCATGTTGCTACACATGGCCAGATTTCATTCTTTCTCACTGCCATGTAGTATTCCATGGTATAGATAAACCACATCTTCTTGATCCATTCTTCAGTTGATGGGCACTTAGGCTCTTTCCATGTTTTGGCTATTGTTGAGAGTGCTGCTATGAACATTGGGGTACATGTGCCCCTATGCATCAGCACTCCTGTATCCCTTGGGTAAATTCCTAGCAGTGCTATTGCTGGGTCATAGGGGAGTTCTATTGTTAATTTTTTGAGGGACTTCCACACTGTTTTCCAGAGGGGCTGTACCAGTTTACATTCCCACCAACAGTGTAGGAGGGTTCCCGTTTCTCCATATCTTTGCCAGCATCTAGAGTCTCCTGATTTGTTCATTTTAGTCACTTTGATGGGTGTGAGGTGGTATCTCAGTGTGGTTTTGATCTGCATTTCCCTGATGATGAGAACTGGACAGCAACATGTAGAGGAACGAAACTAGATCATTTTCTCACACCATACACAAAAATAAACTCAAAACGGATAAAGGACCTAAATGTGAGACAGGAAACCATCAAAACCCTAGAGGAGAAAGTGGGAAACAACCTCCTTGACCTCAACCGCAGCAATTTCTTACTTGACACATCCCCAAACGCAAGGAAACCAAGAGCAAAAATGAACTATTGGGACCTCATCAAGATAAAAAGCTTCTGCATGGCACAGGAAACAATCAATAAACTAATAGGTAACTGATGGAGTGGGAAAAGATAGTTGCAAATGACATAATGGATAAAGGGCTAGTATCCAAAATCTATAAGGAGTTCACCAAACTCCACACCCAAAAAACAAATAATCCAGTGACGAAATGGGCAGAACACATGAACTAACACTGCTACAAAGAGGACATCAATATATTTATTTTAATTTGATCTTTTTTTGAAGTAGGCTCCATGACTAGCACCAAGTCCAAAGAGGATCATGAACTCACCACCCTGAGATCGAGACCTGAGCTCAGATGAAGACTCAACTGACTGAGCTGCACAAGTGCCCCTTACTTGATTGTTAAAGAACTCAATTAGAAATAACAATTTTTTATTTGTCCATTGTGTCATCTGACAAAATAGTGTCATGTTCAAGGTGAGCGAGAATATTGAGTCATGATCTTTGACCTAAGGTCTTACAATGACTAAAGAATAAGAAATGAAGTATTTGTAAAATTTCATTCTTCCTTCCTTCCTTTCACCAATGTATGTATTTTTCTGAGAGTGAAGAATAGATTCAGGGATTAGAAAGATGTCCAAGTGTTTGGGTGATGAAACAGACTGATTTGAGGAGTTTTCAAAGTAAGGCATCTGTACACAGCATATTCTTGTCATATTTTATTATAATAAACTGAGACTTTTATATAGAAATGGAGAAGACAGGAAAGAATATTAATTGAACACCTACTCTGTCCAGGCACAATGAATAATATTCTGCAGATATCTCATGGATTGAGATTTTGTTTTTCAATTTCTGAAACTGAAGCTCAAGGAATTTAAATAACTGTTCTAAGTGTGTAAAGTTAGGAATTGTCAGATACACCACGATCACATTTGCATTCTCCAGGATGTATTTTTTTTTAAAGCACAAGAGGAAATGAGAAAGAAATAAAAAAGAAGCACTATAAAAATCGATTACATACAAATGAAGGCATTAATGCAGGAAATGAAAAACAAAAAACCTTTACAGCTGCAACATGAGACCAAAACCAAAACCAAGACCAAAACAAAAATTAAACAAAACAAAAATCCCAAAAAACAAACAAAAGTCATTATATATCGATAAAAGGGTTGATTTATTTACCCTGGAACTTCAGCTCTCATGTCTTTGGGTTCGGTTACCAGAAGGTCATTATGTCCTTTGGTGGGGCCATGTCTCCTTAAATTTTCAGGTCCTTTGAAGCCTCACAGGTACTGCTCTAGTCTTTGGGAGCTGACTTTTGGAAAGCATACTATCCATCAGCCCTGCTAGGGATTCTGAGGCTTTCTCGGGCCTTCTGCGGATATGTCATCTTGATGTTTCATGCTCCCTCTGTGGCAAGTTCTTAGGCCAGCGTGCCTTCTCTCCATCCTGCATCGCACTTCTTTTGCATTCGTGTGTGGGATGAAGGCGCGAGCTTGCCATCTCTCCCTGACTCCTAGATAGAGCTGGTTTTCTGGGGGTGATTAACTGCCGCCACTGTCAGGAGCTGGAACAGACAGCTGGTGCCCAGGTGTGTGGCGGGTGCGGTGTGCGGGTCAGGTGTGCAGTGCTGGGGTGCGGGGTGGGGGTGTCCACAGGCAAGGCATCCGCAGAGGCTGGGGGCAGGATCCATCCCGCCAGCACCCAGATGAGGCTGCCTGTGGTTCTGCCAGCCTCTTCCTGCGCCTGTGTCATGCAGCTGGCATCTCAGGACCCAGGAAGAGGTGAGGGGGAGGTGGCCCTCTTTGGCAGTATCCCTGCAGCTGGGGAAGCCCCGCACTCACCCACGCACTCAGCCTCCACACCGGAGAGAAGGCCCCGTGGGGGGAGGGGTGGGGGGATCTCGCTAGGCACTGAGCGTCTCTAGGGCTTGGTGACTTGGTAAAGTCAAAATGGTCCTCTTACCCCGTGCTGTGCCTCCCTGCTATTTTTTTCCTCCAACCCCGCACTGGGACTCCTCTGCCAGAAATCTGGGTGGCCACAAAGGCTGGTTGGTGTGTGAAAGGCTGAGTCAGGGTCCTCCAGGCTCCCAGACCACAGCCAAGAGGGGCTGGAGATGGAGGTGGGACCATGGTGGTGACCACAACAGGGACCAGGTCCAGTGCCAATCACCCTCCCCCCCCACACACACACCATGGACAGACTCTTCCCAGGTCCCTTGGAGTTTGGTGCTTCATTCCAAAGGTCCAACAAAGGTGCTTTGTCCGTGGATGGATGCCAACTTGTTGTTGCTGGAGTGGTTTCTGGGGAGGAATGTCTTATCCAGCCACCTTGGTGCTGTCACTCTGCCCAAAATAATGGTCTTGACACACAAAATTCATCATCAACAAACCCTCAGTCTGAGCATACCTGAGTTAAGCCTGAATCCTTATGGCCCACGAGCATCATTTTCAGGTCAAAAGAGCCAACAAACTATACATGTAATATCCTAATGTTAAGAAAACATACTCAAATGTTGGAAATAACTCAAAAGGATAAGCTGTCATTTCACTGTGGCCATGGACGCTCACCTGATAGGGGCACACAGGGTTTACTCCCTTCTTTTGGGGAATGAACTTCTCTTCACTCTAGTACATTCTGGGGATTAGGGCCAAGATCATGTACCATGGCTTGTAGATATTTTTTCCTGTATTTTCGCCTGGAAAGATGGATGATTGCAAAGGGTATGGCTTAATAATGGTGTATTAACTAGTTTTTGCATTTAACCATGCAATCTTATTCCAGAGGCTTTCTCTCAGTGGCAATATTTACTCAATCCCTCCAATTTACCATCCTGCTGATGCCTTCATTACGAAATTTAAATACATCTTTGACAAAGGCTCCCTGTTTTTTACGTGTCATTTTTACTTTTGGAAATCATACTTAGAAGTGATCACGGATTCCGTATTCTGTCTCAATGGATAACTCTCTAGGCTGAAGGAGAAATTTACTGCTTAAAAAGGCAAACATCAGAAAGCTCCTCTGAAATATATCGTATAAAACAGCATCTAAATTGGCTTTATACTTGCATTTTTATTTGATTATTCACCTTTCCATATGCCTTGTGTTTTGTTGGGCTTTTTTGTTAGCCCTTCATTCAATGTTGGTCATCTACAAATGAATCCATTTATTCAAACCCTTCAGTGCTAGAGAAACTCATTTATACTTATTCCATCCTCTTTTGGTCACCTCTGTCTAATTTAGAACAGAAATCTGAATATAAAGGAAATAATGCGTTTATAAATTAATTTCTTTGTACTGTGTAGCTAGCCTCTGATCTACATTACAGGTAGCAAATTGGAAGTAATGATCACTTTCAATTCCATTAAGTTCTAAACTCCAAAATTATAGTCTCCTTTTCCTTCCACGGTTATGAAAACACATGGCAAAACTGAAAGAGTAAATACTACCAAGGAAATAGAAACCAGCCATCATATTACTTTATACCTTGGTTGTACATCAAAACGATGTTGATAGAGTATTTGATTTGAAGGCACCGCCTTTATTAGCAAGAGGCAGACAAGCAAAACAAAGTTTAAAAGGTGTTCATGCTAAAATTGCGTTTACAAAGTAATAGCAATAAAAAAATATGATTCAACAATTGTAAATGATTTTGTCAAAAATTTACTGGTTTTTTTTTTTTTATGTTTTATTTATTTCCAGGAGAGAAAGAGACAGCATGAGCAGGGGAGGGTCAGAGAGAGAGGGAGTCACAGACTGAAACAGGCTCCAGGCTCTGAGCTGGCAGTCAGCACAGAGCCGACGCGAGGCTCGAACCCACGAACCGTGAGATCATAACCTAAGCGAAAGTCGGACGCTTAACCGACTAAGCCACCCAGGCGCCCCAAAAATTTACTGTGTTTTCTGATCTGTAAATAAGATAGATACAAATTAGAGTTTTTAAGATACTTAGAAACAGCGTAGAACCAAAATAAATATGTTTGAAGAATGAAACGGAATGACTTAGATATCAGTGCAGTTTTGTCTTCATTTTTTTTTTTAATGTTTACTTATCTTTGGGAGAGAGAGTGACTGAGCATGAGAAGGGGAAGGGCAGAAAGAGAGGCAGACACAGAATCTGAAGCAGCTCCAGGCTCCGAGCTGTCAGCACAGAGCCCGACGCAGGGCTTGTACTCATGAATTGTGACATCATGACCTGAGCCAAAGTCAGAGACTTAAGTGACTGAAGCATCCAGGTGCCTCAGTGCAGTTTTGTTTTAAAGTGCTCTCTGTCCTGGGGCGCCTGGGCGGCTTAGTCGGTTGAGCGTCCGATTTTCGCTTAGGTCATGATCTCGCGGTTCGTGGGTTCGAGCCCCGCGTCGGGCTCTGTGCTGACTGCCAGCTCAGAGCCTGAGCCTGTTTCAGTCTGTGACTCCCTCTCTCTCTGACCCTTCCCTGCTCACGCTGTCTCTCTCTCTCTCCTAGAAATAAATAAAACATTAAAAAAAAAATTTTTTTAATAAAAAAAAAATATCCTTTACAAAAGTTACTATGTTGTTATTACTTTAGTAATTAACCCATCGGTATATTCTGTAGTATAGAGTATGTACTATACTCGTGCACTTGACCACAGCCATCATGGCCCCACACCATCATGGGACCAGCTGGTCCACCACTAGTGTGTTGTGTGTCTGACAGGTGTGCCACGGATGGTGTAGAGGCCAGTCCTCATCTATGCTGCTACGTGTTATTCCTTCTCTACAATGATCTCCCGCACAACGTATGGAAGGAGGTGGGTCAAAGCACCTGACGGTTTAATACTCATATTCTGGCTGATGAATAGCAGTATTCACACAGAGATCTCATTTAAAAATAAAATATAACTTTAACCTGTCTATACTTTAAATGTCAGATCACTTAGTGAATTATAAAAGTGTATGTATTACTGTATTTATGTTAAATGGTTTGACAACTGCATTTCAATACAATTGGCTTTCTCTGTAGTCCTAGATATTTATATGCATTAAACAAATTAATCAGAGGTTTACCAGACTGCCCAGTGGTTCCACAGAACAGCAATAGCCACAACAACAAAAGTGATTAAGATTCCTTGTGGTACTGGGGCGCCTAGGGGACTCAGTCGTTTAAGCGTCCAACTGTTGATTTCAGTTCAGGTCATGATCTCATGTCTGGCTCTGCACAGAAGGTATGGAGCCTGCTTGGGATTTTCTCTCTCTCTCTCTCTCTCTCTCTCTCACCCTTCCTCCACTTGTGTTCTCTCTCTCTCTCTGACGAAAAATAAATAGACTTTTCAAAAAGGAATCTTTGTGATACTGAAGTGTAACATATATCTAAAGACAAACTCAGTAATTTTCTGCTAAATTCCACCTTTTCAGTTGATTCCTCAACCATATTATGCACATCACAATTTTGCCTTCTATTCTGTAGCTCCAACTCAACCCCATCTCGGCCCGCACCCCCACATTCCGAACTGATTTTGAAGCAAATACTAGACATCACTTGCCAGTTAATTTTTTTTAGAATGTATCTTTAAATGATAGAAAATCCCAAAGAAACAGAAACAATATAATTATCATACCTACAGACATGAAAAACAATGCTTTTGTATCAGATATTAAATTTGTATCTTAATTTTTCTTTCATGTTTTTAATTATTTTACTTTGAGATAATTACAGATTCACAAGCAGTATTTTTTAAAATTTTGTTTTAATGTTTGTTTATTTTTGAGAAAGAGAGACAATGCACAAGCAGGGGAGGGACAGAGAGAGAGGGAGACGTAGAATCCGAAGCAGGCTCCAGGCCCTGAGCTGTCAGCACAGAGCCTGTCTCAGGGCTCAAACTCATGAACCATGAGATCATGACCTGAGTGGAAGTTGGAAGCTCAACTGACTGAGCCACCCAGGCACCCCAGATTCATATGTAGTTTTAAGAAATAATTTGGATATCCGGTTTACCCTTTACCCAGCTACCCCCAATGGCCACATCTTGTAGAACAATATACGTATCACATCAGGATATTAACCTTGACTTAGTCAATATTCACACCACCCTAGGCTCCCATACATTGTCCTCTTCAGCCTAATCATGCTGACCCCATCCTTGCCTCCAATCCCTGGAAATCGTCCATCTGCTCACCAAGTCTATAATATTGTCATTTCAAGAATGTTAGGTAAATGTTTATACAGCTATAACCCTTTGGAATTGCTTTTTTGTTTTTCACTCAGCATAATTTTCTGTTAATTCATCCAGGTTTGTACATCCATCAGTAGCCCATTTCCCTTTTCGCTCAATTATATTCAATCATATGGTTGCACCAATTTTTTTTTTTTTCATTTTTGGCTTTCATTCATTAAAGGGTTTTGGAGGTGTTTCCAGTTTTAAGCTATAATGAATCAGGCTGCTAAAAATGTCTCTCTACAGGTATTTGGTTGAACAAAATTCTGTGTTTCTCAAGGGAAAATGCCCAAGAGTCCAATTTCTGGGTTATATGATATTTGCATTTTTTGTTAAACAATGGAGCTATTTTCTAGATTTGTTGTACTACTTTACATACCCACAGCCACGGGGCATTGAATTCTATAGCTTCTTACCTTCCTCACCAGCAATTAGTGTTTTCATTAATTTTTATTTTAGTCATTCCTATGGCTGCATAATGGCATTTCATTTGGGTCTAATCTGCATTTGTCAAATGGCTAATCAACGTGATCATCACTTCATGTGCCACCTCTGTACCTTCTTCAGTGAACCGTGCATTCACATGTGTTTTCCATGTAGCTCAACTTTTTATTCTCTTAGTAGAGTACTTTCCCAGAGCAAAATATTTCTTAATCAAGTTCAACTTAATAATTGTGGGTTGTGCTTTCGGTGTTACTTCTCTACCTTTTGCATGGTCCTACATCTCAAAGAGTTTCTTCTGTATTTTTTGTTAAAAGTTCTACATCTTGGGGCATCTGGGTGTCTCAGTTGGTTATTCATCTGACTCTTGGTTTCTGCTTAGGTCATGATCTCAGGGTTTGGGAGTTTGAGCCCCATGTTGGGCTCTGTGCTGATGGTGTGGAGCCTGCTTGGGAATCTCTTTCTCTCTTTCTGTCTCTGCCCCTTCACTGCTTTCTCTCTCACTGAAAAGAAATAAATTGATTTTAATAAAAGTTCTATACTTTTACAATCTACATTTTAGCCCATGATTGACTTTGAGTTAATTTTTGCTTAAGATGTGAGGGTTTGGTTGAAGTTGCATGTGTGTGTGTGTGTGTGTGTGTGTGTGTGTGTATGCTGTGTGTGTGTGTGTGTGTGTGTGTGTGTGTGTGTGTGTTTTGCCTACAGATTTTCTACTGTTCCAGCACCATTTGTAAGAAAGTTCATTTTTTCTCCATTGATCTGCTTTTATGTCTTTGTCAGATATTGCTTGGAAATTTCTGTGGGCCTATTTCTGGGCTTTGTTTTCTGTTCTATTGATCTGTATCCCTCTATCATTACCATGGTGTTGATTACTGTATCTATATAATAAGTCTTGAAATTGAATAGACTGTCTCCACTCACTTTATTCTTTCTTTTCAAAGTGGTATCACTCTATTTCATATGAATGTCTTTCCAGATGAGGGGCGCCTGGGTGACTTAGTCGGTTGAGCGTCCGACTTTCGCTTAGGTCATGATCTCGCGGTTCGTGGGCTCGAGCCCCGCATCAGGCTCTGTGCTGACTGCCAGCTCAGAGCCTGGAGCCTGTTTCAGTCTGTGACTCCCTCTCTGACCCTCCTCTGCTCACACTGTCTCTCTCTCCTAGAAATAAATAAAAAACATTAAAAAACATTAAAAAAAAAAAAAGAATGTCTTTCCAGATGGGTCTTATAGTATCATGACTATGTCTATGATAAATATTGTCAGGGATTTTGACCAGAAATTGCACTAAAATTGCATACAAATTTTGGGAGAATTGGCATCATTATTATGCTGAATCTTCTGACCTACAAGCATGGTACACTTCTCCATTTACTTAGAGCTACTACATTTTTTTTTTAATCTGCATATACCAGTTCTACTCATGGGTGTTAAACTTGCAATGAATTATTCATTATTTTAGAGTGATTGTAAAATGTACCGTATTTTTAATTTTAGTATCATGCTGTTCATTGCTAGTATACATATAATCAATTTTTTTATGTTTACCTTTTTGTTTTAATTGAATAATCATTGACACAATGTTACGTTAACAGCAGGTACACAACATAGTGATTCCACAACTCTGTATGTTACGCTGTGCTCACCACAAATATTTCACCATCCATAACCACAAAGCATTTTACAATATCATTGACTATATTTCCTATGCTGTTCCTTGCATCCCTGTGACTTGTTCATTCCATCGCTGGGAGCATCTCCTTCTCCCCTTCACTCATTTTGTCCCTTTCACCCCCACCCTTCCTCTGACAACCACCAGTTTGTTCTATGTATTTATGAGTCTGTAACTTTGATGAATTCACTTCTCAGTTTTAAAAGTTTATTGAAGACTCCTTAGAATTTTCTACCAAAGCCATTATGTCATTTGCAAATAGGGACACTTGTATTTTTTGCTTTCAAAACTCAATGCATTTTATCTCCTTTCTGATCTTACTGCTTACACTATTTAGAACTTCTAGCATTATATTGAATAAATATGATAAGAGTAGAATCCTTGACTTTTTCTTCATTTTTGGGGGGGGCAAATATTTATTTATTTTATCATTAAGTATAATGTTAGGTGTAAGTTTTTGCAGAGTGTCTTTATCAAGTTAAATACGTTGCCTTCTATTGTTATTTTTCTGCCAGTTTTTATCATGAACAGGATTGCACTTCTTCTATACCAACTGATATATGAAATAATTTTTCTCCTCTACCTTACATTGACTAATTCTTAAATATTGAATCAACCTTGTTGTTGACAATATACATTTGTGAATGATACTGATGATGATGGGGTGGGATTTTTCCCCTTTTATAAAGACTTTACCTTTTAAAAGCTTAGAATCAGAAGACTCCAGAAAACATAGGATTCTACCAGTCCAATCTCACGATATTTTGGATACTCCTTTTAGTAAATTAGTATGAAGAAACACTTAAAACCCCAGTATGAAGATTTAGGTACAGCATGTACCCTGCTCTTTGACCGAGTGAAGGCGACCATGGATCCAAATATTGACTTAGCCCTTACACACCAAAGCAAGGTCAAGATGCATTATTTTTGCACTATTGTGGGAACTGTGAAAGAGAGAGAAGGCACTTCTCTGCTCATAAGTACCTTACAATTTTGTTACATAGTTTTTCTACCTGGCTGGTGATTGGCCAGCAGAAATAAAAGGATAGGGAACAAAATAGGAATGGGACAGAAGATGCTACAATAAAGAAATATATAAATATTTTGGTAAGAAATATGGTTCAACTAATGATGTGAAAATGTCACTCTGTTGAATGATTTTGAACGGGGGTTATGTGATCAAACTGTGATTCTGGTGGATCATCTATTAAAACAGTTTGTAATGGATAAGGTAAAGAGGAGAATGAGCAAAGGGAAATCCACTGATATATCTACAGCACAGTGATTGAGAGGATGCAGGAGTCTAAGAGTGTTAACTTTGGCTCTTCCAAGAAAAGGGATCAATAATTAACAATTCCCAGGTCTCTGCTCCCTAAGTGGGTATGTCATCATCAGCAGATCCTTGGGCTGACTGTAAAGCATGAAAGACATTTTTCAGTTGGAATATTCTGCTCGTAACATCAGAGTGCATCAATTATAATAAAACCTTTCCAGAAACATTTCCTTAGAGGAATCTGGTTTGGAAGTTATATTGCTACCATTGATTCTGCTGTGCAGCATTTTCCCTCGACAAGCATAACACTTTTTGAAATACACATCCTTATTATAATGACAGTCAGAGTGTCAGAAAGTCTTCCCTGTTCTCACACAAATCAAAGTAATTTAAAAAATATCAATATGTCAACCATGGTTTCCAGTGTGATATCATATTGACCATTACAAATTCGTTGGAAATTATTATTGTTGTTGTTATAGAAGAACCTCTTGTATCAGGTTCACTATGTTTTGCAGGTGATGAAACATTTATTTTTTAAATAGTTTTTTTTCCATATTATACTATTTTGTTGTATCTGTTTTTGTATGCATATGTTTTACTGAATATGGTTGTTTTGGTTTTAATCGTGTCAATTTTGACAAGCCTGACAAATTGATTGAAATTAGGAAAATGGCCTTATTTTTAAGTACTTATGCTTACAGCTACATCACATGAAGGATTGACTGTATAAATCCCTTTATTAGGGGCACCTGGGTGGCTTAGTCGGTTAAGCGTCCGACTTTCGCTTAGGTCATGATCTCGCGGTTCGTGGGTCCGAGCCGTGTGTCGGGCTCTGTGCTGACTGCCAGCTCAGAGCCTGGAGCCTGTTTCAGAGTCTGTGCCTCCCTCTCTCTCTGACCCTCTCCTGCTCGCGCTGTCTCTCTCTCTCTCTCTCTCCTAGAAATAAATAAAAATATTAAAAAAAAATAAATGCCTTTATTAAATTGACTATTGTTGGACATGGTATCCAGAATGACATTTGAGGGAACACATTTTTCATGTATCATTATATATTAAGGCAAATCAATAGGTGAACCATTTATATTAAATAAAACGAAACTGTGATGTGATTAATTGTCAAGGGATCAAATGTAGACGTGTTGCCCAGAGCAATATCATTATCTGGAGAGGATTTTGCACTCAAAGAATCCTGTCATTGTGATGCATCATGGTGAGAGAGAGGAGAATATTAAAAAAAAAAATGTTTAACATTTATTTATTTTTGAGTCAGAGAGAGACAGAGCAGGAGCTGGGGAGAGGCAGAAAGAGAGGGAGACACACAATCTGAAACAGGCTCCAGGCACTGAGTTATCAGCACAGAGCCTGATGCGGGGCTTGAACCCACAGACCACAAGATCATGACCTGAGTCAAAGTTGGATGCGTAACCGACTGAGACACCCAGGCGACCTGAGAATACTTTTAAAGAGGTTGCATGCAATATTTGAGGATTAACTTTGTTTTTAGTTTATTTTTGTTAATTTTCATGTAAAATTCCTCTTGGAAAAATGGGAACCGAGCTAAGGTTACTGAATCCTCTAACCGTTACATGAAAGCGTCTAAACACACTTGAACTACCCTGATGCTGTCATAATAGATTTCAAATGTAAATATAATTATCTCAGGAATTTATCAAGGTTTTCTGTTTTCTGTTTTTCTTAAATTCACTTCGTCGAAAGGACTTGTCCCTATTAGGCGTGTTAAAAATTAAGTTCATAGGTAAGTAATATAAGATGGATTTTCTAAACTTTAGAAAAGGGCACTGAGATTAAAATATAGAAGTAATAAATTGCCTCAGAGCAAGTTAAATAACCATATTAATCACAGAAGATAGTTTTTTTTCTTCAAATACATGTATTCCAAATGCTCTTTTCTGATCATAAAATAATTATATTAGCATCAAGCCTTGCTTATAGAACATCCTAAAATGATTTTAATATATGGAAAATGTATCCTCATTGTTAAATTAAGTTTACCGCATACATACTGAATTCTTTGTATTTCCAACATGTAATCTTTCACCTCTTTTGAATGATCTAAGAGGCCTATTTAAAATTTTTAAATCTGTAGTGCGTCTTAAAAGAACGAATATTTCGGCCCGAGACCTTTGGCAATTACAATGTAATACATCTGCAAACAGAATGGATTCTGTTCTACTTTTAACTCCAAAAATGTGACTTCAAAAGTTTTCTGGAAGATGTATTGCTTTCTAGCATATGTATCTGTCATGCATACGAACTAGTTAACTAATTTGCTTGCTTTGGGGTCCCTTTTTTTCTTAGAAACTATATATAATTCTTTGAGTTCAAACTCATAAAATCTGTTGATGAGATTCAGCTTCAGAGGAATATTTCCTGACTCATAATATTTCAAAAAACACATTTCTGAAAACTTCACTATATTAAATCTTATTAATACAGAGGTCTGGAGCAATCAGTATTGAGTTGTCGTCAGAGTCTACAGAATATAAATCTAAACAAATGTGTCCAGTATAAAAAGAATTCTTTATTAAAACCACCTTTCTTTAAGGTTCTATTACCTCAATATGTGACTTTGGTGTGTTTAAACAGGGCTTTCCCACATGTCACTGTAACTGGCCACGGTTCCTTTGCTTTCCATCAAAACTGACTCTGTCGAGAATTGCAAAGGGCTGCATGGAAAACTTCCTTAGAAAGTGTGCTCAGTCAAACAGATCAACTTGGGTAGTTTTATTATAAAGGATGGGGCCCAAATATTCCTACGGTTCAGGCAATTAAGGCTCTTCTAAATGCCTGTGACGCTTTTGCGTTCATACGGCTCCACTGCGTTTCTTTCTCCTTTTCATCCGTCGCTTTTCTCTGTTATCGCATTCCAAAAGATGGAATCAATTGTTCACGAGTTGTCTTTTCTTTAAGCGGAGTCATCTATTTAATACAATGAACCCCCGATTTATCCATATTAGTGGTTAACTTTCTTAGGCTACTGAAAATGCTGACATTTGATCCTCATCTTGCAAAATGCACCAGTTTTTAAAGTATGTTTCCAAGGGAATGAAAAGGCTGAGTCTCGGAGACCCACAGACTGTTATATGTGACTTGCTACAGCTCACATTACTGCAAGGTGGAAACAATGTCAGCAGGAGCAAAATCAACGTTTTATACGACTCATTGTACATAGCAATCCATGAGCTAATAAAGTCAGTATTAATATGTTGCCACTGTGCATAATAATTCTTAAATATAAGTTTCACGTCTTAAATAGGGTAGTTATACTATAGCCAGTTATAATAAACTCTGATTTCATCACTGCTTATGAAATTCTTAAACTAAGCCAACATTATATATGTATTTCCAAGACTCTAATGGGCAGGGAAGGAATGCCCAGTGCTATTTTATTTCAAAACAAAGAAGGCACCATATGCTTTCGCCAAATGAGGGGAAGATAAAGTTCACCTACCCAGCGGCAGCTGATTTGCACATTGTAAGTTCATTTGAGTAAGCATTTCTAAATTGGGACGATGGCATTAACCAACTTTCTTTAAGGACCGGTGATACTTGAATTATATTGAATTAATTGTAGGAAAAGATTACACAACAGTATATTTTTTTTATCATACTAATTCTGTGTTTAAAGTGTATCAGTTATGTTATTGGGAAGTAAGATTGTCAAACTAGACAAAGCCATCTTTGTGGTTGAAATTCTTCCAAACGCGGGGAACAAAAATCCGAGTGTACTGGGTGCCTCAACTCAACATCCCTGAGATAGACACACTGTTCTTGTGCTTGAAAAACCAAGATGTAGAGATATCACAGAGCACGTCTCTACTTAAGCACTTGCAAAAAAAATTAGGAACCCTCTGAAATACTTGAGAACGTATTCTTAAAATAGCCAGGTCCCAATCTTCCTACAAAACAATCAGTTTTGTCAGCTGATTTTAAGGAGAGTTTGCTCGTAAAGCACTTAAAGTGTCTGTGACTGCAGCTAGAATGAATTTTCCTTTTTATTCTCTATCAGGCGATCAGAGGTTTCAGGTGTCAGCTCAAAATTTAACAGGAAAGAGAAATTGTCTTTTGACTTGCCCGTAGCTTTCCGCGTGCGGCCCCATGTCTTTGCAGCCCACCTTTCAAGGTGGGGATTAAGAATAGATTATTGAAGTTTAACTCAAGTTTTCATTTCAGTTTTCTCTTCCTTCCACTAGTGTGGTTTCCCTGTTCCTGATTATCGCAGATGGTTTCTACAGAAGTGAAGAGGCTGGAGTTCAATCAATAGGAGGCAGAGTGGGGGTGCACGCTGGGAAGGCATTTGAGGCTGCTGGGAAAGTCTTCTGTCCCCTCGCTGGCCCGGTGCTCTCAGGCATCTGGGTTCCTCTTATTTCCCCCAAAGCCACTATTGATCCTGCGAAACTAAAATACCTCCTCCCATCGCACACTGGCCCAGAAACATTACCTCCACCTTCCAAATACGGTGCTGCATTTGGAAATTACGTGATTTCTTAAGGTCAATTACTCTATAACGTTTTACCCTTATGAATGAGCTTCGGAATCTGCCCATTAATATATATGTTAAAGCACCAGAGCATTTCACGGAATTACTTCAAGGAAAATGTCACCTCTTTGAATTCCTGAAAAGAAAATCTTCACCAATTCCACTGAGCCCCATTTCCTCCTTAACTCGGTTTTAGTGTTTTTCTTGTCTCTAACATCACAGTACCAACCCACATTAAAGTCACATTATTCCCAACAGAAAACAAAATCTGGGTGTATTATATTCCTACAGTCCTTTCAAGCAATGCTCATTGTTAAGTGTGTGGCCACTTATCACATAGAACGTCTTTCTTTTCACTCTTTAAACCATAATCTTTTTTGATCATGTGTATAAGACACGTTTTTCCTTTTCTTTTCCCTACAATGACTTTTGAGATTCTTTATTGTTGAAATTTTTTAAATTCTGAGGGTAAAGCATCACAGAAATCTGTTTTTTTAAAACACTATTTATTGGGAACTAGAAGTGACCATATATTGTGAATTGTGGGGCCACGAAATCAACTAGTTTCTGGTAATTTTTTTTAATGTTTTATTTATTTCTAGGAGAGAGAGAGAGAGAGACAGCATGAGCAGGGGAGGGTCAGAGAGAGGGAGACACAGTCTCCGAAACAGGCTCCAGGCTCTGAGCTGGCAGTCAGCACAGAGCCCGACACGGGGCTCGAACCCACGAACCGAGAGATCATGACCTGAGCGAAAGTCGGATGCTTAACCGACTAAGCCACCCAGGCGCCCCAGTTTCTGGTAATTTTTGATCAAATATACTCTTTATATGTTTCTGGTAATTTTTGATCAAATATACTCTTTATATGTATATTTCTTCATAGAAAGTATTTAAATGTACCCCTATATGAATGTATTATAGGTGCTGTAAACCACAAATGAAACTGACATTTTAAAAGAATGACATAAACTTGAATTAAAAAAAATAATATAGAATTCTTTCATTTTCAGATTAACTAGGATGGCTTTATGCATCGCTTTGTTGTTAATTTATAAAAGCAAATCTATACTTTTTCTCATTCATTTTGTTCTAATTTAAGAAAAAAATCCTAACATACTAATGAGTTTGTATAATATATTTGAGTAGTAAAATAAACACCTGAGTACTCACCATCCAAATCCAACAATCACTAGCATTTTTATCTTTTTGTTTTGCATTATCTGTTGGTGCATGTGTGTGGACACACAACCGTAGGAAAATACACTAAAATTATCAGGACATCTCATCTTTAAGCAGCTCAGCTTGTGCATCCTATTACTAAGGACATTTTCCTCCACAATCAAAATGCCACTGAATTGGCAATAGTTTCCCACGTACATGTAATATTTCATTCATATTCATTTTCCTGAACAGCTCCCCAATATATTTTATAATTGTTTTTGAAGGTATGTATTGGTTTAGCTACAGGAAGATGTTTAATGCATATCACTAAATAATGGTCTGCATGAGAAGCTTCTGGCATAAGTAAAGGTATATTCTGCTGGGAAAATAATGAAATGATCTGTAATACTGCTTTATCTAACGATGCGGGGCCTCCCGCTAGACCCTACTGTTTCCACTTGAGAGACCAAAAAGTTTCTTAGGCCGGGCTACCTGGAGCTTCCAGAATGAGGAAGAGATTCTTTGGCCCACGAAGACAAAAAGGGTTCCAGGTCTCAGCTTCTCTTTATGCAAGATTCTACTTAGTGCCGCCTGTGAGTGGGGGCCGCTCAGTGAAAGAAGAACATTCCAGGCATGTGGGACAAAGTGGTCCCAGGACACACATATAAACTCTTAACAATGGTATCACAATAGAGGGCTAAATGTAATGTTGGCCACAAACATAAACTTTAAAACCTATTTCGATAAATACTGATAAATTATATGCATCTGTATGTATGTAAGTGTCCTAATGCATATTTCTAAATACATCTTAAATACAAAATGTATATGCACTTGAGGGACATTAAGTGGCTTTCTGGTAGAACAGTGTCTTGGTAATGGAGGTTTAGATTACAATTTCAGGCTGACCGCGGAACGGTAACCTGAATGTCACAACTGGTTTACAGCCCACCCCAAAGGAAGATTCTTAATGGAGAAAAATCCACTACACTACAGGCAACCAAGATCGTAATTTTTTTATATCTACCCAAACACGTTTACCCCCAAATATCTATTGAATATATACTCTGCTTAAGCCATTACATTAGATGCAAAGAAGACCTTGCTGTTTTCAAATTTATTCCAAGGAGGTGGCCCGAGAGTAGGCTACTTCTATCACGATGTGGCAAGAAAAATTAGAGTTGTGTGTTTTTTTTTATCTAAAATGTGCTTCTGCATCCACCATCACTGTGTGCATGGCTACTTCCATCTCTAGGGTCTCTGCAGTTAGGCAACAACGGGAAGTACCCACATCTACCACAACAACAACAGCACACACACACATACACACACATACACACGCAAATGCCCAAGCTTTCAAAGATTTCCGTTCACTGCTAGTAATTGAATAGTTTTTAATCCTAATGAATTTTAAAGGAATTGTGTTGTTTACCTCAAAGACCGTGGAATGAATTAAAAGAAAAATGAGGGGCTATGTTATATTTCGACACACAAAGTGACCAAGACTGTGTGAAATGCACAGAAACAAACGTGGAAGACTGAGCCTCCAATTTCAAAGAACCCAGAAAATCCAAGAAGAATGTGCGCTTGCCTGGAGCAGAGGCTATGGCCCTAGAAGGGACACTGCAAATGTGGGCTTCATGGGGGAGCTTTGGAACCAGGCAGAAGAGGAGAACACGGCATCTGTTTCTCCACCTGCTCATGCAGCAGAACCTCTCCAGACAAAATGGCCTCTAACAATAGGAACAAGTCTTGGGGGCTAAATGACAAATTCACAATTCGATTTTCAAAAATCAATATACAAGTCAAATGAGGATATTTACAATGGTTTTGTAACTGTAAATACGATACTCTGAATATCCAGGAACACATACATCACATGCACTCACCTACATATACATAAAACATGGAATATCTATCTATCTGTGGTCCTAACATACATTAAATGTGTTGGAAATACTATTTCGTTGTTTGAAAAATAACCCATGCTTTGCTTTGTTAGCTCATCTGTCAGTTTTGTAATTATTGATAAGATAGATAGAACGGGATTACTTTCCTGGTAAATATTTTAAAGATGAAATGAAGTGCAAACATACGGAATCCATATTTATCACACGATACATTCTAGCTACTCTGTTCCTTATTACTGAGTCTGTAGGAGACATTATTTTCACCTTGACATCTTGTGTTCCACTTTGCCTTTCTTGAGGCCAAAGCTAAAGTCACCTTTGAAAGACTCTCAAAGTATTTCTTTTCCTGGAAAACAACTCAATGTGTCTATTGTCATAAGAATACATATTTTAATGGTAGCAGAGAAGCTTAAGACACAAAGTATGTAATGCGTGTTTTCTCAACCAAGGCACCTTGGTAGAGGATTATAAGACCTGTCAAAATATCCCTGTTCAAACATGATATTACTAATCATGAAGCACTAGGAAATTGTGTGACAGCTAATGTGATGTCATATCAAGGAAAATAAAAAAAGCCAAAATATTCAGGATCCTTTCTAAGAATCTCAATTAAACTCCCAGCTTATAGGATGTTCAGAATTTAGAGGGATAAATTTAATGATTGCATGGTTTCAGAGATATTCACCATACCATTTTTTGCTGTAAAATATTGTATGATGCTTTAGCCTAATACAATAAGAAAATTCATGGAGGTTCAGGTCTGGATTGAAAGAGCAGAAGTGAGAACCAAGTGCTATGAGTGAAGTTCGATTAAATATTGGTTGTAAAAATGCTATGAAGCAAATTCTGGCCTTAAAATGTGCTATAAGAGATAAACAGTTGATGGAATTTGGATAGCGAATGTGTATTAAGCAGTATAAGATTAATTGTATTGAATATGAGATAATAGCATGGTAATTTTTTAGAGGATATTCTTTGAAGATGCAGCCTGAGATATTTCGTAGGGAACTGTCACAATGTCCGAAACTTACTGTCAAACCCACACTTGCAGTGAGCCATGGGGAGAAAAGTGGGAAATATATTAACTAGCAATGCACACATAGCAGGGCAGGAGTAAGTCTCTTACACCATAGAAAACCTTTCGGTTTTTCTCTGAGTGAGATAGAGAGATGTCGGATGGTTCTGGGACAGGTGGCATTAAGATCCAAATTCTAAAATGCTCACTCATGATGAACAGAGATGGCGAGGGGACCCGTGCACCAGCCAGGACCTTGGCTAGGGTCCGCTTTCCAGAATGAGAATAGGAGCCATCACTGCCAGGATTTCAAGAGGTGGTCAGCTTCCGAGGTGTCTTTTGAAAACAGAAGGAACAGGATGGGTTTATGAATGGTGTGTGACTTTGGCAGAAAAGAGGAGTCGAAGCTGACCCCAGATGTTCACATGGAGAACTGGAAGATTTCAGGTGCCATTTACTGAGATGGAAAAGCAATTAGAGGAGTGGAATTATAAAAGATAATCAGGAACCGTTTTCCTAACACCCTAAATCTTAAAGTCATGATCAAGTCCCATTAGCGGTGCCCGTGTTTCCTGCTGGTGCTATGCCCAGCCTTTGCTGCTCACATTAAATCATGGTCATGTCAGGCTAGTGGACATGGCTATGGGCATGTTCAGAGGAGGTACTGTAGGTCATAGGACCAGCTTGTACACAGGAAAGAGACCAGAAGTCACCTGTCACATGCAGAGGACTGCAGTTAGTTCTATATGATTGGATTGAGTGCTCAGGGAGAAAACGGTAAGAAGTAAAGACATGTGGTATCATTTCAATGGGACCCCTCTTTCCCGTTACCTGCCGATTGATGTTCTCAAACCCAAATCTTGTACATCAACACCTCTCTCAGTCCTTCCATAAAACATTTCCCAAGTTTCTCACCTTCTTCTCAGTCCTGGGAGGAGAATGGCGTCATTTAGCTTCAACTGTGGACAGTCTGAGAAGCAGATGGCCTCCCTTCCTGATGGCGCACAGGCTGCCTATGCTTACCCTGAACGCACCGTTAATGCAGCCAAGACTTGTGTGTGCACGTGTAATCCACCCATCCCGAGCGCTTACGGTCTCATCTGAAACTGCGGAGAAAAGAAGTATGTAAGAAAGAAGCTCGCTGTGAGTTGTTTTCTCTACTCCCAAGAAAAGAGAAATCGCATGCACTTGAAGGCATTTACCATGCCAAAAATATGCACTCGCTCTGCTACAGAAAGATTCACTATTGCATGTAATTGACTTCTGGTAGTGATAGCAATGATTTTGAAAACTCCTTCCACCAAAAACTCTTCGCCATAGTTAGTCGAGATAGAATTTGGAACCCAAAGGCCCGTGAGGCTCATCCCCAAACTCAAGGATATTAGTGCCATTTTGCCAACAGTCCACATACATTTCAAAAACACTGTTGATTTGCTCCTGCTCAAAGCAGAAGTACAGAAACAGCATTTATCTGCTGGGAGGAGGGCAGATCAGACGAACTTTTGTTTAATTTTCCATTCGTGCTTTTTTCGTCTATGGCTGATACCATTATAAAATTTCGCATCCGGCAGAAAACATTGAAGAAAATCTTAATCCAGTGGCAAAATGTGTGCCTGCTGTGATGTATCTTTATTTTCCTGTTTCAAGAAGTCACTTCTTTTAATTGGCTTAGAGTCCAAATCATTATTTCTCTATCCTATCATTCAACCTTCTTCTTGTTAGAGTTTTATAATACAAATATTTGTCCCTTTAGGTATATATTTTTTCCAATACAGGGGCAAAAGTAGCTGGATTTTATCCATAAAGCTAGGATTAGTGAATAATCCCATTTATATAATGTAGCACATAGATGAGATGAAGGACAAGAACACCTTAAAAATGTTTAGTTGAAGCGCACCTGGGTCGTTCAGTCAGTTGAGTGTCTGACTTCGGCTCAGGTCATGATCTTATGGTTCGTGGGTTTGAGCCCCATGTCAGGCTCTGTGCTGATGGCTAGCTCAGCCTGGAGCCTGTTTCGGATTCTGTATCTCCTTCTCTCTCTGACCCTCCCCTGCTCATGCTGTCTTTCTCTCTCTCTCAGAATAAATAAAACATTAAAAAAATTTTTTTAAATGTTTAGTGGAACTGATCAATATCTGTATCTTTACATACCTTCATGCATCTATTTGAAGGCCTGTGGTATCATCTTACAAAGAGCTAATAAATAAATGTATCTGCCACCATTTAAAATGTATTTTCTAGAGGGTTCTATCAATAAAACATTATCCATGCGAAAGTAAAAGGCAAAGCCAACGTGCAGTTGAACGATGTAACCTATCCACGGAAGAGGACTCTGGGTCTTAGGCCGTTTCACATCACTGGTCCCAGTATTTGGCCTTAGAAGGGAAACGGGAGACCCTATTTCTTGAGTTGTGAAAGCTTAACCAGAGTTTGGCAAGCATTTTCTGTAAAGGACCAGGTAGTAAATATTTATGGCTTTGCAGGCCATGTGGTCTCTGTCACAGCTCCCCAATTCCACTTCGTAGCAGGAAACTGGCCATAGACAATATGCAAACGAATTAGCTTGGCTGTGCTCCAGTAATAGTTTATACACAGAAGTAGGTAGGTTCTGGATTTGGTCCCAGGGCCATATTTTGTTGATCCCCTACCTAAAACAGAGACGTACCAACTCCATTCTTTGGCCCACTAAAGAGGAAGATGAAATCTGGGGCCAAAAACATCTAAAGAAGAAAAAAAATAGATAAAATAGCTTCAGGCTTCTTCAGCGGTGGTTTCTCTTTAAGGAGAAACTAACCCTATTAAAGTGGTCCTTATGATGTCAAATTCTTTTTTTCCCTGTAAAGTTCCTTCCCATTAATATCGTGGCACACTGTCAAATGTAAACTTATTTTTGCCTGTTAAAGGCATCTTTTAGTCTCTTAAAGAAAATATTTTGTATAAATGTAAATTATACATAATGTATTATATATATAACTGTATATATTTATAATCATGTTAATAATGCAAGTGAGACAGCCTGTTGAGCACAGGTTTCTTGCCATCACTCCTGGGGCTCCCCTTCACTCCTGGGGATGGGCAGGACGGTCAGCAGCAAGCTATTTGGAAACACACGTTCACATGCACGTGTATGTCACCCTTTGACTATGAACAGTATTAACACTTTCAAATTGGGGAAATGCTTCACCAGTTACAAAACAGATATTTGCTTCATGATAATTTCTGACCATGGACACATATTTGTCAAGTAGCTTGGTGACCCGGGGAAATTCACTCAGGTTCTCTCATATATAGGTGTCTGAGTAATTATTAAAGGAGCTGTGGAGTCAAATGCATACTTACTTATTTATTTATTTACAAAAAGAGACAGAGAGTGAGAGTGGGAGAAGGACAGAGGCAGAGAGAGAGAGAGAGAGAGAGAGCGCTCCATTCTCAGCCTGGATCAACATATGTGCTCAATCCTACAACCCTGGGATCATGACCTGAGCCGAAATCAAGAGTTGGGCGCTCAAGGGACTGAGCCACCCAGGTGCCCCTCAAATACATATTCTTATAGTGAGTTTTAGAGTCAAACATAAATCCTACTACTTATTAACTATGTGATTTCAGGAAAGTTACCTGAAGTGTTTGCGGCCTCAGCCACGGATACTAACAGCTAAGTTATTTCTATCAGTTCCCAGCCTGACCTACTGCCACAGACTCTCAAGATGTTCCAACGTCTACATCTTGTTGAGCAATGACTACTGGGGAAGGCTCCTCAAAGTCTTAAGGAGAGTGATATATATGTTAGAGCTTTGGACAGAAACACGGGGTAACTGTAAAAATAAAAATGCCAGGTCCTATTTTCATCCACTAGGATCCATAGCAAGTATTTTATAGAAAGAGAAAAAAAATAGAAAAATAGAGGAAAATTTTGGGAAGGGACAAAGACACAGAGCAAGATTGAAACAAAAATTAATGGAGAAGTCTCCTCCAAAAAATCATGGGCTGGGGGCACCTGGGTGGCTCAGTGGGTGAAATGTCAGAGTCTTGATTTCAGCTCAGGTCATGATCTCACGGGTTATGAGTTTGAACCCCACTTTGGACTCTGCATACAGGAGTGGAGCCTGCATGGAATCCTCTCTGCCCCCTCTCTCTGCCTCTACCCTATTCTCTCTCTCTCAGAAATAAATATAAATGAATAAACAAACAAACAAATAAATAAATACAGACCATGACTGGGGTGTCTGGGCAGCTCAGTAGGTTAAGCGTCTGACTCTTGGTTTTGGCTCAGGTCATGATCTCCTGGTTTCATGAGTTCAAGCCCTGCATTGAGCTCTGTGCCAACAGTGTGGAGACTGCTTGGGATTCTTTCTCTCCCCCTCTCTTTCTGCTCTTCCCCTGCTCATGCTGTCTCTGTCTGTCTTAAAAATAAATAAAGAAACTTAAAAAAATGGTAGACTCTGATACCCTTTACCTTTGATAAGCCGAAAGAGCAGCCGAGGATTCACACATAACAACATAAACACTGGACTAATGGGAGAATATTACATCAACAAGAGCATCACCTCAAATGTGCTGCCATGCTATCAACACAAAATTGGGGCAGTAAAATTTATATTCATGTGACAGAATTTTCTAGTAGTCAAAAACTTACATATGTTTTTGACTACTAGATTGCTTCTAAATTGTTGCATTTAGAAGCAACAATAGCAAATCACTCTCCAAATTATTAAATATCCAGCTAGGGCACATTGGTAAATGAAAATAGTGAGCTCAAGCCATAAAAATATCAATAATAATAATGCATCAGTTTTCATAATTCTCTATGATAATCTCTGCTTTGGATTTTTCAGCTAAAGCCAATATCTAAGAAGTGATCTCTCCCTAGATATAATTCTAATGTCAAGTGTAATATCCCATCCTTTGAAATTCAAAAGAAATTTGCCCTAATCCCTTCCACGTGTTCTGGCTGATCCCTGCCATTCCACCTTCTTTCCCTACAGCTCAGGCAGTAAGGCTTCAAAGTAGAGGAGAGAGTCTCCTTGCTCCTCGGAAGCCTGTCTCCATCTGCCACCATGGCCATTGTCCCACTATCCCACTTGCTCTTCCTGTTTAAATCATGCTTGGCACGTCAGGGGTAGAGCACGGACTCCTATCTTAAATGCAGCAAGTGCTACATAAGGAATTCCTCAAATTTGTGCTGATTTTTATCATCTTTGAGTGGACCACTGTATTCTCTCTCCAGAATTTCTTCATTTCCTGGTCCTCTCTCCATGACCTCCCCCTGGAAATTCAGTGTCCCTGGTTTTATTACTGTATAGAACATTTAACTCTTCCACCTCTCGTGAATGCATTCTGCTAAATAATGATGGATTTTCAGTGAATCCACTTGTTATTACTCAAAACGAGAACAAAGAGGAGGAGGAGGAGCAAAAAATGAAGGTGATAAAGAAACTGTCCCAGGGAGGATGTTATTTTCAAATCCTAAATCTAAATGGTTGTCTTCAGAGGCGCTTGAGTGGCTCAGTCGGTTTGGGCTCTGACATTGACTTCGGCTCAGGTCATGATCTCACAGTCCGTGAGTTCGAGCCCTGCGTCGGGCTCTGTGCTGACAGCTCAGAACCTGGAGCCTGTTTCAGATTCTGTGTCTCCTTCTTTCTGCCTCTGCCCCACTCATGTTCTGTCTCTCTCAAAACCAAATAAGCATTTTTTAAAAATGGAAATGGTTGTCTCCAGTGTTACAACTCATATGGGACAATCAAGAGGTGGGAATCTAGGCCACGGGAATCTATTCCATGACATTTAGGAAAGGGAAAAAAATATGAAATGTAAAACAAAAGCAAAAAACTCTTCCTTTTTAAATTTCTTATTAACAAAATTAATGCACATGTATATGTATATATGTATATGTATATGCGTGTGTATTTTCTTCCAAGAAAGTCCCAGTGCTATTTATCCTCATTAACAGTTCTCTGGACATAAAGACTAAATTGGAGGTCAAAGTTATCCCTGCTACTCAGAACTTCAAAGGAAGGAAATGTCACAACAGGCTTGCTTTTTGCCTTTCATTTTAATGTCACCATTAGGTCCAGAATCAGTTAACAATAAGAATGGCTAGTGATTCTTCCACATATTAAAGTGTTTCACATTATTGATTTTAACTGTGCCTCGATGCTTTCTTCTCTTGATACCAGTAAAAGAAAATATTGATTAAATCTAAAGATGCTTTATTGCAGCCTCCTTCTTAACTATCAGTGACGCAAGGTTCATGTACATTTAATTGATTTTTGATTCATTCATGATTGGAAAATCAGTAAATTATTTCATTCAGTTTGAGAGGTACACTCATCACAGAGAAATTTAGCTGAATTGAACTTTGGCCATGAATTTGAAGGGGCATCATATGGCATAATTAGGTAAATACATAAATTTTATTTTATAAGGTGAATATTACCCTATTGGGATGTGCCAGGTTCTTGGTTTACATCCAGACTCTAGAATCTTGGCAGAGTCATCCAGGGCCGATCCTGCCTCTTGTGAGAAATGTAATTACATCTTTAATATATACCTACTACAGACTAGTAGTAGGCATAGAAATTTCTTGTGGAGTACTCTCTTATGGAAAGATCCTGATTCTCTTATGGAAAGATCCTGATTCTTTCTCTTTCTCCTTTATTCAACATGGTGTTGATACCATCTTAATGCTTTTATGCATACAATGCAAAGATTGACTCACTGGATACAAGTCCACTCGAAAATGTGCAACTAGGGAGAATGATGCAAGAGACATTTTTCTGCTGATTACTGCTGTAGATCAAGAGGTCATTTCTAGGCTTGGCCAACTTTTTGACCTACAGGAGTAACTAGTTTATAGAAAGAGAGGAAAAAATTAGAGCACGTTATGCCCATCACATGACTGTACTACAAACGAAACGACTCTTCTGTGTGGGTTATTGAAGTGTGTCTCCAAAATCTGTAAGGACAAGAAGGATAATAACCAGGTTTGTGGAAAGTGTTTTGGTTGCTTGGCTCAGGAAATAAGCTTGTCCTGTTCCTTCTGCACCTGCTAAATTAAAACCTAAATAGCTGTAACCCAGCACCTCATTGTTCTCATCTTGAAAGTGGTATTAATATACTTTGCAGTAAAAGGGTAAATGAAACATTATATGATTTTTAAGGTTGTCATAAATGCTTAATAAAGGCTATGGAGAAACATGATAGTAATTTTTCATAACGCTTTGGCTGATGAATCAAGAGCAATAATGGAAAGTTCTGTGAAGCTGTCCGTGCGTCACAGCTGCAGTAGGATGCTTTTCCAGTGTTAGGATATGTAAAGTACATTATGACACTTACATAAAAGCAAGAATAAAAGTAGTCACTGCAATAACTATTGAGCTCGTCTCGTCTTCCCTGTTTGCTGTTTGTCAGCATATAAGACCGACTCAGCAGGCCAGCTCTTCCCAAGTGGGGTCTTCAAGTCCAAGACTGAGATCATACACTGCCTTTGTTATTTCAGTAACTATGGCTACATCCTTGATGTCACCCCCCGTGTCTTTTCATGTATTGCTAATCATGGTTGATGGTTGGTCTTGGCTGTGATATCGGGACCACATAGAAAGCAATGAACTTTGCACCATAACATGATGGGCCACCCATTTCCAAGTACATTTTTCATGTAGTCATCAATCCTCGCTGGTAGTGAGCAGTGCCATTTTGCCCCATGATATAAAATAATGTTTTCTCGAAGAAGATGTGAAAATAGTCAAGGAGAGGTTGATGATGCAGTGATGAAGGGGATGGATGGTGATTGCCAGGCAAATTCTGAGTCTTTAAAGGAATTGTCCATCAGGGTTTTGGAATGTGCTCCTTGATGTATAATACACAAGGAACAATTCCATATGATATGGAAACGTGTATGCGCCTATTGTGTTGACAAACTCCAGATGTTTTTTCCTTTCCTTTACTGGACTAAAGATCAGGACTCATTTAAGAGAAAATGCTCATCGCTGAGGTGCACTTTTGAGTGAGTCTTGCCCTGAGTATAATCCCTGTGAGTAATTCTAGTTTGCCTGAGCTCTGCGATGGGGCCAACATTTTCAGTAAACCCCATTTCCTCCCCACTTGTACCTGGCCCCTCCCTTCTATCTAACTGCTGTTTACTCATCTTTGACAAGCCACTCTCATTTCCCCTCTGCGCCATGCACTTACATCTAGCCGAGCTGAGGATATAGGCCACCATTCTGCAGCAGCTCCCCGCCAAGGTAAGTCCCCAGGTCTGGATCCTTGCCATAGGTTCCTCTGCCCAGTCCTGTCATGACCACAGACAGGAGTCTGATGCACCGACCGTAACGGGTAGAATAGAGCAACACTGACACTGGAAAAATCAGAATTCACTGACCTGTCTGATTTGCTAAGAGACTGTGTATATTGTCACCTTATCATTAACCAGGAACATGGCTGCTGTACTCTTTTGAGGCAACTAGAGTCATTTTGTGGTCAGGCTCCTGTCCAAGGTACTTATGTCAAAATGTAGAAATAGCCAGTCAATAGAGAAATGGTGTTTACCGTAGCCATTATGTTTTTGTTATATAGCATTAGTATATATGTATATTTGCCTTATTTATTTTGAGAGAGAGCACAAGCAGGAGAAAAGCAGAGAGAAAGAGATAGAGAATCCTAAGCAGTCTCCACACTGTCAGCACAGCACTGAATGCCAGCTCAATCCCAGGAACCATGAGACCCTGACCTGAGTTGAGATCAAGAGTCAGAGGCTTATATGATTGAGCCACACAGATGCCCCTATATTTGCTACTTTTAATGGATTTATTTATATTTAATTAGCCTTTTTAAAATTAGTATCTAATACCTGAGAGCATTGTTGAAAAGTCAAAATAATAGTAACCTAATAACTGTCATTCAGGAGGTTACAATTTGATTGGGCATACAAGATTTTAAAAAATATACAGAGACTAAGAAACACTAGGAATATCAAATGAGAAATCTTACATAGTGGGACGGGTCAAAGGTGTTGCTAGCAGAGGCAAGAATATGGTCAGAGTCTTTGAGGACTCAGCATCATCTTTCAGTTTCTAATTTTATCTAAAACTGTTCTATTTAGTTACAGGGCTTACTACTATATTAGGAATTTCAGGATAATAGCAAGACTTCATTGGTTTATATGCCCTAATTCTTATAGGACTTTGATCTGTGAGCATTTGCATTATATGTTCACATTCCAACTGAGCTGAATTTTATATAAGACAAGGAATGAATAATCTTTCCCCATATTAATTGCATGTATCTTAGACGTATTTATTTGACAAATGTTGATCTTTATAAAATGAAGATATGTCACAATTCTGAATTATTTAACCAGTGCTGAGAGGCAAAATTATCTTTATTATATGCTATACGTTGCTATCATTCTTTGCAGTCATCAAAATTAATACTAAAAAAATTTCACTCAATGTATAAGTAACCCCCATAAATAGTATATAGCTATTTACATTCGTAAGTTGCAAAACATTATCTTTAGACTGAGTCTAAATTTACATAATAAATTGTCAAAGGCATATCTGAATTATTAATCTTATTCACAAACTCTAATTAACAAGGTAATATGTACACTGCAATTTTGAAACATAAAGGTGGAAACGATTCATTTATTTAATAAGTTAAGTTACCAAAAATAACTACACACTGTGTGCTAAGTACCTTGTTTGCGGCTATGCTCATACCAATAGGCAGGAGAGAAGCTGGAGCACACCTCAGAGCTTCTGATTGAGGGGGAATCACCTAATGGTTATATAATTGTTTGGTTCAGTATTCAAAATAGATCAGAATTTTACACACACACACACACACACATACACACACACACTAGGGTTGTCAAATTCAGCAAATAAGCACACAGATATCACATGGACAATATGCATACAAATATCACATGGACGATATGCATACAAATATTTCACAGGGTATGTAATTGTTATTTATCTGAAATTCAAACCTATCTGAGATAAACATTAGCAAACATTGATCTGATGTTTATATTCCTTGATATGCTCTTGTTTATTGGCCCATGGCCATCAAGAGGCCTGGAGTATGACTATTCCCACTTATCAGTTATAACACAAAGCCTCCTAAAAGGATTACATTTTTTTAATGTTTATTTTTGAGAGAGGGAGAGTACAAGTGGGCGAGGGGAAGAGAGAGAGAAAGGGATGGAGGATCTGAAAAGGGCTCTGTGTTGACAGAAGTGAGCCTGATGCAGCACTCAAACCCATGCACCTGAGATTATGACCTGAGCCAAAGTCTGCTGCTCAAGTGACTGAGCCACCCAGGCACTTTTCTCATCTCCCACTAATTAGGGGACAGCACTTATGCCACTCTGACTCCTTGTTTAATCAACTTGTTCGTGCGACACGCCACTTTCTATAGAACTCGTCTTCAGGTATCATCTGTAGTTTATTTATTTTTAAGTGAATGGTGTTCTTTTTAAATTTTTGTAAAATAATGCTTTGTATTTAGTTTTGTGTGAGAGAGAGACAGAGCTCAGGCAGTCAGGACAGGGAGAGAGGGAGACACAGAATCAAAAGCAGGGTCCAGGTTCTGAGCTGTCAGCACAGAGCCTGACATGGGGGCTCGAACTCACAAACCGTGAAATCATGTCCTGAGCCCAAGTCAGACGCTCAACTGACTGAGCTCCCCAGGCATCCCATGAAAGGTTTGCTTTTTGAGAAACCATTGGAACTATTACTTCAGGGGATATTCCTTCTTCCCTCCCTCTTACTCTAGCTGTTCCACATACCACCCGCGTTAACATCTGCTGATATTGTCCATCTTGCAGTATAGGAGTTTGTCTCGAATTCCAGGGCTTTCATTTTTGCTATTTGAGCCTTTCTTACGAGTTCTTTAAACTTGGATCTTTTTAGTGCCCTCTAAGTAGGTCATTTGTATCTATTTTAAAAGGTCATTGTTCTCAGCTTGCACCTTGGTGGCTCTGCTTCTGCGCAGACAGTTCTGTCCCCCCCTTTCAAGGCTCCCTACACCTGAGCTCCGTCCCCACTTACTGTCAGCACTTTTGATAATGGCTAGGCTTATTAAATTTTCTGCACATTCAACTGAATTCTGGGAATTTATGGCTATCATGTTTGTTGCTTTATCATCCTTATTTTGCATGCTTCATTTTTTTTTTTTTAATATTAGCTTTTATTTCCTGTGAACTTTATTCCCACCTGCTTAGGTAAGATATAATGGCCATATGTTCAATGGCCCTCTCTTGGGGATCCCGTTCTCTTTTGCTCTGCCGTGTGGGACTTACAGTTCACTTTTAAGAAAGTTAGGACTATTTTTCTGAATAAGCATTTAGGACGTGCTTTGGTTTGCATCCGCTGCCCAAGTCATTGATTGTTATTCTCTGATGCCTGATTCAGTTGCAATAATAAGTAGAAGATCGTGATATATTCACTTGGACATAACAAACATAATATTGAGCAAACATGTGACATTTGGCTCTTGCAGCAGGCACGGCATTGATCAGGAAGGCCCCGGAAGTAATGGACAGGATGAGGATCAGTTCACAACTATGATAGAAGAATAGAAACTAATAGTCTTTACTTGTATGAGCCTAAAGATGTATGAGGACTGAGAATTTCATACAATAGGTCCAAATCCTTACAATCACTGGGATCATCTTAACTATACCTGATGTTATATTGAGGCGATTTCCACCACCAGGGAATTGGGTTGTATTGCCCCGTTGCTGTTATTATGCTTTCCCGGCTGCATGGGGGATGCTGGTTTCTAGGTCCATGATGACTAGTGGGTGCCCAGATATCTGAGTGCCTTCTATTTCTTTAACTGAAATGTGAGTCATCTTAACACTCAAGTTTTGCTATCATCTAGTACCCTCTACCTAGCTTTTTGTAGCATTCCCTTCTTCCACGATCTGTAGTCAGACATTGCTTCCTGTACTTTTATATCTGCTGATTAGGGACCTGATTCAACTCATGCATCCCTGGAAACAAAGGTCATCAGCTGCCTTTCTCACTAACCATAGGTATAACTTGTGCTCAGAAACAACTGCCCGTCCGACTGGATGCACTTTGGTATGGGGAAGCCAGCAAAAATTAGATTATAAATCTCTAAAATATCTCAGGCATTGATTGAAACTTCTGGACACCTGCACTGCAGTCAAACTTAATGCTGAAAGAGTCCTCTTTGTCTTATAAATACATTGAATAAAAGAAACAGAAAATACAGCCATTATGATGAAAATGTCAAATATACAAAGAAATAGGAATGGTGTACTAATCCCTGTGTACCTGTTACTCACCTCTCACACTTCTCTAGTGTGATGGTTCATTTTGGAGCCACCTTGACTGGGCTAATGAATGCCCAGAGAGCTGGTAGAACACCATTTCTGGATGTGTCTGTGATGATCATTTTGTGAGATAAACATTTGAGTCAATAGACTCAAAGAAAAGAAGATGGTGCTCACCAAAATGGGTGGGCATCTCCCAATACACTGAGGACCTGAATCAAACAACAGGGCAGAGGATGGAAGAATTTGCTCTCGCTTGAGCTGAGAGATCCATCTTCTTCCACCCTCAGGCATCAGCACTTCTGGTTCTTAGGCTTTGGGATTCAGATTACAAATGACACGATCAACCCTTGTGGTGCTTAGGCTTTCGGATGCAGACTAAATTACACCACCATCTTTCCAGGGTCTCTAGCTTGCAGAGGGCAGATGCTGGGACTCCCTGGCCTCCATAATCACATGAGCCCATTCCTGTAATAAATCTCCCTTATACATGTGTCTTTATATATCTTATCAGATCAGGTTTCTTGGAGAAGCCTGACTAATACCTCTCCTCGTAGACAATCTTGTTTTGTGTATACCGACAACTATTCTCTCTCCTGACTTCTACAGCTCATTATATTTTTTTAATGTTTTCTTATTTTGAGAGAGAGAGAAAGGCAGCACAAGTTGGGGAGGGGCAGAGAGAGAATGAGAAAGAGAGTCTCAAGCAGGCAGAGAGAGGGGTAGAGAGCTACACACTATCAACACTGTGCCCAACACGGGGCTCAAAATGATGAACCATGAGACCATGACCTGAGCCAAAACCAAGAGTTGGAACTTAACTGACCGAGCCGCATAGGGCCCCTGCAGTTGACTATCTTTAAGCAAATATCCCCAATACATATAGTTTCATTTTATATACCTAATTATATATTTCTAAACTACAACTCTATTTTCTAACATAATGATATCATTAGCTCTCTAAAAATATTATTATATTATCAGTTGTCCAGCCACTATTCAAAATGCCAACTACCCACCCACACTCCCACTAATGGTTTGAATCAGAGTCAAACATAATGCATGTTATAGATTGCAAAAGGGGAATGATCACAAGAAAATGAAGCTTTTAAATAGTAACGAGAAGTACAAAAAGCAGCCTGAAAAATAAAAACGTGTGCTGTCTTTAACTGTATCGTCTCTTTCCTGTGGCTGTGTGGATGCAATTCCACAGGAAATTTGCCCTTGCCCTTAAAGAGAGAGATCACGTGTACAATTATATGTAACTCTTGGATTATCCAAATGCCTGCATTTAATAGAAGCAAAGTGGTTTGCCTGAGCTCCATCATGAATAGAAGAGGTCATTCATTCAGCAGGAAAAAGAAGGCTGTGGATCATATTAGCTCTTTAGACGTTGTGCAGGCACACAGCACAAACAAACACACACACAAATGGATTGTGCAGCGCTTTTCAAGTCTTTGCTAAAATGATCCTTGCCCTCGGATACCCTGAATAAAATTCCACAACCTCAGGGGGACAAAAAAGCAAAGGACTCACAGTTGTGAGGTTGGCTGGACTCATTGTACCTGGATAATGCCTCTTAGCTTTCACCATGCCTTTTCTGAGTTTTATTACTCTTTGCATTCTGACTACTAACCGAAAACAGGATTCCTTCAAATTCCTGGGCACCTTGCCACCACTTTGGGCCAAGGGGCCAATAAAAATCATTAGCAATACATAAATTTTATCCAGTGGGCTTTCCCGAACATGTGCATGTCTTCACAAGGTCTGAGCGCTGAAATCCACATGGCCCTGGCTCGTCATGTGCTCCTCGTTTGCTTGTGATCGGTTATACTCAAGTCTGTTACACGATTATATCGTAATTTATATCAAATGAGGATCAATATGCCATTCAAACACGCTCATAAAAACGGTGGTTAGATAGCCACTTTTGTTAATGAAAGACAGTAGATAAGACTGAACATAGTTCTAGGGTTTTCAACTTCTGTGGAACACAATACTGATTTCAATTTTTATTTAGGCATTTGCAGCGAGGCTGGTATGAATAGATTCATAAGAGGGAAATATTAGAATGAAGTAAGCATGTTCATGATTATCATGATGAAACAGACCAGCCACTTCATGAAAGTGAGAATCTCTGGCTTACTTTTTTGCACTTAAAATTCAAAATTGTCCATTGATGAGATTGATTTGTCCTTGTTGACAGTTTATAAATTTTTCATGACAGTGAAAAACTCTTTTCTATGAAAAAAATTTATTTTTACCCAATGCCAGGTTAAGACACCTACAATAAACACACTTGAAAGATTATGTGAAGTGTATTTAGTCTGATGTTTAATTTAAAAGTTCCAATATCATAGCAGGTACTTGCGATATAGAATCAGGCTATTTCCAGTGACTCTTAGCTCTGCATAGACAAGACGCCCAGCATTGACCTTGGGCACATTACACAAAACAATGAAAATAAGCAGTAGGACTTCACAATAGAGAACACGGACTAAATGAAGATCTAGTATTAAACATACACAGTGCGCACGCATGCGCGTGCACACACACACACACACACACACACACACAGAGAAACTCCTTTTAGGTGCTTATGTTAATATCGTGGTCCTCTACTATATTAACTGGATTTTCTGATCATATACTTCTTTCTGGTGAATAAACCTTATGTTGTCACTCCTAGAAATCAGTGTTGAAATCGAAATACAAAATTAGGAAATGAAAAGGAAATCAAAGGGTACCTCCTCCTTAATTTAAAACAGAAGGAGGCCTACTTTAGACTGAAGTAATCTAGTGAGAAATATATTTTGGCCATAAACATCTACTTAAAAACATTTTAAAACAAACTAACACCTCCTTGTACACTAATAAATTAAATGCAAATCAAGGCCAGAGGATTTTTCTTTTTCTTCTTCTCCTTTTTAAGATTCAATAGGCTATCAAGAGGTTGTTCTCTAAAAGGAGAGTTCAGAGAGCCAAAATGTGAGGAATATATTATATACCCTGGCAGAATTTCATTAAACTTGTTCTAAACAGTTGGGTGTCTATTTTTAAGAGCTTCAGGGAAGAGAGGACCCCATGTCTACAAAGCCCATTATTATTATTTTTTTTTTTTGAGAGAGAGAGAGAGATACAGAGACAGAGTGTGAGCAGGAGAGGGGCAGAGAAATATGGAGCATAGAATCCCAGGCAGGATCCAGGCTCTAAGCTGTCAGCACAGAGCCTGTCATGGGGCTCGAACTCACGAACTGTGAGATCATGACCTGAGCTGAAGTCAGACACTTAATCGACTAAGCCACCCAGGTGCCTCTACAAAGCCTGTTTTAATGGCTGCCATGGTTCTGTGATTCTTCAGCTATCTTCCACGTGTTTGCAAACATTTTAGTTCACCAGGGGATGCAATAAGTAACAAGTTTAAATAAATTAGACATTAGGACAAGAATATGACAAGTTACTGTACTTTATCTGAAGAAAAGAATGAGATAGAAAATTAGTATTTAGCAGTTTCAAAATCAGCTTGTTATGATTCGTTTCCCCCAAAGAATTCAAAAACCTTTGAAAATGATGCTTTTCTTGCATGTTTGCTTATTTATATAACAAAACATCAGTGAGGAAATTAATTTGCTTTTATTTGAATTTATAGAGCTTTCCCCCCCTTAACAGGGTTTAATAATTCTTTTTCTGAAGGGTCTTTTCCCAGCAACTTATAATGTGTATTTCCAAACAGGAAAAGCGAACAATGATAAGAATACTAGAATGACATTCATTCATTTTCTTGCCTTTTTCTAATTTTAAAACCATACATAATTAACAAGAACAGAGATACCTATACATGGTTATTTGGAGACCTAAAGAGGGTTCATTACAAACTACCTGCACAGTTTATCTTGAAATGCCACACATAAAACTATTCTCGGGCGCCTGGGTGGCTCAGTCGGTTGAGCGTCCAACTTCGGCTCAGGTCATGATCTCATTGTCGGTGGGTTCGAGCCCCACATCAGGCTTTGTGCTGATGGCTAGCTCAGAGCCTGGAGCCTGTTTCAGATTCTGTGTTTCCCTCTCTCTCTGACCTCCCCTGCTCATGCTTTCTCTCTCTCTCTCTCAGAAATAAATAAAAAACATTTCAAAATTTAAAGTAAATAAATTAATAAAGCTATTTCATGAAATTATACTCCTCCTCAAACATCAGGATAAAAACATTATATGTGTGGCTGCCTTAGTGCTTTGCCCAGTTGCTCTCTTCAGAGCTTGTGCTTCCAATGGCCATGTGCTTGGGAGACGGCCTGCTGAGGACTCACAGCTCAGCCCTTCTCTGGCAGTTGGGTGCAGGGACGGGCTGAGGTCGGGTCAATCCCTCCCTCAGGGGTTGGTTCATGCCCAGTGATTGGCTGATACGGGATGTCCATGTCTGGCACCCATGTCAAATTTCCAATAACTCTGATCAAGTAATGCCAATTCCAGATCTTACTGTAGAACAGGTGAAATCACATGGTGGGTCAGCCCCTACCTCCTCCAACACCTACTTTTCCTCCTATCTCACTGGTGTACCTCCTAAAATCACCACCCCACCCCCAGTGAAACCTATACACACTTCACTCCTGCTTTGGGTGTTATTAGAGGAATCCAATCTAAGACACCAAAAATATCACCAGGGGAACAGATTATTTAAAAAGCCATTCAAGAAATGTTTGCACACTCTAACAACCTGTGTTCTAAAGTTGCCTAAATACCACGTAAAATGTAACCTCAATTCTTCATATACTAAAATATCAACAAGGAAATTTGGAACCTTCCATGTGCAAAGCTCTCTAGAGGTTGGGAATATGCCAGGACATGTAGTCATTATTTATTTGTGAAATATTTACAGTTCGTACATCTTATGTCCTACAATCCAAGTCCTTGTAATCTGAGACGAAAGACAAAATATCTACATATAAAACTAATTCTTTTTTCTTGCTGAAATGCTGTATTTCTAGTATTTTCACCTTTTTTTCTGCTTTTCTCTATTCTACTCATCACTATATTGCATAATATCATTGTTATAAGCCATCGCAACACTTTTCAAAAGAAATACACAGGTCACAAAAAGGGGATTTAAACAGTATTAATAGTCTTCCAAGAGTTAAGGATCATGGCCTTTGGAGAATGAAAAGAGTTTCAGTGGAGAGAAGCAGGAACTGCATTCCAGAAAAAAGGGATCAGCATTGAAGAAACATCAAAATTAGGATATGCTCTTGGCACATTTGAAGTCATACATAGTCCAATTTAGCTAGAGCGTATGTTACAGAGTCATAGGGGATGAGTCTGAAATGCTAACTAGGGCCAGCTTGTCCATGCATGCCAGGATAAGGAATTTAAGTCTGTTATGGAGAAGAGGGGTGAGTTATTAGGAATTGAAGCAAGACTGATCTGAAGATTTTTTATTTTCTTATTTTGACCGTGATATCACACAACTGTTTTATAATGCAAAAACAGAAAATCAAAAATAAAACAGACATCCTCCAAAATTTGGTACCAACCTTAATGAATGAACTTAGCTGCATGTGGAGTAGGTAACATATCCACACAGAGAAAATAAGTGTTAAGTGATTTTAAGTATCAAATCAAAAAAGTCCATTCAGTTGGAAATATCAGGAAGAATGTTTTTTTTTTTCTGGATTGTCTTTATTAGCTCATAAACTGTTACAGAACTAGAAAGTCAATGAGCCTCCAGCAGAAATGTGCACTCTGTGTACTCCCTACAAAAAAAAGCGCCAGACTCTTTAAAGGAAAGGTGATTTTGGGGAGCCTGGGTGGCTTAGTCGGTTAAGCGTCCGACTTTCGCTTGGGTCATGATCTCGCGGTTCGTGGGTTCGAGCCCGCGTCGGGCTCTGTGCTGACTGCCAGCTCAGAGCCTGGAGCCTGTTTCAGCCTGTGACTCCCTCTCTCTCTGACCCTCCCCTGCTCACGCTGTCTCTCTCTCTCTCCTAAAAATAAATAAAACATTAAAAAAAAAAAAATAAAGGAAAGGTGATTCCAATATGGGGCAGAAAATATGTGTGATATTTCCAGGAAATGTAGCAAAAAGCAAGAAATACTAAAAACCACAAAACAAAACAAAAGAAAACAAAACAAAACAAAACAAAACAGCCAACTCCGAATCTGAGGAGGTCACATCAAAGGACATGAGATACCACATGATGGGTTTCCAATTAGACAAAGATGAGTGATTTGAGATTCTAACAATAACCACAACCATGATAACCCCCTTGGCTATAATACCAATGAATTCAGAGCAAGGGCCAAACAATCCACACCGTTACACCTTTCACTAGGTATGTGGATACACATGGCCGTATGAGAGGTAAGTACTCTTCTATGTGGTTAACAAGGCTCATGATCTACAGCTGCCATTTTGATTGTCTCATCCCTTTCGAAGCTGTATTACAAGTCTTTCTTGTGTTAGCATACCCTCGCTCCCACACGCCTTGGCCAACAGAACCCGTGGTTGGTTGAGGTCTTCCTCAGACTTCTTTGAAATGAGGCCATCACGATTGGGTAGAACTCCCTTGTACTCACCCACTTACCCTTCTACATTTTGAGTGATGTCATGATACCAATTCACATAATTTCCTTTCACGTTGTAGATTCTTTTTTTTTTTAATGTTTTATTTATTTCTAGGAGAGAGAGAGAGAGAGACAGCGTGAGCAGGGGAGGGTCAGAGAGAGAGGGAGTCACAGACTCTGAAATAAGCTCCAGGCTCTGAGCCGGCAGTCAGCACAGAGCCCGACGCGGGGCTCGAACCCACGAACCGCGAGATCATGACCCAAGTGAAAGTCAGACGCTCAACCGACTAAGCCACCCAGGCGCCCCATGTTGTAGATTCTTATACTCTGTTAAGCTTCTCTGTTATACTCTGTTAGCCACACCTTCCATTTCAGAACCACCTGTATCTCTTACGCCCCTGACCAACATCCTCTTGGTCCCTGCTCTGTAAGATATATCCAGACAGGGAAGCTATTGTTGCAAATCTGTTCCTGAATTATTATACTGTGGTTCTGGTTTTCTCATCTCTCCTTCCTCCCCTCTTGTTTTTCTTTTTCCTTTTTTTCTTTTTTTTTGCGAGTCCTATTTCCATTTCTTGTTCTTTGCTTTAAAGCAAAGTATGTCACTAAATACAAAAACAAAGAATCTACCTTGCCACTTCTTTTCTTATATTTAATGGCATGTTTTACCCAGTTATGCAACCGGTGACATCTTAAAATGAAAGCAAGTTTTCTCTTCCATTGATTAGATTAAAAATTTAAATGTCTTCCTGTTCTAACAGAAGTTTTTTTTAACATCCTCTGTATGACTTCCAAATTTTCAGGATTGTGTGAAATTAGTTTTAGCTATTGCAATATCATGATGTGCAAAACTGGTATTTTTCTCTTTAGAATTTATGATCCTCGATTCCTATACACCCTGTCAATTCTGTACACTTCAACATGCTATAATTCTATTTCAGACAATTCACATGTCTATCCCTGTACACATTCTTCTGTGGCACATACTAACAGACTGGCATTATCATTAATGTTGGATTAATTTTTCTAAAAATTAATGTTCATCTGATTTTTCTAAATTTTCTCTCCAATCATAAAACTCTCCATGCAGATTTCCAATCTCTGAAATGTCCACTCTGTATCATAAAGCCAAATCTTGAACAGATAGATTCACTTATTTTTCACTGGAAAGCATCTTTAACGTTAGCACTAAAGAGATTTCTCTCACTTCTTTCTGAATCCTTGTATTTCACACTAAAATGCTTTTCCAAACTGCTTGAGTACGTCCTTCCTCAGACTCAGAGTCAATGTCTTTGACCTTCTCTGTCTTCAGTATTACGCATGGCCAGAATGGAAGGGCAAACCCCCAGAAGGCTGGAGGACAGGGAGACCTCAGCCGCCCTGAAGTCCCATCTGCTCACCTAACATGTGAGGAAACCGTGGCCCAGAACACCTAAAGCAAAACAAAACACACCTGTTTACGCAAACTGTTCCTGTATTTCTCCTCTTTCCTCGCCCCTCCTCCAATTCCCCTTCCTTTCTTATGTTGTTTTATGGTGTTTTCTTCTCTCTTTGTTTCTTGTTGTTTTGGGTTTTGGTTTTGTTTTTTGTTTTTACTGTAGTTTGTTTTAACCTCTGGTCACTTTGATGAATTATTTAATTCATTTACTTTCTCACAATGATAGCTGAATGGAATCCATTTTCTGATGACTCCTTCTATATGGGACATCATTCCTTCCTTGTGCTTCTGTGTAAACTTCTTTCCTTTCACCTCTGTGCCCTTGAATTACACTTCGTTTGTTTTCTATGCCTCTTTTGGTTTATCTTCTCTTGCTTTCAGCCTGTTGGCAAAGGAGGCTCTTGTATGGTCCTGCTCTTCTCCTGCATTTGGTTTTCCATCTGCTCATTCTCTCTGCTCCCCCTCCATCCCACCCCCCCAGGACAATAGACAAGAGTGTCTCCCCGGAGGTGTCCTCATCCTTTTCTCTACAACCCACCTCTCTGCCCTGCCCATCTCCTTATGTGTGTTTTCCTTCATCTTTCCTGTCTCACCTCAGCCCAAATCTCTCTTTGTTTCCCCCCATTTCTTCCTGGAGGCCCCCTCACCCCTCCCACCCAGCTCAGAACCTTGGCCGTATTAATTTGGGTGAATGTTACCATGTCCAGCTGTTCCTGTTTTGTTTTGTTCTGTTTTTTCCCCTTCAGGACTCTAATACCGAGTGCTTGAAGTTGGTGCAGCTGTAGAGTGGTTTGCACAGGCGTTGTTCCTTTGCATAATAAAGGTCGCATGCATTTTATTGGAAAATATGCCATGTCCCTTTCCTCCACAGCAAGCACATTTCCTGACTGTGCAGTGCTCCCAGATGAGTTCCAAGGCCTTATACAAAGCATGTCTGTAATTGTCTTTTTTTAATATATATATAATATATATATATGTATATATATTATATATATATATAACGACAACCCTTCTTTGTTTCTATTGGAAAACACCTGGCAAGTGGCTAATCCCTCCGCATCCTTGCTACATTTCTGTTTCACACTTACGTTTCCTAGTCCAAATCCCAAACCTGTCTGCCGCATTTGCTGGAATTACTGATCCAATGCAATATCATCTTAGGTCCTACACACTCGACATTTTATTCTACTAATTGGAAGCAACACCATATACTTGTACAAAGGCTGTTATGCACTTTCAGCCAACGTTGTTAAGACAAAAATAACAGCAATTAATGCAAAGAATAAAATATATTACTAACAAAAATATGATAACAATAAAAATATAACACAAATAAATAAACATTGTGTGTCTCTTATTCTCTCTACTTGTTCTATGGTGGTTGACTCTTGAGTTGTATTATGATTCTAATTAGTTTCAAGATAAAATATCCATACTTATAGTTATGTCGACCTAGTATTATTTTTACAATTCTTCTTATTTCACCACTAATTTTTGGTCAACTGTGGCCAGTTGAAATGCTCATTATCATCTTGTTTTAGGTATTTAAATGACTATAATAGTTTCTATGTTTTTCTTACTTGTGGTTTCTGAAACAACTGATTCTTTTTGTTTTTATTTTTGTAATGTTTATTTCTGAAAGAGAGAAATACCGAAAGGGAAAGCAGAGGAGAGGCAGAGAGAGAGGGAGACACAGAATCCAAAGCAGGCTCCAGGCTCTGAGCTGTCAGCACAGAGCCTGACACTGGGCTAGAACCCATGAACCATGAGATCACAACCTGAGCCGAAGTCGGATGCCCAACCGACTGAGCCAACCAGGTGCCACAGAAACTACTGATCTTTTAACTAGCTCCCTCATTTTACTTTTCCAGAGTATCACATAATTGAAATCATACCATATGTAGCCTTTCACATTGGCTTCGTTCACTTAGTGATATGCCTTTAAGCTTCCTCTGTGTTTTTTATGGCTTGATGGCTCATTGCACTTTAGTGATGAATAATATTCCATTGTCTGGATGTAGCAAAGTTTGTTTCTCCACTCACCCACTTAAGGACATCTTCGTTGCTTTCAAGTTGGAGCTCTTATGAATAAAGCTGCTATAAACCTCCACGAACAGGTTTTTGTGTGAATATTTTGTGCATTTTCAACTCCTTTGGGCAAATACCAAAGGGCATAGTAGCTGGCTCATGTAGTAAGAGTCTGCTTAGCTTTGTAAGAAACTCCCAAAGTATCTTCTATTGTAGCTGTGCTATTTTTCATTCTCACGAGCAATGAAAGGGAGTCCTACTTACTCCACACTCCAGCCATCATTTGGTGTTATCAGTGTTCTAGACTTGGGCCATTCTAACAGGTGCGTAGTAGTACCTCATTGTTGTTTTAATTTGAATTCTCAGGATTATTATATTATAGAGCATAGTTTTGTATACTTTATTCATCATATTTATTTCTTCTATGGTGAGAAGTCTGGAGGTCTGGATCATTTTTTTTAAAAAAGTCTCATTATTTCTTACTGTTGAGTTTTAAGAATTATTTGTCTATTTTGGAAGGCAATTCAGTAGTGTCTTTTGAAAATATTTTCTCTCAATCAGTGGCTTATCCTTACATTCACTGACTTCTTTTGAAGAGCACAAGTTTTACATGCAATGAAGTCCAGTTTATCAGTTAATCATTTTTTTAAATTTCATGGATCGTGCCTTGGTTATATCCAAAATTCATCACCATACCCAAGGCCATCTGGGTTTCCTCCTATGTCATATTTTAGTAGTTTCATAAATTTCCACTTTACATTTAGGTGTGTGAACCATTTTGAGTTCATTTTTGTGAAAGGTATAGTTCCATGTGTATCCTTTTTTTTTTTTTAATATTTTTATTTATTTCCAGGAGAGAGAGAGAGACACAGCACGAGCAGGCAAGGATCAGAGAGAGAAGGAGTCACAGACTGAAACAGGCTCCAGGCTCTGAGCTGGCAGTCAGCACAGAGCCCACGCGGCTCGAACCCACGAACCGTGAGATCATGACCCAAGCGAAAGTCGGACGCTTAACCGACTAAGCCACCCACGTGCCCCTATCCTTTTTTTTTTTTTTTGCATGTGTATGTCCAGTCATTATAGCATCCTTTGTTGAAAAGACTGTCTTTTCTCCATTATATTGCTTTTGCTACTTTGTCAGAAATCAGTTGACTTCATTAATGGGGATCGATCTGGACTCTTTATGCTGTTCCATCGATCTGTTCTTTCACCTGGACCACACGGTCTTTACACCTGTGGCTCTGTAGTAAGTCATGAAGTCGGGTAGTGTCAATTCTCCAACTTTTTCTTTCCCTTCAATATTGTGTAGGCTATTCTGTTTATTTTTATTTTCTTTAATTTTTGCCCTTAAACTTCAGAATTACTTTGCTAATATCTGCAAAATAAGTTGCTTGAACTTTGATTGGGATTGAACTGAATCTATAGATCAAGTCGGAAAGAATTGACATCTTGACTATACTGAGCCTTCCTATTCTAGATCATGAAATATGTTTCCATTTGATTTCATTGATCGTAGTTTTGCAGTTTTCCTCAAACAGATATTATTCATATTTTGTTAGATTCTATCTAAGGGTTTGTTTGTTTTGAGGGGTGCTAATGTAAATTGTCTTATGAACAGTGAATTATGGTTACAGTGAGATGGTTGTAAAGATATAAAAAATGGTGGGGCCTTGGATGGCTCAGTCAGTTGGGGGTCAGACCATGATCTCATAGCTCATGAGTTCGAGCCCCATGTCAGGCTCTGTGCTGACAACTTACAGCCTGGAGCCTGCTTCGGATTCTGTGTCCCCCTCTCCCTCTGCCCCTCCCATGCTCACACTCTGTCTCTCAAAAATGAATAAATGTTAAAAACAAATTAAAAAAAAGATATGAAAAAGGAAAAGCAGGATGCACAGAGTGATACTAAAAAAAAAAAACAAAGAAAAAAAAAACCCAAGGATTCAGAGTATAAGAAGCACTATCACATATTTTTCTGGTCTTACGTATTAATTGAAATTTTATGTAAATGTAGTCCTTTCTGTGATTATACATATATTTTAAGTAGACTTGTAATCACAGCCCAATGTATGACTTCACCTATTATTGTGAGTTAAGATGGTCTTTTGTATATTCTATTTCTAAGAAATTTGGACAATTAACTACTAAATCACATGCTAAAACACCTTGTTACTATGTAAAAAAGTTTGCTGTGTATAGTTGGTAGAAAGAATTCTACAACAGAAATTAGAAAATGTTAAATGCAGCATTTTCTTTGCTGTTAGTAAGCTCTGTAAATATGGGTAGATCAATTAATATTAATACTTCTGTTTCTAAACTATAATGTGATGCTTTTAGACTAATTAAAGATGACACGGTACATTTGAAATGTTTCAGACATAGAAATTATTTTGTATGTACAACACCATGCATTATTTTGAATCAGTTAAATGAATATCTCGACCATACCATTCGGCAGGAAAATAAATTATTTTCCAAGTAAAGGAAAAGGAGTTATTGCTATTTGAGAAATCTCTGGAGAATACCAGTAAGTCTCTAAGGAATATTAACTTCTGAATTGTCATTTTTGTAAGTTGTAAATAAACACATTTCAACTGCTAGTGTGCTAAGCTCTATGAATTTTAAAAATGTTCTGTGAGCCAGCAATATCATCTCGCTTGTTAAACCCTCTCTTTGGATTTTCCTCGCTTAATTCTTACACTCACAGGCAAGTGAGTTTAATCAACCATGCTCTACATTTGATCATTTTGTTATTGGTTAAAGGTAGAAACATTCTAATCCACTGTATTATAAACTCTATCTCCAGAGACCGTAGTACTGTATTTTGTACACACAAAAAAGCGTTAACTAATTGATCTTAAAATACTTAATTCAGGAAGAAATAGTAAGTGTGCTATATACACAACAAGTTGGTTTCCATTTGTTCATACAGACCAATAAAAATACTTTCATGCCTCAGTATGTTTTTCATGCATTGTACAGTTATGCTATAAAAGAACATCAAAAAAAAGTTCAAATACATTGGTACCCTCAAGAGCAATGCGATTCCTTTTCCTTTGTTTTTGGTAAAATAGGAAAATGATTAAAACAGTGGCTTTTAAGAAACACGGTTGTGTGTGTCTTATGCTGGTACCCTCTTATGCTGGGATCCGTATTAGAGTTGCCACTGTTACATGTAGGGAAGGCTTAGCTTCTTTTAAAGATGGCCCATAAATTCTGCAACATATGTGCACTGACTAAGCATTTCCTGTGCCCTCCGGATCGGCTGTGTGTCTGGTTGTCTGTTTCCTTTCTCCTCCCCTACACCCCCCGGCTACTGTTCCAAAAACAGAAGGTGGGATTCATTGCCAAAGCACCTTATCTAATTATTATAGGCTTCATATCTTACTTCCTCTAATTCTGGTTAGTTCTTTCAATAGGTTTGAGGGATGGTTGTGCAGTTGAACAGAAAGGGATTACCAAGCAAGATAATAGAATAATAACCATGTAAGATGCTCTTCCGTTTTCATCACTTAAATGCCCTTGTTTATATTTCTTTGTCTCTTTCATATTGGATAGCCTTCTGCCCACCTTTATGGTATCCCTGTGGCTCATCTCAATCTGTTTTCTTCTCTCTCCTGGCTGCCAGCCAGCTACTGAAACAGCAACTGGGCTATTTATAACTGATGGGTCTCAAAGGTGAGTGCTTCATATAGGGTAAGTACTCTTTTGTCTTGTCATCACTGAGGCCACCATCCCGAAGGGTTCCAAGGCTGTATTACTACACCTGACTTCTCGTGAACCAAGTGTCAATAGAAGGTCGGGTCCTGAACCACAGTAAATTGTTATGTAGTCTCAAAACGGTTTGAGCTTTGCCAAGGTCTTTGATGTGGGATATTGTATATTAGGTGTATTCACTATTGAAAGTGGTGCTTGGTTAACGCTGGGGTTAGAATAAGCTAGAAATAGATCCAACTTGAATGTCTTTTGATCTGAAGAGACAAAAAGTACTCGACATTATAAAAGTCCTATTAGCCTGGTCAAGTGAATGCCAGCAATGTAGGCAACCATTTTGTTCCCAAAACTTATGAACAGAACACCTGAGTCACATATTTTAAGGAAAGAGGGCCCCCTTGGGCTGACTGAAGGAAGTTTGTAAAAAATGGGAGAGTTAATTTAAAGACACTGGTTCTGAACTCCCAAGGTAACTTTTATTTTTTTTTAATGTTTTATTTATTTTTGAGAGAGATAGAGTCAGCGTGAGCAGGGGAGGGTCAGAGAGAGAGGAAGTCACAGAATCTGAAGACAGGCTCCAGGCTCTGAGCTAGTTGTCTGCACAGAGCCTGACGCGGGGCTCGAACCCACAGACCGTGAGATCATGACCTGAGCTAAAGTCGGACACTTAACCGACTGAGCCACCCAGGCGCCCCCCAAGGTAACTTTTAGAGCACTCACAGTCTATTCTTAACATTACTTTTTTTTGTCCTCTGACTTATGTTTCCTAAATTCATCTTGGCAGTCAACGGTTTTTGTAAATAAATGTATAGTGAAAGATAAGCACATACTCACATGTTTTCTGTTTGTGTATACCTGTCTGCCTACTACAAAAATGAACTTCAGTGGCTACCACAGAGTTGAATAATTATCACAAAGACCAGTGATCACACCCACCGTGCTTAAAGTACTCACTCTCTGGATTTGTATTTATCAACCTCTATTCCAAAATCTTTATCTGCTAAAAGTATGAGTGAACTTACAATGTGATATGGTCCAGTACAGTCATTCATTCATTCATTCTTATGTTCATGAGTTCGGCTAGAATTCTCAGGAGTCAGATAAGTCTTGGCTCAAATCAGAGCTCCACTGTCATTCTGGCCTTTGGGAAAAAGTACAAAAATGCACCAAACTTTGGTTTGTTCACCTGTGAAATGAAGACAGTGATCGTACCTGCTTCATTCCTCCACTACATCTTTGAGAACTCATGAATGACATCAGTAGGTCCCAAAACTATCTTCAGTTGGCAGAAATAGTACTTCAGTTACTACCAGTCATGTTGCTTCATTGTCTTCAAGTCCGTTCTTCTCATGTTTCTTCTTTATGCTCTTAAAATATGTAAATTCCTGTAATCAAGTCCAGAAAATAAAACGTGCAGGACCAAAAGCAAAGAGATGAATGACTGAATGAATAAGATACCTCTTCTCTGCTGTCCCCATCTTATGAGGTTACATGCCTTTGGCCCAAATTGTAACATGAAAAACATGGATCCAGTGGGGCCGAAAAGAAACAATGACTCATCTGTAATAGATCAACTGTAGATGATTAGTAAGTGATTTTTTTTTTTAATGTTTTATTTATTTCTGAGAGACAGAGAGAGGTAGTGTGAGCAGGAGAGGGTCAGAGAGAGAGGGAGACACAGAATCTGAAGCAGGTTCCAGGCTCTGTGCTGAAGACTTGGGGCTCAAACCCACGAACCTTGAGATTGTGACCTGAGCCAAAGTCAGACAATTAACCAACTGAGCCACCCAGGCGCCCCGTTTAGTAAGTGATTCTTGAATGAATACAATGGAATGTAAGGTGAAATGCTACATTGTTCCACAATAACATTGTCAAAGACAGACTATGTAAGTCCTGAAGTTCAAACCTACTTTTTTCAGGTTGGATATTGTAAAAACAAACAGGACATAGCCATTTGAAAACAAAGAGTAGGTGAGTTACATGGGTCATCAGATGGGCACAGAGATCATTTGACTCAAGCATGAAGAACACCTGTAACTTGACAAATTTCACCAACGCTTCAAAAATGAGTAGAGGCTAACTCACTTTCAAAAAGCTGTAATCACCTCTTGACACTTGATTACAGTCAATATAATGTATGATTCCTAACATGGATTAGCATTTGGATTTTGAGGTTGAATACTTCTATCCTGGTATAGGCTAAGTAAGGTCCCTTTGCTTGGGGGAAGGCTCTGGCATTTGAAGAGAAGGGAGATCACAGGACAGAATATGATATTAAGACCTTATCTAGGGTACGGAAGGCCTAAGTAGACGTATTTACGTGTGTGGGGGACAAGGATATTATATCCATGTCCATTAAGTTCACTGCGCTTATTTGTTATATTATTATTATGCAGTTTTATTGAGGAGAAACCAGAATTATGCTAAAGATGACTTGGTGGGACTTGGGAACTGAGTGGGAACACAGTGAAGTTTAGTGGTGACAAGTACTTGCTCCTTTGTTTTCAAATGAGAGCTGAACATGGCAATATTTGACATATTTAGGATGCACAACCACAAGAGGAACGGGAGATAAACTGTTCATAAAATACCTTTGGTCTCCCTCAAATAATTGAGAATGGATGGTTGGGGAAAGAAATTCAAACAGTTAAGTACAGCGTTTATAAGATAAAAAAAAAACCAACCCTACCATGTGTTAATGTTAATATACTAAAATCGGTGTACACATCTGGGGAAAATTGAGGGACACTTAAGCTCCATGTAAAAATGAAAGAACAAATAACAATGAGTGTCATCTGATTGTAGTTAGTGATGAAAGCATTTGGATGTTTTGTTTGTACACATTCCATCCAGAAGTTTCTGAAAGAGTAGGAACAGTAATTCATTCAAAGGCATCTAAAAAATTAAGATAAGATTTAATAAGATACAATATAAGTCTGTTATTCCATGTATATTACTTTAAGGAAATACTGAAATGCTACCTTCTGATTTTGAATAATTCCTATAACTCATACTATTTACAATTAAACTTATTAATAGAAACCCATAAGAAAATGAGGAGAAAATACTTAGATCTAATCATAATCCAGCAGCTGGTCAATTAACTCCTTTTATTTGGAATTGATGAAATTTCTAAGAAATCTCAGAGTGAGGATCTTAAAATCAAAGATTACTTTTTCAAGATTAAAAGAGTCCATAAACCATCTCATTTTCCCCAAATTTTCTAATAATACCACTTCCGAAGTGTTTTTCCTCCCAAGAAGCAATTTCTATATTTGTAATTCATGTCCAGAGAGATTGGTTTCATGGCGCCCCAACCCTGAAAAAGAACCACAGACTGTTTAAAAACTATAAATACTAAGGAAGAAGAGAATTACAATGACTTTTGAAATAGGCTACTTAGTGCCATTTATATTTTATTCATTTACTGGGAAGCTGAAGAGATTCAAGATCTTCAGTCTCTTCCATGCATCAGTTAGGCAGGGAAATTTTATAAATCTTCATACCCTCAACGGCCCTGATGTTTCCCCCAGCTGGTCTATCAAAGATTTAAAATGTCTAATATCCCGTTAGCCTGGGTTAAAGCCACCCTACCAATCCCGTAGTAAATTTGAAAGTTCCTTATGAATTTGTGAAAAAAAAAATGAAGTAAGTTTTTCCATGATCTGGTTGTTCTCACCAAGTCATTCATCCCTAACACACTGTTGACACGTAGGTGGCTTCGATTTTCTCTGTCCCTGTATTTTTAGATCCTTCTCCTTAGCACAGGACTATCTATCTGTTGACAATCTCACACCCCCAGGAGCATCTGACCCTCCTTGCCTCCTTGATTAGCACTGCAAATTTCATGGTTGGTGCTGTACTACCTAATATTTTACAACACACTCTTTGTTTTTGTTTTGTTTTTATCATGCTATATATCTTATTTGTTATTTTTATCATCCAAGATAAATTCTATGCTCCTTAAGGACAAAAATTATATCGGGAAGTACTTGATAAGTACTCTTCAGTTACAGATTCCTCATTCTGTGAGTTTCACAACACAGACTCTCTTCATGTCAATTACACCAAGTTTTAGAAAATGAGAAGCCTTTACCTGAAAATTAAAGAGAATTCCTGATTGGTGGTGCTCTGTTTATAATGATTAATAATGTTTAAGTGTTACTTTATATTCATATAACAATGATATTTTTGGCACACATTCTTGGGCATAATTGATTCTCTACTTAACCTTATCTTTACGAAACTGAATGTGAGTGCTTGCATGTTTCTTGATGTGGTGGTGAGTTTCATACAAACAGGACAACAGAGCATGGGAGGAAATTACACAACATAGAGAATTCACTCATTCAGTGGGGGAGAGTATTTTCCTTATGAATGAGGAAACCCACACTCTTCATTGTTTATACTTTACCCTTCATTTGATCAATTTCTGAGCTGCCTATTGTAAGATTAATGCATTTACCCTTGAAATTTTCATGAAACATAACAAGGCTTGAACATTCTTCCAAGTAAACAAAATGATTATGAGTAGTTTCTAAGTCTCACCTTCTATACAATACACAACACAGAACCACACGACTTTAAGTTCTTCCTGGTTATAACATAGTTAAGTGGGAAGATATCAATTCCCTCGGTGACTGATGTGCAGAGCTGTCCCCAGGCACTTTAGGACACAACGGTATGTGGAAAAACTTAATGATTCTAGACATATTTAATTTGCATTTAATGTTTTGTTTCAAGATGATGCAAATACATTTCTTGCAGTGTCTTTGAACTAATTTTCAATGGCAGTGGAAACAAACCCAATCATATTCCAACTGCCTGTTGAGGAATTTTTCTTCTGTTAATAGCTACTAATATAAATCTCAAAACAATAGATGCTCATATAGTATGCAAGTTAAATTGAATAATGGTTATTCATTACTTCTAAGATATCGTTACGTTTTCTGTGATTCATATTGTCTTCAGAGATTATTGTCTGAAAAACAATAATTTTACACGAGCAACTATTGCTAATAATCATACTAATTAGTACTTTTTAAAAAAGTACTACAAATTAGTACTTTTTAAAAAAGTACTGCGAATTAGTACTTTTTTAAAAATACTACTAATTAGTACTTTTTAAAAAAGTACTACTAATTAGTACTTTTAAAAATGTTGTTTTCAATGTTATTTTTGAGAGACAGAGAGATAGTGTGAGTAGGGGAGAGCCAGAGAGAGGAGATACAGAATCCAAAGCAGGCTTTAGGCTCTGAGCAGCCAGTACAGAGCCCCATGTGGGGCTTGAACCCATGAACTGCGAGATCATGACCTGAGCCAGGCGCTCAAGTGACTGAGCCACCCAGGGGCCCCACTAATCAGTACTTTTGAAGTTCAAAAAGTTTTCTTTGTTTTGTGAGTTTCTAAAGGTCACATTGAGGTTTTCTGCTGAAAAATGTTTGATGTACTCATTATCCCCATCCCAGTGATAAGCATTTGACCCTGGTTACTCAGTTTTTATATTTCCAGAATTCTCCTGACAGCTTCTCTTCTCTTATTTTGGTGTAAAGGGAGAGAGAGGAGCTTTAGTCTTTAACTCTGATCTCTGGAAAGCATGTGAAAGGATTAGGTTGTGTAGAGCAAACCAGAAATGAAGAAACTGCAAGAGAAACCAGCAGAGAAAAATTCGAGAAGAAAGTCAGCAGGAAGTAGAAGGGCACGGAGACAGATTAAACAGAGCTGATGTCAAAAATGAAAGAAGGAGAAATGAAAGGATTTTCAAACAATATTTTCTAATATTTTGAAACTCATGTTTGTATGTAACTTACTTTTTTGACAACAAATGATCAATTTGTTATTGAAAGATGTACTTCCTCATAGTTTACTACACACTCTTTAACATAAATTATGAGAATAGTTGGTACTCTGAACTCATAAAAGATTATATTAATTATTGGGGAGGTCCCTGAGTTTTAAACGTCATCTTTCTACTTAGAGTAGATTATGAATTAAAGAGTCTCTGTCAAACAAACTCCACTTCATCTCATGCTCATCAACATGGAAAACACAAAAAGGAAAACCCAAAAGTATCCCTGTTGAATTCTGTGTTATCTGCAGACAGATTACTTTGCCTCAGATGTTTTTTTTTTCTTCTTATAAGTGCAATTCATTTTTTTGATACAGTGTTGCAAACCTCAGACTCATTTTCCTGCCTCAAGGATTTCTGTTGATTTCTGCTCTTCCTCAGATGCTCTCCAAACAAACACCTTTGACATTTTGCAAACACTCTACCTCATCTCCCCAGCCCTTGCCTGGAGGCATAAAGTCTCTATCTCTTTGCAGATCTGCCAATTGCTGCCCTCAACAGTGAGTCACGTAAAGGAAACTCACCAAGGAAGGGATGGTGAGAAAAACAGACCGAAGAATTTTAAGGAGCAAACAGCACACATCCCCACGTACGTTCCACCCTCTAGTGCCTGATTCTGATCGATGGCAAACCATTCCCAAAGGGAAATAGACACCAAGCCAGATTTTTCGGAACTGTGATACTTCTGGCAAAATCATCACTGTTTAAATCACATATAACGATCTTTCAACAGAAGTTACACTGTCGTCTTTACTTAATGATGTCGAATCAGATCATCATTTAGAGTCTCTCAGGGTTTCATCTTTACTGCTTTTAACACTGACGTGTTTGAAGCCCCTTGTGGAAGAGTGATGCATGCAATTTGATTTACCTTGAATGCCTGAGCAACTCATTTTGCTAGGCTTATAAATGACAGCGTGAATATAAGGCTTCATTTTGATAATAAGAAAATTTAAAGTTTAGCTCCACAATCTGGAAGAACAAAATGAATCTTGACATGGGTCTAAAAATAAGAACATCTGTTTGCAGCAGGAAATAGTCATGATTTATGGTTCCGACATCACCATGTGATATGTTGTTTCACTTTATGGTAATTTACAGCATTTAATGTACTATATAAATCGACACGAACTGAGGTAATGCTCCCTCAAAATGCAATAAAAGGAACAAAAATGCAGAATATAAATGTTTGGTTTCCTGTGTGAAAGTTTTGGTTTTATGGTGGAGATTCATGTGGGAAGAACAGAAAGGATTCCAAACCAAAATTGCCCCCTAGGCGGCTTTGAAGTTTTCCTGGTATCAGCATCCCACGAACACATTAAGTGCAGGACACTGGAGTCCCATGGTGGACCTCACGTGCCATCACCCTATTGATGAATTTTTACTTACAGTTTTACAAGCCTGTCCTTCCTGCAAAGCCCTAAAGCCCACCCAAATGCCCCCGAGTCACACACATTTATCTTATTTCTTTGGCTATGTATGCAACTTTGGATTTATTTTTTTAAGTCTAATAAACGATTTTATATGAAATTATCCCTAGCCCTAAAAAGAGATCTGCCTTTGAGTGCGTTTCAGAAGAATTCTTACCGAGCTCTAAATCAGTAGCGTTTTATTCAAAATGCCTTCAAACTGGAAAATTGTGCTATGCTCTCGCGAAGCGGCGGGAACGCCTCTCCAACAAAGAGTTCGCCATCCTATATATTTCACTTATTTTCCCCAGAGTCACAGCTCTTACACGTGCTGTGTACAGCCTCCTTGGTGGACATGGCCGGAGAAGCTGGGTCAGGGCAGAGGTGAGGATTTTGCTGGAAGAGATTCAAAGACTCTTTGGGCTCTCGTTCACTGCTCTCCACTGAAGGGTTGATGGGAAGTTCCTTTAAAGAGACATCAAGCTCTTTGCCTCGGCAAAAATTGCAGAAATAGTAAAGTCATGCTAATATATAGAACAAGTTATGGGGGAAGTAGAGAGTTTAAGAACTCAGTGTCCTTGGGGCACCTGGGTGGCTCAGTCGGTTGAGCGACCGACTTCGGCTCAGGTCATGATCTCACAGTTCGTGGGTTCCAGCCCCATGTCAGGCTCTGTGCTGACAGCTCAGAGCCTGGAGGCTGTTTCGGATTTTGTGTCTCCTCTCTCTCTCTCTGACCCTCCCCTGCTCGCGCTGTCTCTCTCTCTCAGAAATAAATAAAGTATTTTAAAAATTAAGAAAAGAATTCAGTGTCCTTGCTCTATATAGGAGAAGATGGTCTTGATTCTCAGACCTTCGCTGGTATTACAATTCATGAGCGAAGGCCACGAGTTAAGTCAGTATTATAGGGGCCATGTGAGTGCAGTGGTAGCAGGGGTGGTGAGTGCCATTCTGTTATGCATCCACGCACGGGAAATCGCAAGTACCTTAGTTAAAATAACACCTCTAGAGGATTGTCTAGAATTTTCTGAACTTTACACCCTAGCAAAATCATGTCCGCCCCTTGGTACCTCCGTTCTCCATTTCACAGATGAGAAAACTGAGGCAAAGAGAGACTCATTAACTTGTCTAAAAACTAAGAGCTGCTAAGTGAAAGTGTCAGAATCTGGAATGATACACAGTTGATCTGGGGTCCTCCACTCTGCACCGTTGTGCTTTTTGAACCAAACCACCTAACTTTCACGGCAATTCTTTACATATTGTGATTTTCACTATGTCGGAAACCTCAGGATTTAATTCATCATTCTACACCTAATGGGCCCGAATCTAGTGTTAGCAATATTAAGATAAATACTAAATAATATTAATAGATATCTCTTTTATTTAATGTTTTTCTATGTATTTATTTTGAGAGAGAGAGGCAGAAAGACAGGGAGAGATAGAATCCCAAGCAGGATCCACACTGTCAGCGTAGAGCCTCACACTGGGCTCATTTCCAAGAACTGTGAGATCACGACCAGAGCCAAAATCAAGTCAGACCCTTAACTGACTGAGCTTTCAAACAGATCTCTCAAGCTTTAACAACAAATGAATTTTCTCAAAAAAAAAAAAAAAAAAAAAGGGAGAGATTGTGTGGCAAAACAGAAAGGCTGACATTAATTTCCTTTCTAACCACAGCGTACTGTCTATCCCCACTGGGCTTGCCGTCGGGAACCTTCCCATTTACTCTCTCTTTATCTACCAAAATGTGTCTCTTCCTTAAAACACCTATTTAAAGCATATTATACCCCCCCACCCGCCCTACCATAGGCTTTACTTGCGTAAAACCTCTTAAAACTAACACTCAAGTCATTTAGAATATTGCTTAACCTACATTTATAGCTGAGTAGTTATAATGCGTAGTTAATGTTTTATAAAAATGCATCTGTATTGTTTATGGATACTTAAGAGTGTCAGCTTCTTAAGGGACTTCTAACATGGCTTTCATTTTTTGGATAGGTCTTTAAGGATCTATCCAACTATTGGTAGATTATGCTATAACACTAGCAGCATAATTATGACTATTTTTTATCATAATCTATATAAATATAAATGTGAAAAACCAATTGCTATGCCATGCTTTTCTTTCATAGAGATTCCTGCCTTGGATAAATGCTTAGGTATTAACAAATTACATGTTTTAACTCAGTAGGAAATTAGCACACTTTTTCGTTTTTATTTTATTATTATTGTTTTGAGGGGAGCTTGCAATACAAATTCATTCAGATTCCTATTTATTTCTTGGGGCGTCTGGGGGGATCAGTCAGTTGAGCGTCCAACTTCGACTCAAGTCATGATCTCAGAGTTCGTGGGTTTGAGCCCTGTGTCCGGCTTTGTGTTGACAGCTAGCTCAGAGCCTGGAGCCTGTTTCTCCCTCTCTCTCTGACCCTCCTCTGCTCATGCTCTCTCTCTCTCTCTCTCTCTCTCTCCCTGTCTCTCTCAGAAATAAATAAAACATTAAAAAAATTATTTCTTTTTCTTGGATGAAGTTTAACAGTCTCCTAAGGAAAAGACAAAAATCTCAGTTTTATTTTCACCCATTTTCTTCCCATTTATACTCTCATAACTAAGCTTTAGTCATTTCATAGAAAAGAGCATTTTCTGAGAATTTCCCATTATCATATAAAAATTCATTTTGGAATTTTGTGCGTTTTTGGTGTTGTTTTTTTAACTTTTCTGTCGTCAGAAATTACTGTCATTCTAAAATGATTATTCTCACTGAGGTCTCATGATATTGCCCTGATAGGCCACCAAATTATTTTTGTGTGTTCAAAGGAACTTCGCATGATTTAAATGTTATCTTTCAATGCTATTTTAATATTCCCATTTCCTCTAAATGCCGAGGGAGAATATTTTCAAATGATTTTAAGAATAATCTCATGTTATATTTTATGGGCATACCAAATAGTAAAGTGTTTAGGGCTACAGGGCACTATCTTTCACAGGAACATCTGTCTGGGCTCTCATATGTGCCAAACAGGCTCATTCTGAGCACAGTGCAAAATAGAAGAATAAACATCACTCCTCAGAAGGAAACGCATTCTGTCCTATTGACAAGTCTGTACAATATGCAGATGCTCATGCCAGTGAGGTTAACTGCTAGGAAAGATTAAGAAGAAGCTATTCAGGGATCCTGGAATGTCAATTCAAAGGTCATTTGAAAAGTGCTTATTTCAGCCAAGAGACACCAAGGTTGCCCATTTAAAAAGAAATTAATGAAGGAAGGCACCTCTGTGGTCCCTGGTCCCTGGCCATCGGAACGTAACGTGTTCAGTGTTAAGGTTGAGTGATACACGTAATTGCTTAGACGTTGGGTTTCTAGAAGTATTTCTAGGGAAGAGTGTTTTTAAATCAGTCACCCAGTGTGTGAGCAAGAGACTGTCTCAAATTTTAAAAAGATACTTTGTTCATATCTAGAATTAGGAAAATCTATGATTTGGTTTCCTGGGCAGGAGGCAGCTCTTCAAGCTGATCTAGCCTGTTTTAGTCCAGCATTGATGAGGGACAATCATTCTCCCTGAGTTTCTTGGTTTTGAATACAAATTCTTAAGAGTCAGGAGGCAGGATTATGATGCAGGGGACTTGACCTTCTATCGGCAAAGATGCACTGTGAGCCCATGCTTAGAAGATGCAATTCACTTCCAGTAAAATGGAAAGATTTTAAATTCACAGGGTTAATCTACTTTTTTTTCTATTTCTAAATATTTTCTTTTTTTTTTTTTCCTAATCATTTATTTATTTTGAAAGGGAGAGAGAGCAATCAAGGAAAGGGCAAAGGAGGTGGGAGAGAGAATCCCAAGCAGGTTTCACGCTGCCAGTACAGAGCACGACGCAGGGCTCGAACTTATGAACTGTGAGATTATGACCCGAGCTGAAATCAAGAGTCGGAGGCTCAACTGACTGAGCCACACAGATGCCACCAAACATTTTTTATAGAAGAATAAAACAGCAGGAAACTGCACAAACAGGATCGTATAGCTCGGTTAATTATTTCAAACTGGGCTACATCCCAGCACAAGCAATGGAATGTGACCAACATCCCGGAAGCCCCCTTGTGACCCAGATCCCTACCCTCTGGCACCACTTTCCAGGCTTCCATAAGTATACATTGAATTTGTCTGGTTTTCAAATTCATATAAACAGGGTCACAAAGTGGGTAATCATTCGTGTTTTCCTCTTTCTACTCATGTCATTTTATGTGACAATAGTTCATTTACTTTCATTGCTATACAGTCCCGTTTTATAAAGGGTACACTTGCTGTTTACCCATTCTATTCATGAGGGACTTTTGAGTTGTTTCATGTTAGTGTTTGAACTGACTTTTGACTTCCTTGTATCTGCATGTATGTTACATTTGCTGTGAAGTGGCTTGGTATGTTAGTTACCCATATTCTCAGTATCAGTAGGTATCTGGCCACATTATTCTGAGTTATTATACCAATTGCACTCCACTATCTGCAAGAAAATTTCCAATTGCAACATATTTGATATTTCCAGTTTTTTTTTTAAATTTTGATATACCTTGTGATGTACACACACACACACACACACACACACACACACACACACACACACACTTTTTTTCCTAACAGTTTGAGAGTGTAAAAGTTGATAGTTTATCACCAAATATGTCAGTATGTGCTTGCTAAAGGCAAGGGCATTCTCTTACAAAACTGCAGTAAGACTATAAAAATGGAGACGAATATTGACACAGTGCTATTATTTTTCTAGAAATCTGTCCATTTTATATGAATTTTCAAATTTATTTCTTTATTCTTTTTCATATTTTAGCTTTATTTATTTACTTATTTATTGAGAGGGAAGAGAGAGAGAGAAAGTATGAACAGGGGAGGAGCAGAGAGAGAAGGAGAAAATCCTAAGCAGGCTTCACACTGTCAGTACAGAACCCAATATGGAGCTCAAACCCACAAACCACAAGATCATGACTTGAGTAGAAATCGAGAGTCAGACACTTAGCTGACTGAGCCACCCAGGCACCCCTCAAAAAATTTGTCACAATATTATGTAATTCTGTAGAATCTGTGATGATGTTTTGTTTTCTATTTCTGATATTACTTATTTGTGCCTTCTCTTCTATATTAAACAGTATTTCTAATACTTCTTGATCCCCAATTGCAGATACTCTATCTAATAAAAGAAATCTCTTCCATTTTCTATGTACTGATGATTTTTATCATAAATACATTTGAATTGCTATAAAACATTTTCCTATTCTATTACATTTTTAGTTTCTTTTGTTAGCTTTCAGTTGATTTGTTCTATTTTTAACTCTTTGAAATGAATTGATTTATTCTGTATTTTTCTCAATTACATGCATTAGTTATGCATTTTCCTTTCATGCAATTTTGTGTGTGTTGGGTTTTGAAATCTAAATTCTGGGGTGCCTGGGTGGCTTAGTCAGTTGGGTGTTCGACTTCGGTTCAGGTTATGATCTCATGGTTTGTAGATTCGAGCCCTGCACCAGGCTCTGTGCTGACAGCTAGCTCAGAGCCTGGAGCCTGTTTCAGATTCTGACCCTCCCCTGCTCACACTGTCTCTCTCTCTCTCTCAGAAATAAATAAAGCATTAAATAAAATTGAAAAAAAGAAGTCTAAGTTCTAAATAATACTTAATTCTAAACATTCTCAATTCCCATCAACATTCTTTTTTTGACTCATGGATTTTTGAAAAGTATACCATGTAATTTCCAAATTACATAACGGGAATTTTCCAGTTATCTTTGTGCTGTTTTTCCAAACATAATTACATACTATTAATAGTGTGTATTCTGCGTGATTTCATTTTTTGGAATTTTATGGCAATTACAAAAGTTTCTAATGTTGATTTACTTTAGAGAGAGAGAGAAAGACGGAGTGTGAACAGGGGAGGTGCACAGAGAGAGGGAGACACAGAATCCGAAACAGGCTCCAGGCTCTGAAGTGTCAGCACAGAGCCCGACATGGGGCTCAAACTAATTGACTGCGAGATGGTGACCTGATCCGAAGTTGGATGTCCAATCTACTGAGCCACCCACACACCTATGACAATTTGATTAATGGTCTAGGATAGCGATTTTCTACCATGGTACTATTGACATTTTGAACAAAACAACTCTGTCTTGTGGAGGTGGTCTTGTTCATGATGGTACGATTAGCGGTTATCCCTGGTCTCCACCCACCAGATGACATTAGCACAATGTTCTCCAGCATGTCATGACAACAAAATGTCTTTTGACATTGACAAATGTTCCCCGATGGGGTTAAAGATTCCCATTCCTTGAGGATCAGAGGGTGGAAAAGGGTCATTTTCATAAAGGTTCCATGGATACGTGAAACAATTTATGTACATTTCCACTACCAGATTTATATGCTATTGTTAGCCCATGTTTAGATAACATGCAGATTTTGAAAAGCAAATTATTATTTTTGTTTAAAAAATTCAATTTGCTCTTATAAATATACCTACACATTTACATATTTTCCTCTTTGTTACACTCTTTAGCTCTGAGTTTCCCTACTGGGTCATTTTGAAGACCAGGATTCTTTTGTAGATCTTTTAGTGTGATTCTACTGGTGATGATCTCACTCAGCTTTTGTTTGTGTAGGCATTTCAAAGTATATATATATTTGTATATATTTTATATTTTCAAAGTATATATTTTATATATATTACTTTGTGTATATATATATTACAGGTGGGAGAGTTTTCCTTATTTTGTTTTATTTTTTTAATTTATTTTAATGCCAGGATAGTTAAAATTATATTAGTTTCATGTGTACAATACAGTGATTCAACATTCAATGCATCTCTACGTACTCATCAGGACAAACGCACTGCTTAATTCCCATCACCTATTTCACCCATCCCTGATTCCCTCCCTTCTGGTAATCATCAGTTTGTTCTCTGTAGTTAAGTGTCTATTTCTTAGTCTCTCTCTCTCTCTCTCTCTCTCTCTCCCCTTTTTCCCTTTGCTCGTTTGTTTTGATTCTTAAATCCCACCTGTCAGTGAAATCATATGGTATTTGTCTTTCTCTGACTGACTTATTTTGCTCAGTATTGTACTATCACATTCTTTCTATCTATTCATCTATCGATGGTGGACCTTGGACTGCTTCCATATTTTGGCTATTGTAAATAATGCTGCAATATAATGGGGGTGCATATATCCTTCTGAATTAGTATTTTCTTTGGGTAAACATCCAGTAGTGGAATTACTGGATTATATGGTACTTCTATTTTTAACTTTTTGAGGAACCTCCTTACTGTCTTCTACAGTGGCTGCACCAGTTTACATTCTCACCAACAATGAAAGAGGGCTCCTTTTTTTCTCCACATTCTCACCAACACTTTTTGTTTCTTGAGTTTTTGATTTTAGGCATTCAAAGAGGTATGAGGTGATAACTCCTTGTGGTTTTGTTTTGCATTTCCCTGATAATGAGTGATAATGCACATTTTCATGTGTCTGTTAGCCATCTGGATGTCTTCTTTGGTGAAATGCCTGTTCATGTCTTCTGCCCTAATTTTAATTGGATTATCTGAATTTTGGGTGTTGAGTTCTATCAGTTCTGCATTTATTTTAGACAATAACCCTTTGTCGGATATGTCATTTACAAATATATTTTCCTGTCCAGTAGGTTGCCTTTTAGTTTTGTTGACTGTTTCCTTTGTTGTGCATTTTGTTTTGTTTTGTTTTGTTTTATTTTAATTAATTTATATGATTTTTATATGATTTTATTTTATTTTATTTTATTTTATATTTTGTTCTGTTTTGTTCTATTATTTTGATGAAGTCCCAAGAATTTATTTTCCCTTGCCTCAGGAAAGAAGTAAGGAAGTAAGGAGTTGCTACAGCCAATATCAGAGTAATTACTGCCTGTGTATCTTTAAGGATTTTCATGGTTTCAGGTCTCACACTCAGGTCTTTAATCTATTTTGAAGTTTTTTTTCTGTAGGTATGTATGTACGTGGCCCAGTTCCATTCTTTTGCATGTTGCTATTCAGTTTTCCCAACACCATTTTGAAGAAATATTTTTCCACAGGATATTCTTTCCTGCTTTGTCAGAAATTAATTGGCCATATAATTGTAAACTTGTTTTGGGTTTTCTATTCTGTTCTATTGATCTATGTCTATTTTTGTGCTAGTACCCTACTGTTTGACTACTACAGCTTTGTAACATAACTTAAAGTCTGGAATTATACATTCAGCTTTGCTTTGCTTTTTCAAAATTGCTTTGGGTATTCAGGGTCATTTGTGGTTCCATACAAATTTTATGTATGTTTTCTTTAGTTCTGTGAAAAATGCTGTTAGTATCTTGATAGGGATTGCATTAAATGTGTAGATTACTTTGAGTAGTATGGACATTTTAAGAATATTTGTTCTTTCAGTCTGTGAGTACAGAATGTCTTTTCATTTCTTTGTGTCGTCTTCAGTTGCTTTCATCACTGTTTTATACTTTTCAGACTACATGTCTTTCACCTCTTTGGTTAGGTTCTCTCTTAGGTATCTTATTATTTTTACTGCAACTGGAAATAAGATTATTTTCTGGGTCACCTGAGTGGCTCAGTTGGTTGAGCATCCAACTCTTGATTTCTGCTCAGGTCACAGTCTCACCGTTGTGAGCTGTGGGCTGAATATGGAGACTGCTTGTGATTCTTTCTCTCCCTCTCTCTCTCTCTGCCTCTCTCCCTTGCTCATGCTCTCTCTCTCTCAAATAAAAAATAAAATAAAATGTATAAAGAAGATTATTTTCTTAAATGGGCATGGAATTCTAGGTTGATAGTTTTTGTTGTATTTTGTTTATTTGTTTGAAACACTTTGAAAACATAACTGCATTATCTTGTAGCTTCCATTGTTTTAGTTTGGGTCTTATTATCTTCCTTTGAATATAAATTGTCTGAATTTTATGAACCCTTTTAAGATTTTTGTCATAATCTCTGCTTTTTAGCAGTTTTATCCCTCTCTCTGTTTTTATCTTATTTTTCCTTCTCTTCCCCTATGTTCATTTGTTGTGCTTCTCAAATTCCACATATGAGTGGAGTCCTGTGATATTTGTCTTCCTCTGACTGCCATATTTTGCTTAGCATAATACACTCTAGTTCAAATGTGTCCTGATAACTAAAATTAGTTTTGAAAGTTTTCTACCATTGTTTTTGAAATATACTTTCTCTTCTATTTTCTTTGTCTTGTATTTACTAACTCCAATTATATGTATAATTAAGCTCTCCTACTTGTATCCCTAAGTCTCTGAAATAGTTTTGTACTTTCTATATTTTAGTCTGTTCTTCTGGGGATGATATATTCTTTTTTTTTAATGTCTTATTCATTTCCAAGAGAGAGAGAGAGAGAGAGAGAGAGAGAGACAGCACGAGCAGGGGAAGATCAGAGAAAGAGGGAGACACAGAATCTGAAGTAGGCTCCAGGCTCTGAGCTGGCTGTCAGCACAGAGCCCGACGTGGGGCTCAAACCCACAAACTGTGAGATCACGACCTGAGCCGAAGTCGGGCACTTAACTGACTGAGCCACCCAGGCGCCCCTGGGGATGACATATTCTTCATATATGCTATCTAGTTTACTCATTCTCTCTTTAGTTGCATCTACTCTACTGGTAAACACATTCATTGTATCCCCCACCCCTCCTTTTTTAAACCCTTGTGTCAAGGGCTGATTTTTAATAGATCACAATGACAGGGCTGCTCTACTACATCAAGGTCCCAACCTAGAAGCAGGGCATCTAAGAAAGATTTAACATATTTATTGTATTTTCAATTGCACCTATTTTATAATTCAGCTATATATTTCCCTTGGTTCCTTTTTATATGGTTTCTATTCCTCTCTGGAAATTATTAATTTATAATTAACTTCTTGAAAATTGTGTGTCATGTCCATGATCTGCCCTTTCTTCCCTTGTTTTTTTCTTTTAAAAAAACTGTGTTTTTCCTCTTTGCTTCCCTGGTAGAGTACATTGTTAATAAAAACAAAATAAAGCAAAACAAAAGCAGAACCAAAAAGCAAACCTTTGTAATAGTTTGAGATATAAGAAAATATTTTATTTTATTTTAGAAAGATATTTTTTTCCTCTGTCAGGAGCCAAAGGACTATGGCAGTTCAATATTATCTTATTTCAAAGAACAGTATCTCAGTCTTAGCAATGAAGCTGCTCTCTCTCTTAGTCCTTTTACTATTTTACTTGAGCCTTTTTATAAAATCCCAGATTAAATTTAGGCTGCTTTGTTAGACAGCCTCACTTTTTAGTATACCCTGAAGTTACATTTTTTATCTTATATTACCAGATATGTCAAGACTCTAGTTTTTTTCTACAAGTCTCCACAATACCTTCCGGAATCACCAGGTTTCCCTAGAGGATCTAAACTCTCTGAAAGCAGTTCAGTCAGGTTTGATGCTGGAAGCTTCTCGAGCTATTCCTACAGATTAAAAGATTATCCAACTTTTCTCATAATTCTCAGTCGGGGATTTTTTTCTCAAATAGCTATTCTGTCATTTCCAGGAATTGGGTTTCATTCTCTAAGAGCAAATGTGAAATTATAAATTATGAAGAATAGTATCCTTTTTCACCATCTTCATGGAAACAGCTCGAATCTACCGTAGCCAAGAGAAAAAGAGTTCCATTTACCAAGAAAGAGAGCAACGAATATGAAGGCACTTTTTCACACACCCACCGTCAGAGATGCCCTTTCTCAGGGAGGCATGGCAGCTGCTTCATTATGCTGCTGTCAAATCAGCATAAGTGTGACATGCCCAGGACAGCATAGCACTTAGCTGCAACTAAAATTTGAAGCACTAAATACATGGGAAAGGGGTGCCTGGGCAGCTCAGTGAGTTAAGTGTCCAGCTCTTGGTTTTGGCTCAGATTGTGATCTCATGATTCATGCATTTGAGCCCCACACTGGGCTCTGTGCTGACAGCATGAAGCTCATTTGGGATTCTCTCCCTCTCTCTCTCTGCTCCTTCCCCAGTCACGTGCGTGCTCTCTCTTTCTCTCTCTAAGTAAATAATAAACTTTAAAATAAAGAAAATAGTAAATATTAAAGTAAAATAAATACTCGGGCAAACAGAATAAACTCCAGTCATGAAGGTAAGCCGGCAATAGGCTTTGCCAGATTGTTCTCAGTTTACCTGAGTAATGCTCAATGTCTGTACAGTCTTGACTGTGGCTTAGTCTCCCTTGTGGGTTCTAAAGTTTTACCAGAAGAGAAAGGAAGTCTATTTTGATAGAATATCAAGCTAATCAGGTGAGTATTTATTTGTTTTTTTGAGAACATGGTAACATATGAAACTATTGACAACATTTCTTTTTTTTTTTTAATTTTTTTTTTAATGTTTTATTTATTTCTAGGAGAGAGAGAGAGAGACAGTGTGAGCAGGGGAGGGCCAGAGAGAGAGGGAGTCACAGACTGAAACAGGCTCCAGGCTCTGAGCTGGCAGTCAGCACAGAGCCCGACGTGGGGCTCGAACCCACGACCGCGAGATCATGACCTAAGTGAAAGTCGGACGCTTAACCGACTAAGCCACCCAGGCGCCCCTATTGACAACATTTCAACATTAACTCGACAACGAACTTTTTTTTAATTGCATAAAGGGAAGTATTTTGATTCTTTATTCAAAAAGAAGAATTTTATTCAGCCTGTGAAGAGAGGAACACCTACAATTGTGTTCGTAAAGCAAACTACAAACACAAGGATGAAAGACAAAGCCATTACCACCAGTTAAATGGCTCCCTCCACCATATACTACTGCCACTTTGCCAATTACCATCAAGTTATACTCGTTTGTATGTTAAAGAAAGTAACAAAGAACAAGTGGAAAGTTTTAAGACAGGGCAAACTATTAATAGCCTTTGAAATTGGCATTTTGATATGAGGAAGCTTCTTCTTAAGTCTCAGATTGATTACATGATCCCTTTCAGAGCCATTCCCTACAACTTTGTTCGACGGAATTAAATACTTTTATACAGTTATTCAATCACAGCACTGTAGTTTCAAAAGAAGGCATATTTTTTACTCTTAACTCTCTCTACCAGTATAAGGCTGAGACTCCTGCTGTGAACAGCACCCGATGGCCCCTGCGGTGTAGGGTAACTGACCAGCTGCTAAGAAATTTCAACAATTGCCACAACACAGGAAGTTAACATATTTATCAGATACTTGAGATGAAAAAATGGTATTCATGGGGACTTTCTACCCTATGCCATCTGCTCCTGAGGTGCCTATTACATCTATTATTGACTCATTAAAGTCAATGAGGTGAATAACACAATTAACTTGTTTACTTGTCATGTAACAGTCAGTTAACATTGAAATGTAACTTCCGGTTCCGGTACCACCATCCACAGGGTGGATCCACTCCAGCAACACGGAGCAATACCCCAAATTAATCTCAGATTAATATCTCTCAAAATTATTGTGCAATTTAAAAGTACATGGATATTTGAGGCTTCTTTTTAGCATGCAAATGCCATGTAACAGTCACAATGAAGATGAGGCTCTATAATTAAAACAATAAAACAGAAATAAATGGCCAACGGGGACCAGATACAGGATACATATTCCTGCACTCCCGTAATCATTCAGCTGCAGATGGTTTACACATTTGCAAATAGCTTGCAGAAAATATGGATTCATTTATGTCGGCAAGGAGGCAAAGAGGCAACACTATCAGCACTGAAAAGCCTATTTCTACAGAACAGTTTAAGAATTCATTATTAGACAAGCTCTTAAATATGGACATACATGGTTGTGGCAAGATAAAAAGCATTATTCTTTTAATTATTTTATTAAAATATATAAATATATATTATATATTTATATATTTTAATTAATTAATTGTATATTTAAAATATATAATATTAAATAATAAAATAAAATAAATAATTATTTATTAAAATATTCTGCAAATTATTTTAATTTGCACCCAATACTCCATAAGGAAAATAATGCAAAAACTGTCTTTTGATTTAATATCGGACCTAAGAAAAACACTATCACAAAGGGTCTAAGACTGTATAAATATTGATGTAGTTATATAACAATAGCACATTCCTCAAGTACTTCCAAGTGACTTAACACTTGAAATAAAACATAAAGTGCATTTTTCATTTATAAATACTTCTTTATACAAAGCGAGTTAACATCATTGGTTCATTATACATGTTGAAAATTCAGATAAATTAATGAAATGTCAGCTTTAAAATGACGCCTTCTCGAATAACTGGTCAGTGGTTTCAGAAAGAAGCATGGGCTTCATCACTCATAACACAATCATGAGTGTATTTGATCCATAAATGTTTGGAGAAAAAAAAAGTGTAGGGACAGAAAAGGAGAGAGAGAGAGAGAGAGAATGAGAGAGAGAGATTTTCAACCACAATTGGGCATCCTGTTTTCTGAATAATCCTTAAAGCTAAGATAATCTGATTGTCTTTTTCACTTTATCTGTGTGCATACCCAGCAACTGGTAAACATCAAGTTTTTGAGCTAAAAGAATTATTTATTCAGCTTAAAAATGAATACTTCCTCCTCAACATAAAATTTCTACCAGTTAGCGTTCATGGAAAATTTTTCAAATAATTTGCTTCTACACGTGAGATTAAATTATGTTTTAACAAAGTAGACAACAGCAAAGAAATTAAAAGAAATTTCTGAAATGACTGCAGTATTTTCATTTCAATAGCAGACAAATAGCATTGAGTACTTTAATTTGACCTAAATTCAGAAGCATCATTAACCATTAATATTAAATAAATATCACATGAAAGATATATTCTCCAAAGGCTACCTGTCTTGTCAATGGTTTTTTGTTCTGCTCTCTTTGTGTATTTTTAACTTAAGCAGCTCAATTTAGGATTCATATCTTGTGTGTAAATTCTACTTAGAAAGAGAAAGTGACCAAAATAATGCAGCCATTCAACTTCAGCTCACTACTCCTTTATGACGCAAAGCTCATGCCCTTTGTGGCACAAAAATAAAACAGAAACTAGTGCATACAAATAAATATCTATGTGATGAAATGATGAAAAAAAGGTACATTTGGGCAGTGAATAATTGAAAATGGCTGTTGCAATGAAATCCTCTTAATATATTTTAAGGACTTAGCAGTTTAAGAACAATGGATTTGCTTCTTCATTCTAATATATGAAGAAGATATTTGTTGGGTTATGACAACTAAAAACCATAGGCTTTGAAATTCCATGCATTTCTATATCAAATTTAAAAATATGTATTTATTAAAAAGACCTAACTTTTTAGGGTCAAAGAAGTCAGTATTTTAGAATGTCATGGTGCATTGATTGGTATTCAGAGTGTAAGGTTTCCATGTAGTTTTAGATAGAATTGTGATGTTTTCTATTCATACATAGACAAGGGCAAAGGTTAACTGGTGTGCACGTTGAGCTTATTGACAGTTTTCAAGTAGTTAAAGTCCTTTCCATTAAAGAACGCCTCTCTAACAACACTTCAAAGAAAACATTGCATTAAATTAGATTGACTTCAGTTTGGGTCAACCTCACGCTATCTAACCCATTTGACAATATACTTCAATTACCTAAAGAAAAAACAAAATTCCATTTGCTTTTCTTCAAACAGAATTTAAATTCCGTAAAGAAAAATACATTCAAAAGTACCGTAGATTCTGGATGCTATCGGACAGGAAAAGATTTGAGAACACATTTCAGGAAAAGAATATCCTCCTATCATATGGAGCTCACCATACGTGGTCTCCATATGAAGAGTAATTGTATAAAGCCAGGCTATTAATTGTCATATCAAGTAACCTTAAAAAGGAAAATTGATCCTCAAATGGACACCCTGGATGGAATGATAGCACTCATTCCATATGGGCCAGAGTAAGTAAATGCAGGAATAAGTATTTAATTTTGGAAAAATGAGGAAAGGAAGAACATTTGAGAAGATGAAGAGTTGCTTAACGCATCTTTAAAATGCATTTCATCGAGAACAAAACTGACCTTACCATAAAAAAAAAAAAAAGCTTTGGCTGAAAGAAACCTCAGACTTCAAAATATGGCATTTTAAAACTGAACTATTTTTTTCTTTGATAAGACAAGCATGAATATTGCCTACTATGAATATAACCCAGTGGAAAAGGCATTTTTATGGAACCAGTGATATATAAAATGCACGGTAATTTTTGTATGCTTTGTGTAAAAAGTAAATTTACATCTCACGTGAAAGATAAATTTGAAATGATTACCAAGCACTTTTCAAATAAAGTACAATAAAGCGCTTAATAATATTGAGTAAGTAGTAAAGGATTCAAATCTGGAAACGTTAAACTAGACACATAACAGCATCTGCAGTAATGGAAATTAATACATTCAGAACGTTTCATTAGGATGAGAAGGTCTGAAGCCCACGGGCGCTGTAAAGTGTGCTCAGAATTGCTCACGCTGTATATCTCATCAAATCTTCAGCACGTTCACCAGAAGTGAGTATGTCACCAGCATCTTACTTTTCCCTGCACTTAGCTTGTTTCGCCAAGTTTAGAACACTGGGAAGGTGAACTCCTCAGTATTTTAGTTTATTGAGGGAAAAGCAAAACTTCCTGTTTTTTGTTTGTTTCTCTGTCTTTGTTTTAATTTAAACACTCTAAGGGATTATCAAAAAATCTCAGCAGTCTTTATGGAGATCACATCACCTTAAAAGACTGGTGTTTGGATGATTTAAGTGTAAATGAATCAAAAGCATATGGACTATATTTCCGTTCAAATACACAAGGTTGTAAAAATCAAGGGCAAAGTAGTTCCGAAAGGGGCATTCTGAGTTTTGACTTTGAGTGTTTGAAAGCAGTTCAAGATGTCCGAGGAAACTGACTTGCAGGCGAGTTCGCTTTTCAGACTGCATTTTGTCTGGGTGGTTTCTACCTACAGGAAAGGCTCTTAGAGATTCTAACATGTCTTGATGAAATCAGATAGTGATTTAAAGATGTCGTGAAAATTAATAGACACGATGTGAAATAACGTACCTATGGCTGACTCTAAAAAGGCCATTTTTAATTCATCATTTTGGAATCCAGTAAGGAAGTAGGTAACTATGGTTTAACTGGAATCTTCTCACTAACTACATTTCCGATTATTTTACGGATGCCTCACTTTGAATGGGACTCTCCTGGAGAAGCCTCAAATATATGTATAAAAAAAGAAAAAATGGAAAATTGTTCTATCTTTAGGCAAAGGAATCAAGAACAGAGTCTACTTACCCCCTTCACCCTGTTTTGTATTATGCTGAGGGTTTTTTTTTTTTTTTGAGATATAATTCACATTCCACACAATTCACCCATTTTGTGTACAATTCTGATTGTCTTTAGTATATCCGTGTTGTGCAACTGTCAATACAACTTTAGAACATTTTTATTACTCCAAAAAGACCCCCCCTTTCTCAATGGCCCCTTTTCTACCAACCACAGTGTGTCAGTCTCACCCCTAGGCAACTAGGAATCTGCTTCCTGCGTCTAAGAGTTTGACAATTCTGGACATCTCAAATCAACGAAATCACACAATACGTGATATATTACGATCGACTTCTTCCACTCAGGATAATTTTTTTAAGATCTAGCATGTGTCAATACTTTTTTTTTTTTTTTAGCTGCCCCATATGTCATCATACTGATGTACCACATTAATTTACCTCATCAGTTGGTGAACATTTGGGTCATTTATACTTTGTAGACCTTTGGAGAACTACTGGACTATATTCCAAAAACAGATGCATCATTTTGCTTTCCTATCAGCCATGTGGGAAGTTTCTAAATTCCTCTCTTCCTCACCAATATGTACGTATCTGTCTTTTTAATGGTAGCCATCCTAGTGCAAGTGATAGGGACTATCATTGTGGTTTTTAATTACATTTACCTGTTGGCTATAAGATAGACCTGTCCTTGTGCTGGAGCTATTTATGTCCTAGTGGAGAGAGCTAAATGATACAGACAGACAGATAGTCATTTTAGACATCAGAGGGACAGTGAAAAACACATAAAATACATCATACTTGAGAAGAATAGCAGAAGCTATTTTTAGACGTCCAAAGGGGCCTCCTGGACTTTGAAGCCAGTAACGTATGTAAGAAAGATGAAAGAAGGCCTTATAAAGAATTTGACAGAGATGTTGTTTCAGGGAGAGACTAGCAAGGGCAAAGTCCCTGTGGCAGACAAGGATTTGGTGTTTTCTAGAAACCTAAAGCACCCTAAAGTAACTGAGATGCAGAAAGTAAGGAGAAGAGATGACATGTGACTGAATAAAGAATCCATTTAAAATGCTTACAGCAGCGCCTAACACATCAAAAGCTTAATAAATTCTAGGGGCACTTGGGTGGCTCTGTTGGTTAAGCGTCCGACTTCAGCTCAGGGAATGATCTTGCACTTGGAGAGTTTGAGCCCCATATCAGGCTCTGTGCTGACAACTCAGAGCCTGGAACCTGTTTCAGATTCTGTGTCTTCCTCTCTCTACCCCTCCCCTGCTCACATTCTGTCTCTCTCTGCCTCTCAAAAATGAATAAACAGTAAAAAATTTTAAAAAGCTTAATAAATTCTGGGTATTATTTTTTGTTTTTGTTTTTTTAAATAATTTTATTTATTTCTAGGAGAGAGAGACAGTGTGAGCAGGGAAAGGTCAGAGAGAGAGGGAGTCACAGACTCTGAAACAGGCTCCAGGCTCTGAGCCGGCAGTCAGCACAGAGCTCGATGTGGGGCTCGAACAACGAACCACGAGATCATGACCTAAGCGAAAGTCAGATGCTTAACCGAATAAGCCACCCAGGTGTCCCTGGCTATTATTGTTTTTTATTATTTGTCTATTGTCATATGTTTTAGGAAGTATGAAGATTTCCTAAACAACACAGTTTTTGTGGATAAAATATGCTGTAGTTTTATTTTCACTATTAAAATTATTGATTTATCATTGGATCAGGTGGCACAATGGAAAGACCCAGGCTTTGAAACCCTAGGTTAAAAATCAAGTCTACCACTTTGAAATGCTTATTTATTCAGTTTTAGAGGTGGGGATGAGGGCCAGAGAGAGAGAGAAAGACAGAGAATTGTAAGTAGGTTCTCGACTGTCAGCACAGAGACTGATATGGGGCTCAAACTCATGAACTGTGGGCCAGGACCTGAGCCGAATCCAAGAGTCGGACACTTAACTGACAGACTTCCAGGCGCCCCTCTAGTCAACCCCTCAAGTCTATGGCAAATATGCACAGAGTGAGATTGAGGAGAAGCTTGAACGTTGAGCTATTCCATTTAGTTTCAACTTGGCCATCGGGGAATTTCCCACCAGCCAGCCAACCTCCCGGTGTGAAGGGGACAGCTCCGTTCTGTGTACTTGCCATTGTCCTGGGTTTGAGAGGGAGGCTGTGCACACTGTTAGGCTCAGGAGAACACTGCATAAGCCCATGTCATGTAGGAGAGGACACTCCTCCTCTTGTAGGACGGTGGCTGGCTGGCAAGGTGGCTGCCTTAGTGTGCACCCCCAGAGGGTAATTCCACAGAAGGGCATGCGTGTCACAGGTATCTGCTCTGCACAGGTGAACATTGCTTCCCATTCGAATTCCAGTTGGGTGCCTCCAGATACTTACTTGGTGCTTGCCATAACCTCTGGCCCTGGTGCCCAATATTTTTTGCCCAGACCTGACTTTCTTCCTGTTATGACCTAACTCTCTCCCCTGTTCATCCACCCCAGGTATGGAATGTTAAAAATAATAATATTAGCAATAATGCAGAACATGCATCTGTCCAAAGCTTTCCTGTCTTACACTCAGGCCTAGAATCATTATCTTACAAGGAAAGAATGCATCAGTCCCTTTCTCCTGGACAGCTCTTAGGCATCAGTCAATGGAGGTAATACTAGGAAAGATACCACAGCGCTTTTCACTTCGATGGTGCCTCAGTCACCTTCTGTAGTTCCCTCGGCTAGGAGCTGAGAACAGAAACACTCTACTCCAACAAATGCGGTCTTCAAATGTACAGAATGCGCACCATTCTATTGTGCACATTATGATGCCCAGACCTCTGTCATTTCTTTCAGATAATGAATTTGACATCTTACCCACATTCTGTATTTTTATTCACATCTTGGTTTTATAGAGAGGAGCGTCAAGATTCCGTCTAGGGCAACTTTACTTCCCTGCCTGTATGCCCTTGGCAAGGATGGCTCGGGCCAGATTCTGAGCCTTGCCGTCCTGCTCGCTCGCTCGCTCTTCCAGATGTGCCAGCTTCTCTGTTGTTTCTCAAGCATTATCTCCCCTCAGTGCTTTGCACTTTCTGTTCCCACTGCATGTTGGTTCTTTGAGTTTTTTGACC